>CM062807.1:42851595-43109095 GCA_031772625.1 Pinus tabuliformis | reverse complement strand
TTCACAAGAATCAAGGAAGAGTCGGTACATAGCTCTTCCCATGAATGGATCTCTAGACTTGTGGGGACCAAACCATCAGAAGAAACAGTTGGACCACATCCTCTGAGCTAGAGGGGATTCGTTATATACACAAAATATATTATAATTTTTTTTAAAAGTGTGTATACTAGAATGATGGTTTTTTTTTAGGGTTAATTTTGAACATGTTTTTAAAATGGCAATGAAAACAAATTTTTGTGCAAAAATTATGCAAAAAAAAAACCTGAAAATGATTAATGTTGATACTGGAATGATGGCTTTTTTTAGGGTCAATTTTCAACATTTTTAAAAAATGTCAGTGAAACCGATTTTTTATGTGAAAAATTGTGCAAAAAACACCCTCAAAACGAACAGTGTTGATGTTGAAATAACACTTTTTTTTTTTTCTAGAGTAAATTTTCAACATTTTGAAATAATGTTGTAAAAGATTTTATAATGACTCTGAAAAGCATTAAAATTTCAAAAGAATAATGAAAACATAAAATTTAAAATTAAAACAATGAAAAAAAAAACAAAAACAAAAAAAGTCAAAAAAGTAGCAAAACGTAAATAAAAATATATATTAAGAACAAAACATAAAATTAACGAAAAATCAATCATAAAAATGTTAAAAATAAAAAACAAATTTTTTAAAGATAAGAACTAAAAATTAAAAAAATGTATAATTAAATAAATAATAAGAAAAACGTATTTAAAAAAAAAAAACATCTTTTTTAATCTCGTAAACCATAAAAAAAATTTGGAAAAAAATATAAATAAATAAATAAACTATAAAATTAAGTAAGTAAAAATAAGGACACAAGGGCCTGGTTAAACTATTGGGAGATCAATGAGAATGATGCTTTGCAAAACATAAATAACATTAAAGATATTGTTACTTCTAAGTTCAAAGAAAAATTGTGGTGTGAGAAAGATTTAGCGTCTAAAAGAAAATTAAGTTATTATAAGAAGGTCATCAACCCCACCCTTGAAGATCAAAAGTATCTCTCTATTTTAACTAGCTTAAAGAAGAAAACTAATATAGCAAAGATTAGAACGAATTCTCATGAGCTCCATAGTGAAACTGGCCGTTGGGCAGTTCCTAAAACGCCATGGATAGAAAGGATCTGCCATATTTGTGAGAATAGGAGCATCGAGGATGAAAACCACTTCCTCTTAAAGTGCCCTGCATACAACCACATTAGATCTCAATTTCACAACCTTTGTTACAATACTGACCTTCCTAGCCTTTTACAATGCCAAAATTATAGTGAACTCGGGAGGCTTCTCTCCAAGCTTTTTGAGCATAGGAATAAAATCTTAAATCAAAATAAATAATTTGTCTTTTTAGGTCCGATAGATCATTATTTGGTCTGAGTGGACGTTAACCACCATCATCATCATCATCGAGAAATTTTAAAAAAGCATT
The DNA here is from genome assembly GCA_031772625.1 of Pinus tabuliformis. Classification (NCBI taxonomy): domain Eukaryota; kingdom Viridiplantae; phylum Streptophyta; class Pinopsida; order Pinales; family Pinaceae; genus Pinus; species Pinus tabuliformis. Next base: position 43,107,648 of record CM062807.1, on the reverse strand, counting down.
AACTAAAACAAAACAAAAAAAATAAAATTAAGAACAAACTAGATTTAAAAAAATAGAAAATTAACAAAAAAAAACCAAAAAAAATTAAAAAACTACTAAAATTAAGATTAAAAACATATAAAAAAGCCAAATATATATATATATATATATATATACTGAAATTTAAAAAAGCAACAACAACAACAACAATTAAAATTTTAAAAACTATACATATTTTCCATTTTAAAAAAAGAAATTAAACCTTTTAAAATTAATATATATATATATATATATATTATTTAAAAAAAAAAAAACATTCCCAATTTTATATTAAAAATTTGAAGTTAAAATTTAAAATTTAAATTTTGGAATTGACATTCATTTAAAATTTCGATTTAAAAAAAATAAATAAATAAATATAAATTAAAAGTTAAAAAACATTTTAAATTAAAAACTATATATATTTTTCATTCTTTTTTAAATAACATTTAAAATATTTAAAAAATTTATGTATTTTACAAATATATATAAAAATAAAAAATAAAAAAATACAATTAACATATTTAACATTTTTTTTATTTAAAAAAATACAATTTTATTGGCCACCGCCCGGTCGCCCGTGGGGGTGGTTATCCGATTCTTGGAATCAGATAGCCACCGCCCGACTGCCCGTGGGGATGCGACCCTAGGTGGCAGAGTTGCACGCAACTCCGCCACCCAGGGCCGCCCCCGCGTGCAGCTCCGCTGCCCAGGGTCGCCCCTACGTGTAGCTTCACCGCCCAGGGTCGCGCCCCCATGGGCGGCCGGGGGGTGGCTATCTGTTCCGAGAATCAGATAGCCACCCCCATGGGCGGTCGAGCGATGGTTATCTAATTCCGATATTCAGATAGATACCCCCACGGGTGGTCGGGCGGTGGCTATCCAATTTCGAGAATCGGATAGCGACTCCCAAGGGTGGCCAGGTGGTGGCTATCCAATTCCAAGAATTGGATAGCCAACCCCACAGGCGGTCGGGCGGTCGTTATCCGATTCCAAGAATCGGATAGCCACCACCTGGCCGCCAGTGGGGGCGCGGCCCTAAGTGGCAGAGCTGCATGTAGCTCCACCACCTAGGGGCTGCCCTCACGGGCGGCAGGGTGGTGGCTGTCCGATTCTCAGAATTGGATAACCATCACCTGGCCGCCCGTGGGGGTGGCTATCTGATTCTCAGAATCGGATAGCCATCGCCCGACCACCTGTGCGGGCCCACCCCTAGGCGGCGGAGCTGCGTGCATATATGTTTTTTAAAGTTTTAAATGTTTTTTATTTTTTAAAAATCGAAAATATATGTTTTTTTTTTTTTTTTTTTAAATAGTTTTTTTTTAAAATCATATATATATTTTTAAAATTTAAAATGTTTTTAGTTTTATATATCTTGAATTATATATATATATATATATATATATAATTTGAGTATATTTTGGGTTTTTTTTTTTAAGTTTTTAATCTTGATTTTAATAGTTATATATATATATATATATATATATATATATATATATCTTTTTATTTTAATAGTATTTTATATTTTTATTGGCTTTTTTTTTTTAATTTTTTGTTAATGCTTTTTAAAATTTTTCCATTTTTAGTTACTTAATTTTATAGTTTTTTTGTTTTTTGTTTTTTGTTTTTTGTTTTGTTTTTGTTTTTGTTTTTTTTTTAATGGTTTATAGGATTTTTTATTTTATTTTTTATTTTTACATTTTATATGTTTTTTTTTGTCTTTTTAAATATATTTTTATATTTTCTTTTTTTATGTCAAAAAAATTTGAAATCAAACAATTTAAAGTGTAAAAAAGTGTTAAATTTAGAAAATAATATTTTACATTTCATACATTAGAAAATTTAAAGTCAAAAAAATAGGACTTTTAAAAAAATGGCCTCATGCAGAATCACCACTTTTTTAAATCAGCTTGCAAATCACTAACATTCTAAAACATAATGTACATAAAAAAATTTAAAGTGCCAAAAACTATTCTCTAAAAAAAATATGTGTTCTACATTGCCCCTTTTCAAAATCAGGTCACCTTTTTGCTATCTCTACGAAACAGGTAACAGTATGAGTTCCCGTTTCAAAGTTTACATTTTTTTTTACCTATTCGCTTGAGAAGAAGGGGAAAAGCCCCGAGTGGTAGTCAATAGTCATGCAAAGTCCAAGAAACCTCTTGCAAGATGAAAACCAAGGGTCAGTGAAATTGTATTAATGCGTATCATATGAATAAGAAGGTTGTCTCATGTTTCTCTTAAATTTTTTTCCAATTTTGTGAATGAGTTTGAGATGGTGTCTTAGTGGGTGTCTACGTCATGGAAAATTTTAGGGGCTAATATTCACAAGTGGACTAATTTTCCATGGTTTTTTGCAAAAAAGATTGGTGAATTTTAAAAAAATTCTAAAAATGATTCGCCCAAATTTTATAGTATAGAATATTATTACCCTCAAAATCGTCAAGATTTTATATCTACTATATAAAATCATTATGAATTGGAATATTTTTACAAAAATATTACTAGATATTTTACAATTTGCATATAACGGATTAGTAAGGTTCACAAGTTTTCTAAAATTTAAGATAAATTTACATCTTTAAAATTTTCCATCTTTAAGATTGGTTATTCAAGTTGAAATATGTTTAAAAAATAACTTAAATATAAGATAAAATACAAGTTATATATATATATATATATATATATAGTGTGAAATTGTGTTTTTTTTATTGGTTTAAAGTGTATTTTTAAATGCTTAAATAAATTTAACATAATAAGAATATTTATAATACTTATATTATAATAATTTTATAATCCAAAAGTTCAACAAATCTATACTAATTTAGAAAAACAATTAACAATAATTTGTTTTAGTTGTAAGAGTATTCTATTATTCACAATCTTATATAAAAGTACATAGAAGACCACCATTATATAGAAATGGAGGAGACCCCGCATCGTTTAAGGATAAATATGACAACTGGACATATGCAAGTCCCTATGTAAGCTTACAACTCACCATACTTAACTCATATGGAAATGAGGCGTTGGAAAAATCAACTCTAACACCCCTCCTTAAGTGAAACATAGGGAGTAACTAAAGAAAAAAGAAAACAAAGAATGTGTCCCAGCAACAAGGTCTGATTAGGTACCCATGTATAAACTCTCATAAGCAGAGAAAGAGAGAAAATCCCATAGGAAAAAAAATCCTCCCCAAAATAGAGAAAGATGTCAGTGCTCAATTTATCATGGTGTTGAAATTTTAGATCCCATAACGATCCACTGAATGGAAAGAACACAGGGTTGGTCCAATCAAGAAGTACAAAATGTTGAAGTGCCAAAATTATGAATATGAGAGTTTTGAAACCTCAATGAGGTAGATCAATCTCTAAAGTAGGAATGTTGTAAAGGCACAAGGGCGGCAGACACTGTCAACTTCTCCCAAAAAGCTTCAGAGAAAATGGATAGTTAAGAAAGAGGACAAGGGCTTCAAATAGAAGCAACACCATCAACCAACAAACAAGCAATGAGGCGTGTAAATATGGAAACTAGGCTTACACAACATACAACAACAACCCTAAATTTGTTTGAACACCATCACCATCACACTCATCAAACACAAAAAATGACAACAATATTTTTCACCATCTAACTACCTCACTAAAGCACAACAGAGGAAGGAGCGAGAATCAATAGTCTCCATTGTCAGCGAATGCCCCCCCTGAAACACAACTAAGGGAACAATGACAATAAACAACGAACAATGGATGCAACATGATGATATGAATTCTACAAGCATTGGTTCAATTGACACCATAACCATCCATCGATCCATCCACAAATGATCTTGATGGTCGACATTGGTCCGTGATTCATACTCTTACGTCTCTTTTGTAACAATCTGAATGTCGAACTAGTAATTGACCCAGAATGTTGATGCTTGTGTAATTTCTTCTGATTAGTATGTTCAAATAACTCATTTTTTTTTTTTAGACTCAAATTTGGGTGCCACAACATTTTCATCTGCAATTACATTAGCAACCATGTCATCAATATGTTTATCACAATTAACAAGAGCATTTTATTCAAGCACCTCACAATTGGATGTAGGTGATGAGGTAGCAACATGATCATATCCAAGACTTTCTCTTTATGTTTTCACTACACGGTTAATAGGAGTAACATTTCCATGTCCATTCTTCCCAAGTCTTCCTTTGGTATATCCCATTTTTCCCAATAATTGAGACCCAATACCACTATTATGGTTTTCAAAATTGGATGTGGCAAAGGCATGTGATGATTTATGATCATTTGCATCAACCATCTAACAATAAACATCATCAAGTGTGGAGGAAGGTGAGCTTGGAAGCTCAACATCAATTGTCTCCATCTTAGATTTATGAAGACGACTAACCTCCAATTCAAGTCCTTGCTTAGACTCTTGCAGCTTTTGAATGACCTCATCGTTCTCAATTAGTTGTTGAGATAGCACATCATAATCGTGTTTCAAAAAATGATATTACTCCAACATTGTTTCATTTAAATAGTTAAATGCCATAACATGTTGATTATTTTCTCTTCCAGATGCTTTTTCAAAATTTTCAAGTTTTGAGTCAGAAAAAGACAACTTCCTCCTCCAAGTCATCAAGGAGATAAATCTTCTCTTGAAATTCATTTGCAAGCATTTGGAAATATTTTTCCATGGTTGAATCTAGATGGTCAACCTTTTGGATTTTCTCAGCTATGGCAGTGCGTGACGTATTCTTAAATGCTGCATTCTCTGCTTACAAAAAGGTTATGATTCACTGCAATTGAAAGACCTCTTTACGAAGTTCATCTGCTTCCTTCTTCTCACGAAGCTCCTGCAATATTTTATCCATCTTGAAAAGAGGAATTTGGCAAATTTATTTCCACCAGCCAAAAATGCAAATTTGAAGATGACAACAAAAAAATGTTTTACCCTTCCAATCAAGAGACAAATAAGACCAATCCATTTTAAAGATTCCACCACTAGCTAATAATTGGTATATTATATACACAACCAAATATATCAACCATACGAATATATGGCTATTCTCCACTAAGCATCATTTTCATATAAAACAATGCATGGAAATTTTAAGAAGTAATATCCCTATTTTTTTATTTTTTTTTCAATATGTCTGCCCAAAAAACACATTTAAACAACATCAATAAAAATATAGCCCATTGTGAAGAAAATGAAATGAGGATAGTCACACATATCCAACACTCCACAAAGAATGTGGTCGAGAACCATTTCACAACGATACGGTATGAATGAACCCAACTTAACTTATGAAAAGAACGTGGCATGGAAGGAGAGCGTGGATTTGTCATTGATTATTTTTTGAAAAACTTTTCTCGTCACTATGTATCACTATGTAACTCAATTATGCATAGTTAATCCTTCGCACAATCCACATGGTCTTCCACACCAGTCAAATGTTGCATAAATCCTCAATCGCAAGGATTAGTGTAGCTTCCAAAATGTGTTGAAAAATTAGAGTTACACAGTCACGGTCAATCAATTAGCGTGCCAGTATATTAAAAAAATGCAAATGTGTGGTACAACTAATTATTAGGGGAATTTTTTTGCGGAGACGGAAATGGAGAGCGCGACTGCTAGGGTTCTGATTGCAGCATCGACGGCACAGCCTGCACAGTTCAGGATCCACTTACAGGCCTGACCCAAAACCCTGTTTCGAAACAGCGTTGCAGGGTTCTAGTGCAGTACAATGGAATCTCCCCAGGGGGGGCGTCAGAGCCCTCCCCCAGAGCAAACACCTCGCAGCACGGACCTGAGCAGACAATCGTTTTTGGGTCTGTTGATGAGGAAGTAATAAACAAAAAGAACAGGCAACAACAAGGGCACAAGGAGGTAGGAGGTCAGAAGGACAAGGCCAGCGTCACACAAGGTAGAAAGGAAAAACCAGAAGAAGTTCCGAAAGTCTCTTCGACTACATGCAAGCCTATAGCCACAGAACGACCCAGAATAGAGCTGCCGGGGCACAAGATTGACAAACGAATCGAGTACATGAGGGATCATGCCCTTATTGGGAAATTTATAGGGTTCTGGCCGACAGAAAAAGCCTTATATGGCTGGATTGCGGCGAAGTGGAAACCCAAAGGAGATGTTACTTTGCAGCTAGGGCCGAAAGGCTTCTTTACTGCGATTTTCTTCTGTCTGGAGGACAAATACAGAATTCTGGGAGCAGGGCCCTACTTTTTTAACTCAGCGGGTCTGTATTTGAGGGAATGGATACCAAGATTTAACCCGGATAAGGAAGATCTCACCTGGGCGCCAGTCTGGATCAGAATGTACTCACTTCCAGATGAATATTGGGACGAAGACATTCTCAAAGATATAGGAAATGGATTGGGGGAATACATCAGAGCGGCAGAAGAAACAAAAATGCGCAGATATACTTCCTACGCCTGCATCTGCGTCTTCATGCGCCTGGACGAAGCTTTGCCAGAATCGGTAAGTCTCTCTCACCGTGACGAAGAATGGATTCAACCTCTGGATTATGAGCACGTCCCTTTTCGTTGCCGAAAATGTCATGCTCTCGGGCATCTATTCAGGGACTGTCCCCTGAATGCCAAGGCCAATGCTCCTGATCCCTCAGAAACCCTAACCCAGGATGGCTTCACCAAAGCCCCTAGCCGAAAGCGAGCGCACAAAAAACCATCAAATGGGAATAAGCCCCAGCAAGACAATGCCCATGGCCCGGCTACAAAGAACAGTTTTGAAATTCTTGCTCAGACCTCAGAAGAGCAACCCCCGATCTCCAAGCCTAGCCCTGCTCCTCCTTCTTCCTCTTCCCAACCCCCCCCAACAGCCTCCCCCTCTAAACTTCAAATCCCCAATGTCATTCTAGCAAACCCCAAAGAAGGACGAAAAGAGTCGGCAGGAAAAAACAATGATATGGAAGTTGATGGAAATCTAGATCCCCTTCAAAGCTCAGAGATGAATATGGAAGGAAGCAGCCAAGTGCAACAGATGGATGAAGAACCAGAAAGCATAGATCTGAACGGTCTAGACATTCTGGAACTAGAACTAGCATGCAAAAAAAGGCATACGACAGTATCCCAGAGATTCAGCTCAACAAATTGGAAGTGGTCATTTCAAGGGCCTATCAACAGCAATAGTTAGGTATCCAGCCAGGAAGCCATTGGGATGGAAGCCTTCCCCCAAAAGATACCAAAAAGAGAGGCAGAAGAACGGATCTTCAGCGGACAATCGAGATTGGGAAAATCCTGGTAGACTCAGGCAGGTATGCTAAATTGACGAAGTACTATAAACCCTCTATTAATAGTTGAACCATGAAGCTTGTATCATGGAACCTAAGGGGGCTCAATAGCCCAGGAAAACTCAGAATGTTAAAAAACATGATTAAAATGGAAAAGCCGCAATTATGCTTTCTCCAGGAAACAAAGTGTAACAGCGCTACATTAGGCAACATCCTCTCCAAAGCATGGCCAGGCTGTCAATCGGTGGCGGTGGATGCATCTGGCGCCTCGGGGGGGCTCGCCATTGCATGGAACACACAAGCGTTAACTCTCTCTGATTTTCACGCTTCTCATCACCTCATCCAAGCTGCCTTCCATATTCTAGGCATGAACATTCATGGAAACCTATCAAATGTATATTTCCCACAGGATACAGGAAGCAAAATCGCTCTTCTCAACACCATAGAAGCTTTGAATAACAACAGGAGGCATCCGCTCTGGATTATTGGAGGGGATTTTAACATGATCACCAAGCTGGAGGAAAAGATTGGGGGGAGAAATAGAATGGAACAAGAAAACACCCATTTCAAGGATTTCATTCAGAACACCTCTCTCATAGACATGCCTTTTTGTAACGGCACTTTTACCTGGAGCAACCGCAGAGCAGGCAAACATCAAATTGCCTCCAAACTGGATCGTTTCCTCATATCAGATAATGTGGTTCACCTCGGAGGAGATATTTCAGCTGCTATTCTTCCACATACAGGTTCGGATCACTGGCCTATTGCCCTCCAATGGCAAAGACCAGGCGACCTAACCAGAAGACCCTTCCGCTTCGAAGCGTTCTGGCTCTCACATCCATCGTTCAAAGACTTTGTCAAATCAACTTGGACATCCTTCATTCCGCCAGAAGGCTCCAAGATGTACCAGTTCCAACAGAAGCTCAGGTATTTGAAAAATCATCTAAAGCGTTGGAATAGGGAGACCTTTGGAAACATCTTTAAGGCGCAACAGGACCTAAATAAGGAACTGACGGAACTCCAGCAAAAAATAATCACAGAGGGTCACTCTGAGGGAACTCTGGAGCAGGAGCAGCGCATCCACAACCAACTGGAGGAACGAAGGAAGCAGGAGGAAATATATTGGAAGCAAAAATCCAGGATCAGATGGCTGAAGGAAGGTGAGCGAAATACCAAATTCTTCCACAGAACCACTGTTCAACGAAGAATGCATAACAACATCCCTTTCATCCAAAAACAAGGGGGGGCAAAAGTAGAGAAGCATGAGGAAATTGAGGAGGAGTTCCTTAATCACTTCAAACATGTTCATCAAGAGCCCGAGGGAGACAGGCGACCTGCAATTGAAAGAATCACTAATAATGTGCCAAAGCTCATCACGGAGGAACATAATGAGCTTCTCCTTCGCCCTATTCTGACACAGGAGGTGGATGCGGCCATGTCCCAGCTTAAGGAAGGAAAAGCCCCTGGCCCGGACGGATTTACCACTACTTTCTTTCACACCTTCTGGGAGCTGATAAAACTGGAGGTATGGAAAATAGTAGAAGAATCAAGAGCTCTCCATTGGCTGCTTCCCTCTCTCAATTCAACCTTCATTGCCCTTATACCAAAAGAGGAGGATTCAATTACCCCTGACAAATATAGGCCGATTGCTCTTTGCAACGTTATTTACAAAGTCATATCCAAAGTTATCGCCAACAGGTTAAAGCCCCTCTTGCCACTGCTCATCTCTCCGGAACAGTCTGGGTACGTGGAAGGGAGACAGATCATGGATGGTATTCTTCTCACGCACGAGATCATACACTCCCTCAAGCAATCCAAGCAGGCAGGTATGATTCTTAAGCTGGATCTTTCTAAGGCTTTTGATAAACTCAGTTGGACTTACATTCAGCAAATGCTAACCGCCTTTGGATTCTGTTCTATGTGGATCCGCTGGATAATGAGTCTTATTACATCCACACACTTCTCCATCCTTGTGAATGGAATCCCCTCCCGCCCTTTCAAGCCATCCCGTGGAATCAGGCAAGGTGATCCCCTATCTCCCTTCCTCTTTGTTCTAATGGCAGAAGGTCTGGGTCGTCATATTAAACACGCCCTCCACTCTCAACAGCTCAAGGGTCTTTCCGTTCACAACACCCCTGCAACTTCTCATCAGCAGTTTGTTGATGACACCATGCTATTTGGCTACCCTTCTGTCCAGGAAGCCTCCTGCTTCAAAACCCTTCTCAATGATTTCTCTGAAGCCTCTGGAACCAGCGTCAATAGCTCCAAATCGCAGATCTTCTTCTTTCACACTCCTCCAGTTGTTAAGACAGCTGTTGCTCGTATCCTGGGATTCCCCACTGCCACTCTCCCCTCTAAATACCTTGGAGCCCCCCTTACTGCTTCAGCCATAAAGCATTCCTCATGGCGAACTCTCATTGAGAAGCTCGAATCCCGTCTTAACCTTTGGACGCACAGAACTCTGAATTTGGCCAGTCGTGTAGTGCTCATAAAGTCAGTCCTTCAGGCAATGCCGCTTTACCTGTTCTCAATCCTAGCAGCGCCGAAATGGGTTCTAAAAAGAATCAGGAATCTTCAGCGTGGATTTCTATGGGGCAGCACGGCAACTAATCGCAAATGGGCTCTTGTAAAATGGACCACCGTCTGCATGCCCAAAGATAAAGGGGGCATTGGGTTGAGAGACCCAATGCATAGCAACTCCATCATGAGCGCTAAAATTTGGTGGCAATGGCTCACTAACCCAGAAAAACCTTGGGTCAAAATCTGGACGGCCAAATATGCCAATAACAGACCTCAGGAAGAACTCATCAGATTCACTCCCAATGACAAAGGCTCGCTAATCTGGAATGCAGCCAAACAACACTTCCAGTTAATTCAGCAGCATAGTTTTTGGGAAGTGAGAGACGGCAGAACTACTAGATTCTGGACAGATGCATGGAATCAAATGCCAAAGCTCAGCAGCATTCTTCATCCACCTCTGGAATTCAATGGGGAGGAGCAGCAGCAAGAAAAGATCCGACAGTATTGGACGCAGGAGACGGAGAATGGATTCAGGAAATGGAAACAGGGTAATCAGTTAATCAACAATACAAATCACCGGACTGCTGAGGAGTTGGAGAAGGAGTTAAGGAAAAGAAGCATTAGACATGACGAAGGCAGAGACATTCTTCGATGGGGGTATCAACCAAAAGGTGCCTTTACCACATCTGAGGCCTATAAAATCATATGCAACAACCCTACCCCCCCTGACCCAATCTGGAGCAAAATATGGGGTCTCGGATCCTGGCCCAAAGTCTCATACTTCCTATGGCTGGTTGGACATCAAAGAATCCTCACATGGGACAAACTTAGGAGCAGAAACTTTCACGGTCCCTCCATTTGTTATAATTGCAATCATCATGAAGAAACTCTCCAACACCTCCTGGACACATGCCCCCTAGCCAATCAGCTATGGGAAAAGGTGAGCTTTAGATGTCAAAGAAGGTGCAGAATGGAGAACGACATCACCAACTCTTTAAGACACTGGCCACAGAATCCTTACAAAAGTGAGCTTCTCAACTACTTGTGGAACATAATCCCAGGGCTCATCCTCTGGAGCATCTGGAAGGAAAGGAACAAACGCATATTCAAAAACCAACGATCTCCGATAGAAAATATTTGGAATAGACTCTGTGGGAATCTCAAAGAAACGTTGTTGCTCCGAGCTTGGACACAGGAGGATTTTCCAACTCTAAACAATGAGAAAGCCATTCTAGATAATTGGCAACTGCATCTACCTCAGGGACTACACAATAACGACCCTTCTAAAAGCAGCATCATAATCAAGGACACCTGGACTGCTCCCCCTAAGCATTCCTATAAGCTCAATTTCGATGGTGCCTCCAAAGGCAATCCTGGAATGGCCGGTTTTGGTGGAATTCTAAGGAATCATGAAGGCACCCCCCTGCAGCTATACTTTGGGAACATTGGATGGGATACTAATAATTCAGCTGAGCTAGAAGGACTTTGGCAAGGGCTCCTTCTAGCCTGGAAACTTAACTTTCAACCCCTGGTAGTGGAAGGAGACTCCCAAATCCTTATAAATATGGCCAAGCACCTCCTGAATGGATCTCAAGCAAGGAAAATTGCTACCAGTTGGAGGCTCGAAGCAAGGCTGGAAGCCATCGAACAAGCGCTCCGCAGTAACAGAGCCATTACCTTCAATCATATAAAAAGGGAAGGCAACAAGGTCGCTGACCTCCTGGCCAACATAGGGGTGGAAAACGAGAATACCCTTCTCACAGGAAACATGAATATTATTCCAGATAATGTCCAGGCACAGGAATGCGCTAGACTGGTCCAAAGTGATGCTGCTTCCCCGGATGCGGGTGACAAGACGGACGGGACGCGTGTTTAAGGAGGGACACATGCAGGCCATGTGCTGCCTCAAGGATCAGGCATGCGGGCTGATATATCGATGGATGCCAAGGAATAAAAGAATGAGAGTTCTGAGAGTTCGAGGTGGCGATGAGGAGGTTAAAAGAGGTGGTGGGTCGGCTCTCCATGCGCTGGTTCACGCTCAGTTCATGGTTCTCGGTGTTCAGGCTCTTGCCTGGTTTATGTCTCTTCAAGCAATTGCTCTTGCTGTCAAAGCCGTTTCCCCGACTGTTGGGGGCAGTCTTAAGGCTGAACGGTTTCTCTATTTCGCGTTGCTACATACCCCTGGTGTTTCTGCAAACATGGTAAGGCCTCGACAGCGATTGCTCAGCCGTCGAGGTTCTGCCCGGGGTGGGTCTTCGCGTCCTCCAGTTGAAGCATCCCAACCCCACTGCTGTCATTGCCATTGTCATCGAATCTCTGAGGCCAACCCCCTTCAAACTAGCCAATTTCTGGACTCAAGCGCCCCTGACTCTGACCCGGCTCCCACGCCTGCCTTCGGTTCTGCCATTTTCAACTTTAGCAGCTCACTGAATAAACCCCGAATCAGTGCCCATGTTTCGGTTCTCTTCCTCGAAGACTCTCCGGATGGTGGCGATGCTCAATTCAGTAAGGGGAAGCAACCTGGTGGCAGCTCAGAGGACGTCATGGAGAAGCCAGCGGATGCTCCAAAGAATGCATCGAATCTTCCCCAGGCTCAGGAGGTATCGACTAGCAAAGGGGACAATGTCAACATGGACTCCTTTCCCACTGCAGAGGAAATTGAGAAGTATGGATGGTGTAGGGTGGTCGAGGAGGAGCCGGACGAATAGTCGCCCATCTGTTCGGAATCATGACCTCCATGGCTGCTCAGGTCTTGTTTTGGTTTTTCTGTTTATGTTATGTTGGCTCAGAATTTGCTCATGTTATGTCTATTCCACCCGAGAGGGATAATGCTAAAATTTTGTTGGTGCCCCTGCAAGGGATGAATTGTTTTGGTCCGGCGCCCCTGCGAGGGCTGTTTAGTTTTGGTTTGGCGCCCCTGCGAGGGTTGTTCTTTTTTGGTATGGCGCCCTTGCGAGGGCTGTTTCTCTCAGCTGTGGTGCCCCTGCGAGGGCTGTTTCTCTCAGCTGTGGTGCCCCTGCGAGGGCGGTTCTTTTTGGTCACTCCTATTCCAAAGTGCCACAAGTGGCCTCTGGTAAAATGATATTGTAAATGTACCTGTTTTTCTTGCTACTGTAAATAATAGATTAGTTTTAACGAGAAAAAAAAAAAAATTATTAGGGGAATTTTGAGGTCTAAAATAATCTTCCTAAGAAAATAATAAAATAATAGCTAAATCAATAAAATAATATTTATGAATTTGCAATTCACTTTTTGCACCACAATCCATGTAACCATGGTTAAATTCAATTCCAATGTTGTACCAAATTAAAATTAATAAAAAAAGATTGTATTGATGTGACTATAAATAAAACTAAGCACTTAAAAAAAAGTCATTGAAAAACTATTGCATTTTTCATTTGTACTTAAATAACTTTAAATAAATTATAAATATAAATTCATAAATTCTTAATTGTATAATATATTATTAATTAAAAATTATATTATTTAAATTATAGAATAACATGTAATTAAGATACTACATAAAAATCAATTAATATATATAATATATATAATATATTATTTTATCTATTAATTTTATATTACATATTTAATTAATCATTTATAACATAAGAAGAAATAATATATAATATAAAAATAATATATATTATTGATTTTTTAAGATAAACATCATAACACATTTTGCATTTTATTTTATAGTTTCAAGTTAAATAGAAGTGAATTTGGAAGATCAATAATTATATTTACTTTTTAATCATTAAATATTTTAATAAAATTATCACTATAACTAACATAATAAAAAATAATTATTTTTACTTTGGAAAAACATAATATTTTTTTTATAATCCTTATTACATTGATTTATTTAAATAAAGTATAATAACATAATTTTATATATTATTTAATAATTTGAAATTAAGCATAATTTGTAAGATCAATTTAAAATAAAAAAAAATCATAAATCATATAAAATTAATTATATTTTCCTAATATGTTATATTGCTATTAAAATCATAATAATATTATTCATTGATTTGATTTATCTTAAAATTATAAGGTCACATTTTTATTTATTTATACATGTATAGATATTAACTTATAATTAATTTGAAATTGTAATTAATATATATATATATATATATATATATATATATATATATGAAAATATATAAATATAAGATTTATTAAAAAGTGTGTAAAGACATGAAAATTGTATATGGATATGCATTGTTTCTTTCAGAAAATATGAAATGACAATAATAATATTTTATTCAGAAAGTGTGAAATGACATTTATTATGATTACTTTACTTTATGACTTTAAAAGTACTTAGAGCACACCATGAGTGTTTATCCACCATTGAGAATGTGTTAAAAGGCCACAATCTGATTGTATAGGCAACGCGCTGAGGTGGAATTGATGGTCCACACGCCATCATCGGTTCCGCAAATCTGAGAGCCGACAACACATATTCAATGTTGCCAAACTCTGATATGATTTGAGCATAGACGATTAGAGAGATATCACATTCAGATCTGATAGATTGAAACAATATCTCCTAGACAAATTTATAGATCGTAAAGAATTTCAAGACCTTATTGAAACAAAAACTCCATTCAAAATTTAAAAAAAAAATAAGAAACTTCAAAAAAGGATTCAACAAGGCAACAATCGTCCTCTCTGATACCATGTAAGAGTATTCTATTACTCACAATCTTATGTAAAAGTACATAGAAGACCTCCATTATATAGCAATGGAGGAGACCCAATGTCAATTAAAGATAACTACGACAACTAGATAGATGAAAATCCCTATATAATTTACAACTCAACACCTTTAAGTCATAAGAAATGAGACGTTGGAAATAATAAAATTCTCTCAACCTTATAAGAACTCTATAATTTTGTATAACATAAAGAAATCATAATTCACATAAAAGAAATCTTTATATAACATAAAGAAATCATCATTCACATAAAAGAAATCTAGATTAAATATGAGATGTTTTTTATTTACCAAAATTTAATTTATAGTAAACTAAAATAAAGACACTAATACTACCATTATACCAAACAAAACTAGAAACAATCATACTACCATCATTAAACTACTCTAGAATAATTGTACGTAGTATGCATGTGTAGCATGCATGTGTAGCATATAGTTTTAATAACTGTGACGCTAATAATTATGAACAACAATAAGTCTCTCAACCTTGCACGGACAATGAGTCATCCATCAAAAATATTTTAATTTTAAAATAAATATTGGATGTTTTTAGGTATTTATCTTAAAATTAATATTGGATTTTTTTTAAAGTATTTATCAAAGTTTTACGAATTAGCCATTCAAAAGGTAAAGTTTAAAATAAATATTGGATGTTTTTAGGTATTTATCTTAAAATTAATATTGGATTTTTTTTAAAGTATTTATCAAAGTTTTACGAATTAGCCATTCAAAAGGTAAAGTTGGGCAGTGCCTTGGAAGAAGCTAACAAATTATCGACATCTTTCAAACCTCTTTACATTTATAATTTGTTGTTGGAAAGCTTCCTTGATTTAAATCATGATGCAAATTTTGTAAAGATTTTCAGATTTAAATTATGTTACAAAGTAGATAAGAAATTAGCCTAGGAAATTTTTCTGATTTAAATTATTATGTAAAGTAGGTTAATAAATTAATGCGGAAATATTGTATGAATCAAATATATTAAAAAAAAATCTTGAAACCTAAATTAACTGGATTTCCTTACAATCGTAAATATGTTCTCATTCTATCTATTCCAATCTATTCTTTAAAATGGGAATAGATAGGGAATAAATTGAATAATTGTTCATTAGTAATATGAATAATAATGGAAAAAGGCTCGTATTGAAAGAATAATAGATTGGGTAAACTCGGGAAGTCCAGTTCGATTATGATCTGAACAAAGAAAGGGTTAAACGATCGAGCATTGCATAATGAGGATGAAATACCTACCCAGCAATTGTGTGCTTTATCCATATAGATAAAAGAATATTGGGAAAATATAGTCATCATGACACAGGATCATTGCCAAAGAAATAGTTCTTATACAATTGATAAGATGATCACTACAGATATATATATGATCATAATATGGAATGGATCAATTAATCTGTCTTAAATTATTGATTAGGTGATCCGAATACGTCAGATTAACCGGGATGATTGAGGATTTCCTAAAATAAGAGGAAGTTGGAAAAAATGTCCTTCCGTCTTTCCGGGGGGGATTGAATCATTACCTTATTTATTATCTATTTAGTTCCGAAAGATTGAACTGTTCGTACCCAAACAAAATGAATTCGTTTCGCAAGGAAGTTGCTATTGACTCATTTTCTTAATTAGAACCAAGAGATCTCATAGGAAAGATGGCCTAGCGGTTCAAGGCATAGCATTGGAACTGCTATGTAGGCTTCTGCTTACCGAGGGTTCGAATCCCTCTCTTTCCGTATCTTCACCCTACTATCTATTTTCTTCTCATCCATTGTTTTTCCAATCTATTGAATCCCAATAGGACTATTTCCTAATTCCAGGATCAATCTACCTCTATTTGTAATAGAGAAAATAGAACGAACATTGGTTTGTGGTATGGGAAAAGTCAAGGCTATTTTAAGAAGCAATAAAAAAAAGTATCGCAGATAACAAGTAACGTACGGAAGGATTATAAAATGTCTCCTTCGGGGAAGGGAAAAAGAAGGGAGAAGAACATAATTTCTAGATGCCCAGCAACCAACCCACCCCTCTCTTTCATTTCATTCTCGATTCAAGCTTGACGGGAATAATACTCTACAACCAGCAATTCATTAATCTTCAAATTGATCCATTTACTATCTATTATTTGATTGATGAATCCTTTATATTGTAAGGAATGAAAAGTCAAATGATTTGGCAATTTATCCCTCTGGTACAGATCTATATTCTTCTTAATGATAGCTCTCAATATTTGTTGATCTCTTATAGTAATCACATCTTGAGGTTTGCAAGGGTAACTTGGTATATCTACCATATGGTCATTTACCCGGATATGTCCATGATTCACTAATTGTCTAGCTCTGGGAATGGTGGGAGCCATACCCAATCGAAAAAGAATATTATCCAAACGCATTTCAAGTAATTGCAATAGGACCTGACCCGTTGAGCCTTTGGCTCTTCTAGCAATACGAACATATTTCAGCGATTGTCGCTCCGTTAGTCCGTAGTGAAAACGCAATTTCTGTTTTTCTTCTAGCCATATACAATATTGAGATATTTTCTTGGAAGAAGATTGGTTCATAGAATCCTTTCTGTTTACTAGTGAGACCTGGTAAAGTTTTCAGACGACGTATTATTTTTAAACGAGGTCCCTGATAACGAGACATAGAAACTCCTTATTCAATTAACAAATAGTGCTAGAAGGAAGAAAGAATAGTATAACCCGTATGAGTACTACTGGAATTCTTTTATATGGAAAACGAAGATCTTTCTCCAATTTGTTATTGATCCTAATAGCTCCAATCATTTCATTCATCCCATTCCTTGTTGGGAGTAAATGATCATGGCATGATGGACCCAACGAACGATCATAAGGGTATTCTCCAATCCATCTTGATCCTAACAAAACTTTGTGGATTATGGAAATGAGAGGAACAGAAAAGAGCCAGCTATCGGGATCGAACCGATGACCATCGCATTACAAGTGCGATGCTCTAACCTCTAAGCTAAGCAGGTTTGATGGAATATCACTCCCCATTTTATTGGGGTGAGATCCATAGATTCCTTTGGAATCCTAACGATTATAACGTGAATCAGATTCAATGACGGAATCCAGATTACGATTACAACGAAACATTGTTTGAATGTAGATTCTTTCAAGGGAAAGAAAGGAGAAGTAAGGGTCAATTGATATCGATCGTTTTACTCACTCTTCCAAATCGACTAGGGGAGGATAATAACATTGCATTTCAAATGGATAAATAATATAATGATTCCCAGTCATATTCGATTGGGGTAGAGATAGAGAAGGGGAGAGAAGGGGAGTAGGGGAGGATATTTCTCCCACCCAATATTGAGCAAATATCCAATGAATAATGCTGATGGATATTACATAATAGGATTAGATCAAGGTATGATCTTGTTCTTCAATAAGGGGATATGGTGGAATTGGTAGACGCTACGGACTTGATCGAATTGAGCCTTGGTATGGAAACCTACCAAGTGATAGCTTCCAAATCCAGGGAACCCTGGGATATTTTGAATGGGTAATCCTGAGCCAAATCCGGTTCATGAAGACAATGTTTCTTCTCCTAAGATAGGAAGGGGATAGGTGCAGAGACTCAATGGAAGCTATTCTAACGAATGAATCTCATTTGGTCCAATACTGTAGTTATAGAACGATCTATTTACACCTCAAAAATGGAGAGAGATGTTATATAACATCAGAAAAAACTGGCGATCAGAACTTGAATCGTTCCAAGCATTTTATTCATAAGATAGATGCCAGATTCGAGTTGAAGTACTGATTTGACATTAAGTAATCCAATTATAAACTTATCTACTCTAGATGGAGAATTGAATTCTTTTTTGGAATAAATGGTTGGACGAAGATAAGGATAGAGTCCAATTCTACATGTCAATATCAACAACAATGCAAATTGCAGTAGGAGGAAAATCCATTGCCTTTATAGACCGTGAGGGTTCAAGTCCCTCTATCCCCACCCAGGTTCGTTCCCGAACGAACTGATCTATCTTCTCCAATTCCATTGGTTCAAATCCATTCTAATTTCTCAATTCTTTTTCCTCGCTATTTTTTTCTTTTTCATGAAGAGAAGAAATTAGAACATGAATCTTCTCATCCATCTTATGACAAGTTGAGTTGATCTGTTAATAAGTTGATCATATGATCAATTTATTTTGTGGTATATGATCTACATAGATTAGATCATTTTTAAATTATTCAATTGCAGTCCATTTTTATCATATTAGTGACTTCCAGATCGAAAATAATAAAGATCATTCTAAAAACTAGTAAAAATACCTTTTTAATTCTTTTTATTTGACACAAGTTAAAACCCTGTACCAGGATGATCCACAGGGAAGAGCTGGGATAGCTCAGTTGGTAGAGGAGAGGACTAAAAATCCTCGTGCCACCAATTCAAATCTGGTTCCTGGCAAGATGTCAATATCCATGTCTCCATATCCATCTATCTAAATCTATTCTATCTAGATGTATATCTACATACAGAGACACCCCGATCAAAATAGATAGATGGATCAATATGTTCTCTCCCTCTTCTTTGCTCATATTGTCCCTCTCTTTCCGTTCCAATTGAATCCCGATACTTTGTACATATAAAAAAGTAGGATCGAGAACTTAGAAGTCAAGATTTGACGGTGGGACTGATAATTCGGCACTAGTCGGAATCTATTCATCCTATTCCATCCGAATCGAAATGGGATAGATTATCCCAATGATAGATCTATAATTGCAGAGTTGAAGTAGATCCAAACGTTGCAGAGGGTATCTCGAAAGTAGATTCGCATTGAGGTTCATAAGATTGATGTAATAACTTTTGACCATAGTTTCTAGTATGAATACTGGATCCAATATGATGATCCCTATGATTTATAGTGAACTATTTTATTCTTTCCTTGTTGGAGTTCGGGCCTCATATATCCATCGAACTATATTTTCTTTCACGAAGTTTCGTTATAGCATCTATAATAGCCTCTGGTTCAGGTCAGCAATCTGGCGAATAGACATCCACAAGAATTAACTTATCTACTTTGCGAATGGTACTATAATAATTTGTACCAAACATTTCTCTGTGATAGTACATGCTCCAGGGCAACTACATATTTTAGTTCCGGAATTTGTTCGTATAATAAATCTCACTACAGAAGGAGCCTTTTTCATGGTCACAGTCCCCGTTGTTATAATGAGGTAAGCTCATCTAGGTCCAGATCTTGGTACCGAACCGTAACGATCAGAGTCAAATCGCGAATCTATTAATGAAGCGAATTTGATGAGACCACAATTAATACTGTAAAGGAGCGTTCATAAATTGGAGAGTCTGGCACAATTCGTTCGATAGATCGTTTGGGTTAGTTGAAATATCTGGATTCAAAATTGTTTGATCGAGTAAAGGTAACTTCATAGGATTCATCATTGGATTTATGCCATTTTGTACTTCCCCCCCCCACTCAGAAATTAAGGACCATTCCAATGTTCCTCTTCGCCACGCATGGACTGAACCAACGATGAAAATAAGCACGAGAATTGAAGCTCCTATAAATGCAGATATACCCTGTATACTAGAACTCATAGCCCATAGAGAAAGGGAGACTGTTCCAACATCAAGAACAAAAAGAACTGGAGCGAACATATAATGATCTTAGATCGGATCCAAGTATCTTCCCATTGGTTCGATACTTGATTCGTAACTAGTAGTCTGGTTCTTGACCAATGGGAGTCAAAGCTCTAGAAATCAAGGATGCAAGAATAGGTAGGAATGAGACTATATATTAATGAAAATATCCAGCCAGAAAGTATTATATTAGGGAAATAGGAACATGAATATACTCCTTTGAAATAGATCAAATTCTTATATTTTTACGTCAACTTCTTCATTATTATCCCACCCACGTTGAGTGGAAGACCAAAGGACCGAACAATAAATACAATCAATTCTAATTGATTCACATATTTTGTTTCGACCATGGCTTATTATCAAATTAATTCAATGAAATGTTATTTGAATGTCTATTGAGAATATTTGACATGAATCAAGTATGAGAGAAAGAAAGAATGTAAATGGGTCCCAATCCCGAACTACCCAATTTTAGATCTGAGTCTATACTCATATTATAGAATGAATATGTTGATGATCTTTATCCAGCATCCATGGCTGAATGGTTAAAGCGCCCAACTCATAATTGGCGAACTTGCGGGTTCAATTCCTGTTGGATGCAAGGGAACTACACATATCCATTATTGATGAAATGGGAAGAAGTATGAAGAATAACACCAAACAATTGAAGCATACCAAGCCTTTCAATAAAATGAATGAAAGGCTTGGTATGCTTCAATTAAACAATACACGATAACAATCCATCAGAGTATTATCCACCTATTAAAATAGATTCAACAGCGGCTAGATCTAGAGGAAAGTTGTGAGCATTACGTTCGTGCATAACTTCCATACCTAAACTATGATATATCTGTATAATTAAATTGGTATATGATCTGATATAATAATAGCTACATGCTTTACGGGAAAAAAAGGAGAAAAGGAGGGAAAAATTTTATGGATGAAGTGAAATATCCAGTACTTACGGAGAAAAGTATTCGTCTATTGGAAAGGAACCAATATACTTTTAACGTCAATTCGCAATTGAACAAAACAAAGATTAAAAATTGGATTGAACATTTCTTCGATGTTAAAGTAATAGCTATGAACAGCTATCGCCTCCCTGGAAAAGGAGGAAAGAGAGGGTCAATGATAGGACATCCAATACGTTGTAAACGTGTGATTATTACACTTAGAACCGGTGATTCTATTCCACACTTTTCATAACAATAAGATTTCAAATTTGAAACTAAATGGCCATCTGTTCATATAGAATTTTAACTCTGGTCACACGCGATAGATCTGTATCAGGTTTCGATGGAAGAGTGCAGTTGGACCCACAGAAGAAATTGACCTCTGGACAACATCATTGTGGGAAAGGTCGTAATGGAAGAGGAATTATTACTGCAAGACACAGGGGAGGGGGTCACAAGCGTCTGTATCGTCAAATTGATTTTCGACGAAATAAGGAACACATATCAGGAGAAATTGTAACCATAGAATACGACCCTAATAGAAGTGCATACATTTGCAAGGCGCATTACAAGAATGGTGATAAGATGTATATTCTGCATCCCAGAGGGGTCATGATTGGAGATACTATTCTTTCTGGTCCAAAAACTCCTATATCAATAGGAAATGCCCTACCTCTGAGTGCAGTTTGAATTATTAATTTATGTGATAGGAAGCAACCGATTGGGTTTACAATGAAACCTGTAAATCTATCACTGATCCAACTAGGACACTTTTACAGGACAAACCCCAAAGGGAAACTGAGGATAAATGACAGCAGGTGATTGGATTCAAAAATTGTTCATATCAGATCATTGGTTCCGAAGATATCATAATATGGAGAGGCCCTGATTGTTTGTCCGAAGCATGAACAAAATCTTTTTTTCAAAAAATGAGGGGGGGTGAGTCCCTCTTATAGAAGCTCTATTAACCCGAATTCACAATTTTATACATATTTACAGAAGTGTGATTGATACAATATGCTGCGGAACAGCGAAGCGAAATAGATTACAATATGCTGCGGAGCAGCTCTATCATGCAGCGAGGGTCGAACCCGGATGGGGAGGCTATAAGCTGGCCATCCCGACCACGCGAGATAAACGACCAAGTACTAATACTTCGTATCTTTATCGCTTATTCTCCTTAAATTTAAATTTCAATACTATTTAAATTTTAATATTAAAGATTGGCAAAATGTTTAAAATAATTTATCAATATAATACCAATAAAGTAATAATATATTTTATTTTATTTTATGTTAGACTTTTTTCCTTACCTATATATAAAAACACACATGAAACACTGTTATTTATAAAAAATATATATATAAAAACACATATGAAAAATTGTTCTTTAAAAATATATAATTTAGATCTTAGGTAAAATATATCATTTATATCATTAGCAAAACTATGTAAATATTTCTTTAGGTATATGGCATTTATATCATTAGCAAAACTATGTAAATATTTCTTTAGGTATATGGCAATGTCTTTTAAATTAATGGGAAAATGTTATTTTAAAAAATATGTAATTTTATTGTTATTTTTATTTTTTAATTAAAATATATGAAATTTAAATTGGTTAACTTTTTTTTATATAGATAAAAATGTATTTTAATTTTTTTATTTAAATATATATATATATAATTAAAAAATAATATTGTTTTTTATTAAATTTATAAAAGAAATTTATATATTATTTTAATTTAATTTAATTTTGTAAAAAGATTTAATTAAATTGGAAAGTTAAAAAAGATAGTTAT
Source organism: Pinus tabuliformis (assembly GCA_031772625.1). Taxonomy (NCBI): domain Eukaryota; kingdom Viridiplantae; phylum Streptophyta; class Pinopsida; order Pinales; family Pinaceae; genus Pinus; species Pinus tabuliformis. The sequence continues at coordinate 43,084,734 of CM062807.1, read as the reverse complement.
TTCAAAATAAATTTTAATTTCTATCTCAAATATTATTAAAAACATCTAAAACTTAAACCTCACTATCTATTTATTAAATATCAACCCATTTTTATCTTTATAAGTTTTTTTTATAAAAAATCAATAAAAAATAAATTAGTACCATGTATTTATTAATTATTGATAATTAACCCCAATCAGGGTGCCAGCCGGTGGTTGGGAAATCAAATAGAGGTTTAATGGAAGGTGCCTCTAAGTGTTGTACCACTGCCCCTACACGCTAAATGTGATGGGTGTAGTGGCCCTTTGCATGATTGCATGCAAGGAAGGTAAGAAAGGTGGCAGCGAGGGTTATGGTTGTGAAGGGATAAATAGGAGAAAAGAAAGACAATTTGGTGTTGTAGTTTGGTTCAATCATGGACGGGGAGGCTGGTGCACCAAATGGGTTCTGCGACACCATCCACAGCACCAAACAATTCATGTGACTGTAGGAGTTCATGGGTATGTACTCCAGTATCTCTCATCCCTTGCAATGTTGACATGTTTTGGTTTTTGTTGGAGGGAGGGGGAGAATTATGGGTGAAAACTGTGAAATTGAGAAGCGATGGAGGAATTGGAAGTGGATACTGGTGGTTTTTTCATGGTCTTGCGTCTATATCCTGCATCCACTTGGTATTGTTTCCATTTCCCTTTGTTTCGAAATTTTGATGTTTCGCATGGGAACCCTGGGAATTCTAGGCAGAGTGTCGAGTGGGGATGCTTATAGAGGTCTTGCAGGTATAGGTAGAGAGATAGGCTTGGGGGGGAGAGTGTGTCAATCCACGTGCAATTTAGGAGAAGGTTCTTGCTATAGATACAAGTGTAGCTGTTGGGTGGTAGATAGAAACCACAACAGAGAGAAAAAGGCTTAGAATTATGGGTAGGAAGTCTGGCAATGGAACGTTAATGGCTATAGTAGGCGGATAGGCAATGATGGCGTCATGTGGTTCAGGGATGAGGGGATTTTGGGATGGGCTCTTTGATTGCATCATGGGCAGAGGGCAAATGGTATGCATACCATGGCTAGTTAAACGAAGGCATGCAGTAGCACTCACTCGCTGGTAATTGGGGAATGGCAACTAACCTGACTGAGGCCGAGAGGAGGTGGTTGTGGCGACGGGGAACCACTGAGGATGGTATTGGGTCGGGGGAATTGACCTACGACCATGAAGGCCTTGGCAATGTAATCGACGGGGAAGGAGAAGAACAAGGCAGGGTGGGAACTTGTAATAATACTACCCGGGGGCGAGACTACTATTATATCATGCTTAATTGTTTATGGTTAATGAATTGTTGCAATAAACAAGACTGGGGCAACGCAACCATGGCTTGTCTTGCGAAAAGACGTGGTCATGGAAGACGGGCCCAGGCAACCAGAAAGGAAACGAACCCGGACACATCTCAGGCACGTAGAGGTAGGAAAATTGTGGAAAGACTTATCAGTGAGGCGGCAGAGGCATACCCTGAGGGCACAGGTGAAGGTATTTGTAAAATTCTAGAGGAATGTGAAAAGGAAGTCAAACAAGAAAGCGATACGGACACGGAAATGGAGGATTAAAGGACCCTGACAACACTAGAGGTAGGATCACCCAATTTAAATAGACCTTATACCTGTATGGAGTAGATTTCGATGAGAATGGTTGTCACTATCCAAGGCATGCATTCCAAAAAGTGCAGTTTCAACTGCACAAGGAAGATTTCAAACTTGGCAAAATTGAAACGCACATCCCATATATCTTGGAACTGACAGAGATGTCAGATTCTAACGCCAAAGACGCGTAAGTGGAATCAGCTTTGACTAATTAGAATGATTAGACAATCTTCCCTGTTAAGTTTTGTTTATATATGTTGATAGCTTTTACATTTCCTTATGCAAGAATATGTATAGGTAGATATCTAGAGTATGGACATGAATGAGAGACTTATATAACTTGGATAGAAAGATTGAAACTCTTTTGTTACTGGATGACATACAATGCGGATAAGTGGCCACTTCGTTTCCCACTGGGCAAGTTGAGACCACCTAATCAATCTATGTGGTGTAAATTTGCTTTATAAATAAATGAAAAAAAAATCTACTAAACTTAACAAAAAAATATTGATAATTAAATTAAAATTCAAAAAATTATATTCTAAAATAAAATCTATTAAACTTAAAATTCAATGATAAAATTTCAATATTCCAATGTAACTGTTATTGTAAATAAACAATAAACAATATAGCAGTGGTTGGTATATTAAGATATCTCCTCCGAAGTTACAACCCATAAACACATTTTTTAACTTTGTTGACCTCTCTATGTGATTTCTTGTTGACCTCTCTATGTGGTTTCAAACCAAAAACGCATTTTGATCCTCGTCAACCTATCTCTCTCAAATTGCAAACCTGTGAGGTTTCAAACCAGAAACACATTTTGATTCTCGTCTCATACTCTGCGCTGTTGCAAACCTGTGAGGTTTCAAACCAGAAACACATTTTGATTCTCGTCTCATACTCTGCGCTGTAGGTGGAGGCCTGAGCCATGTGCAGTTATACTACCCTCTCTGACATCGTAAAACCTGAGAAACCATCACCACCTGAATTTCATGTCTTCTCGGTGGAACCCGTCAATTATTACACTATATATATTAAAGTTCCAAATAGTTTAAAATTTAAAATATTTCAATTATTATATTTCCATAATTCAAAATTTTCATTGTGTATATTCATCATCTGAACAAATGAAGGTGTCTTAGAAGTGATCATCTGAACAAATGAAGGTGTCTTGGAAGTGAATTAAGAGTACAGGAGTTTTGACTATTTTTTACTTTTAGCCGTTTAAAAATGGTAATTTAAAATTTGTATATTCTTAATAATATTAACTTAAATGGTTTCAGATGGGAAAAAAAGGAATCTTAAATAACTTAAGAGTTGTATATGTGGATGAGATGGGACAATGGGAATGTCTAAATAATTTGTTGTACATGTAGTAATAAAAATGGATAATCTTATTATATCTTTGTTTTTGTTTTAGGTAGTTATTTGTGGGAGAAGTTATTTAAGTTATAGAGATAAATTTTTTTCCAACTAAATTTCTAATAACAATAATTCAAATAAGGTGTAAATGTATTATAAATTATAATAAAAAATATTCATGAGAGATTTTTAATTTAATCTATATTTTATTATGGAGATTTTTAATTTGTAAATATATTTTGATACAATATTATGAATCAATATCATAGCTTATTAATATCATATGTCCAAAAAACCACAGCTCATTTGATATGACACTTGTTCATATAACTTTTTGTAATGAATTAATTTAATTAATAGGATAAAAAAGACATAACTACTTTGGAGATAAACTTGAAACTTTGATTTCGTATTACTTCTAATAATATTCTAGAATATTTGGTAGAGGTTAAATCTCTACCATAACCTCTACCATCCACTTAGTAATTATTAATAATTAAATTATGAAAACCCTATCCCAAAAGAGGTGCCTATGGAAGTAATTAGTCCTTTGTTTTTATGTTAATGAATTTATTTTTTAATAACATTATTGATTTGCTAAATTTTAAATAATGTTTAATTTCTATCAAAGTAGCTAGTGAAATTATAGGATTACTTTAAAATTTTGAATTATTGGTTAAATATGATATTGTACTTAAATAAATGATATTAAATGATCTCATAATTGATGTAATTTGGAAATAATAGTTAAAGGTGCCGTTGAAATTAAAATATTATATTAAATAACTTTATGATTTATATAAATATAAATGGAAAAAAAATCATAATTAATTTGGAGATAAAACTCAACCTTTAATTTGTGAATATTATTAAAAATAGTCTAAACTATTATTAAAAATAGTCTAAAATATTTTGAAGAAATTAAATCCCTACCATTTATCTAATAATTATTAATAATTAAATTATAATTCTATAAATTTTATTTCAAAATAGACATATTTAGAATATTAATGGTAATATATTTAAAAATATATATTTTTAATTAAATTTTAATATTTTAACCAATTTAATTAGTATCAATAATTCATGAAATTTTATATTTTAATAATTTTATATTTTTTATAAATAGTAAATTTATAATGCGAGTATAATTTGGTATCTCACATTAATAAAAACCAATTACATTAATTTTAAAAGCTTTTTTATTTTAAAAAAATGTGACGATGAAATTTAATTTATTGATGGTATATTTAGATTATAAAATTGTGTAATATAATTATTTTATTATAATAAAATATTTTATTAGTATGTCAAATATTATTATTTTAAGTAAAATGAATATGTTAATAATTTTAAAAATTTAAAATTAGTTTTAAGGGTTAGTTTAGTTAATCGAGTTTTCATTGTTAAGTATTTAGCTCTTGAGAAGTGAAGAAGTCAAATCTCCTCAACGTCCTCTTTAGCCGACAGGTAAATCTCTTTAAGTTAATATCTCGAACTACCTTAAAAAAAAATAAAGAAATTAAAAATTAACTGAAACTTCACAATTCAATAATCTTAATTGGAAAAAAAAACATTATTAAAAAAACGGAGTACCAGACATCGCACACACAAACACCAAAGACTAACCGGGGAAATGTGTGCTTCTCTATTAATAAAACTAGAGGAAGCAAAACAGATTGTGTGATGGCCAATTTTTTCTGGATTGTAACATTTAACACGTTAAAAGTTGTTATCCCGTGTATTAAACAATGGCGATATTACTTAACTGGATTTTTAAACGATCTAGTAGCCCGTATCACGTGCATTCGAGATGTGAAACGTTGACTGACAGATTGATCGATGAGGAGTCCTTTTCCACAAGTCACATACAACGACTAGATGAAAGAGTAAGGCTTTTGTCACTTTCTGGCATTGTCATCTAAGATACTCTAAGATGGTCATCAATATATATAATATTATTAATTTGTTAATGCGAGAGACAGTATATATTACTTATGGGATATAAGCGAGTATAAAATTTAATTGGTGGTATATATTGTTTGTGCATATTAATGGATTGATAACATTGTTGTCTTATTTTATAATCTTATTTGATTGCTTGCACTAAATGCATTGATTTCATTGTAGATGGTGATTTATAATCCTATTTGACTGTTTGTTAAAGATGTATTGATTTCAATTTAGATGTTGATATCTAATGATATTTGCTTATTTGCACTAGATGCATTGATTTCAATGTAAATATGATTTGTAATCCGATTTGATTGCTTGCACTAGGTGCATTGATTTTAGTGTAGATGTTTTTTAATTCTATTTGATTGATTGCACTAGATGCATTAATTTCATTGTAGATGTTGATTTCTAATTATATTTGATTGCTTGCACTAAATATATTGATTTCAGTGTAGATGTTGATTTTTTTATATTTGATTGCTTGCACTAGATGCATTTATTTCTGTGTAAATGTTGATTTCTAATCCTATTTGATTGCTTGCATTAGATGCATTGATTTCAATGTAGATGTCTTTTCTAATCATATTTGATTGATTGCATTAGATGCATTGATTTTAGTGTGGATGTTGATTTCTGATTTGATGTAACTTGATGTATGATGGTACATTAATTTTAAAGTGATTGGATTAATAGGGTGATTGATTTTAGTATAAGCACAAAAAAGTTATTGACAATGTGCATTGATTTTTGTGTTATAGTAATTCGACCTATTAATATTGGAGAGCAAGATAGAAAAGGTAATGTGTTTAGTACAATAGTTCAAGTTAAATATTTGAATGGTTTACGATTTAAACTGCACTTTTCATATAATCGATATGAAAATATGGCAAAACTAAAAGGGGTGACAATAAAAATAGCAGAAGAAAATAGTTGAGATTGATCACAATGAACACAATTTGTAATTGGTTACATTCTTATTATTCCCATTTTTTCCCATTCAACACTAAGACATTGTCACTTTGCATTCAAAATTTTCATTTCATCATTTTTCATAATTAAAGTTATTAACAATATATATCATATCAACGGATTGAGGTAACTTAGCAAATTTAAAAATAAAACTATTATTCAAGATATATTTAGTAATACCTAGAGGGACACTATTAAGAATTAATTAATTGTCGAAAGTTGTGATACCTAAAATTAAATTAAATAGATGTGCAATATCAATCCTCCTGCAAGTTATTGACAAGACTGTCTTCCTTCTTCATCATGAACTAATTACTTAATTGACAATTACATACACGTACAAAAAAAATTGTAACATTCACAAACACTACCATCCAAATCCAAACACATAAACACACAAACCACTCAAAGCATCCAAACACAGACACACACAAACCACTTAAAACATCCAAACACAAATGTACAAACCATTCAAAGCTAAAAACATAGACTAAATTAAAGAACAAAATTATATGGTTATGTCAAGCAAAGAAAACATAATGTAAATTTCAAAGTGTGACATTTATCTCAAACATATACATAATAATAATAATCTAAAAATATGACATTGTTGCCCTTAGCTGGAACCAACTTAGATCCATCTAACTCTGAATCTAGAAAGCACCGAGAGGGATTGAATCCCTTGAGGTGCAAACCTTTCCTCAAATTCTACACTCCCAAAAGAAGGTTTGCACCTCGAGGGATTTGATCCCTCTCAACGCATGATAGATCCGGAGTTAGATGGATCTAGGCTTGGAATATATTGGTTGGCCTTCAAGATGTTGGTGCTTGTCATTTATCTTAATTTACTTTCTTTGGGCTGTCATTTTCCATAAACTGATTATTTAAAAGAGTAGTCTAACGAGGAAACAAGTTCACTAGAAAAATAGTGGAAATTCCAGTATGATTTTTGCCAAAATCTGGTAGAAATGTTGGGAAATCTAGGTTATAACGGTCAAGCTTTAGGATTTTGGTTTTTCCCAAGATGTTTTTGATGTGATGAATCCATTTTGACTATTCAAAAAAATGATTTAAACACTCCTATGATTAGATTGTTTGGAAAAAAATCACCTCATTCTAGCAAAAGATAACTTTCTGGGCAAATTTGAAGCGTCGATAAAACATCTTTATTTAATGGATCACAAGCAAATTTGAAGTAGCAGATGGAGTGCAACACGATAAAAGAAAAACGTCCCGTTGAACACCTTAGGTTTTGCAGTCCCCTCTCATGCAATCCTATCAGGCCGGATATATCCCATCAAACTTCAGAAACTCAGTAGAATTTTGTTATGCATTAGAGGAATTTTGAGGTCTAAAATGGGTTTCCTAAGAAAAATGTACAACCAAAATAAACTTTATAAGAACCAAAATGATTCAAGATGATGATGTCAACCACCGGGGGATGATTCGCCATTTTTGGAGTAAAAAAGTATAAAGATTAAAAAATAATAAAATAATAAAACTATTTTTTCAACTCATATTTTCAACTTATCTCCCTAATGTTTTACTCAAATTTCAAAGATTACTTGTTAGACGCAAAATTTAATTCCTCATCCAAAGAGTACCCATGTTGCATACTTTCGATAGACCCTGCTACACGAAAAATGAGAAATACATGAAAAATGTGATTCCTCATCCAAAAAGTATCCATGTTGCATACGTTTGATGGACCCTGCTACACGAAAAATGAGAAATACATGAAAAGTGTGATTGCAATCACATTTTTCATGTATTTTTCATTTTCATGTAGCAAGGTCCATCGAAAGTATGCAACATGGGTACTCTTTGGATGAGCAATCAAATTTTGCATCAAACGAGTGTTCCACTTGAATTTTGAGTTAACCCATAGGGAGATAAGTGGAAAATATGAGTTGAAAAAATAGTTTCTCTTTTTTTCCCTCTAAAATTTGTCAAATACAAAAAAAAATTGATGCGTTCTTGTCAAATACAACAAAAATGTGACAATTTCGTTTTAAAATAATGGGCATATGTTTAATGTCGTATATTTCTTTCTGTATAATTTTTTTTAAGCATTTAAATGTTATATATTTTTATTAATTTGATTATTTTTTACAGTGTTTTTTTCTAACAGCAGAAAGAATGTCGATAATCATTTTAAATAAACTTTCAAAATTGGGTTATTGCTCTATTTCAGATCACATCATCTTCCAGCAATTTTGCTTTGCCTCTTTGATAGGGGAAGGTTCCATCCCATTATAACATGGGTCTTTGACTCCAAGGTTCTCTCTCAGGGCTCTCTGTCTCGAGCGAATTTTGTTTTTAGACTGTGTTGAACTTATGACAGTTTTCTGACTGTGTCCTCTGATATCAGAGAATTCTATCATGTCAGTAGACTCACAAAGGTTATGGTCCGACTAAATGTATTTTCTCTATTTTTTATTTTGTGGCGATTTGTGTCAGCAAATAGATGATGATTCATCTCAACACATCTATGACGATTGAAATTTACTCTCATTATATATGTACTTTCTTTTCCATAATAGAAAGAAATTTTTTTCTCTACAAAAAATAAACTTTCAACTTTCAATCGTAATTTCAGTTTTACTTGTGAAGATAAAACCAATTTAAAATTACAATTTCTTATAACAAAAGTAAGACAATCTTCACTGCAATAAAATTTAAAAAATCTCCACTGCAATTGCAATTCCATACCAAATATTCAATAACCTTGCTTATTTCAATTCGGAAACAAATTTGAACACGTGCATGCTTATCAATCAATGATCTTTTATTCTGAGAGTTCATTGTAGTTGTTATAGAGACAATTACCGTCTATGAATGCAATCTATGAATGACTCAGTCCAATGAGAATTGGAATTTATAACCTCGAATCTAGGTCTTTTCCTTCCTCTCATACATCAGTGCGCAGGTTTGGAAATGCAAGATCATAATTTTAAATGAGAAGTCCAAGTTACTCTCAAACTTGTGCATTTGATCAAACAAGTGACAGTCATAACATCATGTATCTTAAGCATTTGATAAACAAAGAGTTTGGGTTAACTACATACATTTTAAATTTAAATCATAAAATCAAGTCAATCCTAAGAAATCTGCTCTTTTCCTCGGAGAATACATCTACTTAAGATTTCAATTTACATGATGGGCTTACTCAATTAAATGTGGGGGTTGTGTTCTTTTTTTTGAAAATTTACATGATGGGCTTACTCATAAATGTGTGGGGTCTATTCTTTTTTTTGAAAATACACCTACATAAGTTTTCAAATCACATGATGGGCTTACTCCGATATGAGAGTATGTCTCAATTTATTTAAATTAATTTAATCATTTTGAAATTTAATTAAATGTTCATTTTTTTTAATAAAAATTGATAAATTTATATATATATATATAAAAGATTGACAAATTTGTGAGGTATAAGTAGATAATCCTTGTAGTGGAAAGGAATTGCGGGCCCTTGTTATTCAAGAGTTACAATTCCAAATTTTTTTTGGAAATACACCTACATAAGTTTTCAAATTACATGATGGGCTAACTCCGATATGGGAGTATGTCTCAATTTATTTAAATTAATTTGATCATTTTGAAATTTAATTAAATGTTAATATCTTTTTAACAAAAATTGATGAATTTATATATATAAATATATAAATATATATATATAAATATATATAAATATATAAATATATATATATATATAAGATTGACAAATTTGTGATGTATAAGTAGATAATCCTTGTATTGGAAAGGAATTGCGGGGACATGTTATTCAAGAGTTACAATTCCAAAACGACCAAAAATATGCTTAGATTTACTCAATATAAAAAGATTGACACCTTGAAAATTAGGGAAATGGCTAGTTGACAAGTTACTCATTATTTAGAAACATTTTGTCTTAACTGAGTAGTTAAATTGGCTTGGGAGTTCGCTAATTTGTTATTTTGTTAGATTTACACGAAAACAGTTAATTTTAGAATTCATCTTTTGAGACCAAAGTTTTAATTGTGCTAAAAATATATTCTAATCTGAAATCTTTGGCCTTTGTTCCAAATCGCATGTATTTATAAATCGGAAGTGAGAGTCATAGAACAAGAGAATACCTTGAATGAGATGTACAACCCTACAAAAAAGTATATGTTTTTACTAAATATATTACAAAAAAGCATATGCTTTTACTAAAAACCTTACAAAAGAGCATATATTTTTGCTAACTTATTAGAAATAACTTTTAATTGCTATTTACATTATTCTTCAGTATTCTTATTGGAAAAACATTGTGACACACCTACCTCAAAGAAAGTGAATGTTAATATTCACTTGCAAACCTACCTAAGGTATTCACTTACAGAATTTAAGATTTTAAAATTTTAAACAATTTAATAATTAAACATGAAAAGAAAACGTAACTCCCTGTAATTTAAATAACTAAACCACACACACACACACACACACACATATATATATAGATACCCTCGTGTTGAGGCTGAGTCACGGAGAGAGCTGAGACCTGGTGTTCCACTTATTGTAATTCTTTACTCCGACCCTGCAGCCAACAGACGGAACCATACATAAATTAACAAACTTAGCGAGTGCACCAGACTGGCATATGAGGCGTATTATGTATAAATATATTGTTTTGATATTTTTCAATTCATTATTGCAGTGATTTAATGCAACAACATCATGTTCTCTTTCTTGGCTATGTGAAATATACCTGTGTTGCCTTTAATGATGAATACCAACATGTTGCATTGAAATATATCTCTCTAGCATGTCCTACTTCCATTATAAAAACCCATACTCTGTATGAAAAACAAGGAGGGTTGCAAGGGAGCAAGTCCTTTCCTTGAGAGTTGAGAGAATCCTGGCATTAGTGAAAAAAATAAAACACAAGAATCATACCATATATATCTTGAATCCACCAATCCTTAGAGATTCAACAAATGGTCATAAACTTGGCTGTGGAAGAAAGAGAAGGAAACTTCCCTTGTAAACATGATCCAGTGAAATTTATTTGGAAAAATATAGCTCTTACGGCCTACAAGAAATTTCATAGATATGCATTAGGTATACCTCAAGAATGAATCTGAATTAAGGTAGGTAGAGATCTTGTCTTAATTAGTATCAAGTTACGATGCAGGCCCACACCCATCAAATCTACTTCAGAACTATTTCAGATTGCAGTTGAAATTGAGCCATAGTCAATGTGTATTTTTCTTAATACAAGATTAGATCACCCTTGGAGAAAGACAAGGCCTAAAGGCATCAGAGATCTAACAAAGAACGCACACCCCAAAATAGAGATTATTGCATAGCCAAAAGAAAGATACCAATGAATGATCTCTCATAAAATTTTATCCTTACTGGTCGCAGAGGAATGCTAGAACTTGAAACTCATGCCCTATTGCTTACATCTAAGACAACAAAATACATCAAATTCATTGGCATTATATATTCGAAACAAAAATGCAGTGCCACTAGAGATGCAATTGCAAGAAGTGGACACAAAGTGACCTCATAATGCACCATTATAGATGCAATTGCAAGAAGTTGACATTAGGAATTGTTAAGAAGAATTATGGCATTACCCATGAATTCACACATGTAAATTGTCATATTTCAAACAACCAAGACAACAGAATACATCAAATTCCCTTGCATTAGATATTCGAAAACAAAATGCGTAACTTCCAAAATCCAAGGTATTCATATATATTTGAAATCCTAATTATCGATGTTTATTTACACATTACTTAATGTTAAGGGGCATACATTTTATAATTGACAATAATTCTATGACCATCAATTTCAAGAGTTGTCTCATCAACAATCTTCAAGCGCACTTTTTATACCCCATGAGTTGCTTCATATTTAAACATGTAAGCCTTCCAGTGATAACTCCAAAATAAAAGTTTAGTCAAATTTTGGTCAATAAGGATGCAACAGGGTGCTTTCCAAAAATTCACACTTGGAAAACAACAGGTAGACGAAATTTATCAAGGTTATTAGTTGATGATAGAGGGTATACTTCCATTATGTCAAAAGAAATGTCAAGGAAATCTCTCGATTCAAGGCCCTGGCTAAAGGCAAAAGGCTAAGTAAGGGATATGCATGTATGTAAACAAGGATGACTTAATGCATTATGGTGGGACATGGGGGAATGATAAATAAAGCAAGCAAATGCAAGTTTCTTGTCCCTACATAGAAAAGTGCATCTGTTGTGACCAGAAGATTGAACTTTTTCATCATCTCGTTTTTTAAATTCTTGATAGTGACTTGATTGTGATTCTTGTCAAGAACAACAAATCTATTGCGAGCCACAAAGAGAGCAGATCCTCCTAATCCTTTATTTGCCTCATGTATTGTATCACTCCTACCATGATTATCCTTTGGAACAACATAAATTTCATAAGAACCACCATTAGTATCACAACAAATTAAGATAACATTCTTTGTTGGATTGTATGACAAAGATCTCGGCCCTTGGTTTAGGCCAATCGAACCAGGCTTCCTAATTTGTATTAGTGGATTGTCCTTTTGAGTTGAAAATGCATAAGTCTGCAGATAAAGATCCTTGACATACAACAGTGATCCCCCATAAACAACGTAAGCAAGCCTCTCTCTCTCTCCAATTTGAATGCAATCATCCCACTGTCATGCCTAGATGCTAGGAGATTCATCTCAGGATGTGCTGCAAGAATCCAGAATTGATCATGCTCCATTAGGGGACTTTTGAGGTCTAAAATGAGCCTCCTAAGAAAATTATAAAATAATAGTGGAAATAATAAAGTAACATTAGATTACATCATCAAATTTTAGAGGGAAAAAAAAGAAAAAACTAATTTTTCAACTCGTATATTCAACTTATCTCCTTATGGGTTTACTCAAATTTTGAGAGGAAACACGCATTGGATGCAGAATTTGATTCCTCATTCAAGGAGTACCCATGTTTCATATTTTTGATGGACCCTTCTACACAAAAAATGAGAAATACATGAAAAAACGTGATTGCAATCACATTTTCTCATGTATTTCTCATTTTTCTTGTAGCATGGTCCATCGAAAGTATGCAACATGGGTACTTATTGGATGAGGAATTAGATTTTGCATCCAACGAAATTAGAGTAAAACCTTAAGGAGATAAGTTGAAAATACGAGTTGAAAAATTAGTTTTATTATTTTATTATTTTTTAATGTTTTTACTTTTTTACTCCAAAAAAGGTGAATCATCCCCCATGGTTGACATCAGCATATTGAATTCTATTGGTTCTTACAAAGTTTATTTTGGTTGTACATTTTTCTTAGGAGACCCTTTTTAGACCTCAAAATTCCCCTAACGCTCTACGAAAAATTTGAACACTAGTTCGCTTGGACATATCTCACACTAGAATACTTTTATCTTAAGAATTTCAAATAATAATTTCTTGTCGTGCATGAAACATCACACAGGACATGTTTTTTATGCCTTCGTAGAGTGTCAACCTCCCAAGCCTTTGTATCTAATTTACAAAACATAGTGATACTTTCAAAAGTTTATTTTACACTAAACCAACAAAGAAATATGACAATTCACCCTTATCATAAAGGAAACTGAATTTTATTTACTAAAGGAGAGAGAACATACCATTCATTTGCCACAACTTGATGTATTTTCATAAATTTTAATATCGGTCATATAGATTAAAAATATATGAATTAAAACAAAACCATACATCATAATGTTGGTATAGGTAGCATATGTATTTTTTTTAGTGAATAGGATACACCACTTTTGTGAGTGAATATGTGTCGGCATGAAAACACCTGATCTCGACTACCAAAGACACATTTCAATTTCATGCGGAGAAATGGCAAGACCCTGGTCAAGTTTTGACACAAAGAACAACCCAACGATCATTGTAAAGATGTTGCTTTGGAAAACTGGAGTGTCGTTGGCGCCGGTGGATGGAACTTCATGGTTTCCTTGATGGAGTGTCCTTCTGATTTCCGTATATAGGCTCTCAAGTAGGCATGCATTTTCCATTTTCTTTTTCTAAATAAAAGACAACTCTGGCTCCTGCGAAACTTAATGTTTATTTTCTGCAAGTCGTCCAGGGAATTACTTTGCCTCAACCAGTTGCCTGGTGTCTGGGGTTCTAGAAGAAAGACATTCTAGCTCCAGGTATTCAACCAACAATATCATGTCTTTGTTTTTATTTTTAGAAGAAAGATAATATAAATGAAAACTAAGAAGTAAGAAATCAAAACTTGAAAATATCTAAAATAATAAAATAAATAAGCACAGATCTCTGGACATACTAAAAATTATAGACGACCAATTAAATTGAGGTGAGAGAGGCTCAAACTCTCGACCTCGGCATTGGACACATCTAAAATAGTAAAGTTAATAAGGACAAATTGTTGAACATACTAGAATTTATAGATGAGCAATAAAATTGAGATGAGCTAGGATCAAATCCTCGACCTTGGGATTCTTCAGCGCAAGCTATGAGACATATTCCCTAACCAACAGTGCCCCCACCTCATAAATGAAAATGAAAATTTTTACTTCTTCTAAGGTTTTAGTGTGCTAGATGTTGCAAAGAGTGTGCTATAAATAGTCTACTAGAAGTTGTCATGCCAATAGTCAAATAGTCTAGTCATAAGTGGAAAAAGTGGAACCTCATTTGCTGCTACTTCCTTGGAATGAGACTGTGACTATGAGTGATTCTAACACCTACCTCCTACTGTTATTCCATTGAGAAGTTTCCCCTCTCCTACTCCCAACCTGCCTATTATATCCAAAGTGCTTCAATTGGTCTTTTTCCTTTAACTGTGCAGAAAGATAATAGTTAACTTCAATATTGCAAGGAAAAATAAAGGCAGCAAAAGCAAAAATAGAGGGGGCAAACAAATAGAAGCAGTGCAAACAAATTGTGCTCATCATTAATAATTGTGCTCGTCGTTAATTTCTTTTGTACCACAATGCACATTGCACATGTTGTTGCAACCTTTTTTAGAGTTTCCATGCAAAGAATGGACAAATAGGTATAGATGTTTATTTATGGGCATCATGCATGGGGCTTACCTAGTAATTTCCCGTTGATTAGGCTTTGTAGGCAACAGAGTTCCAACTCTGGCGATATTATGTAAAAGAGATGGCCTCCGTGGCAATAGAGAATAAAGATCTCTTGCAAAGTAGAACTGACGCCGAGTGGCCCAATCGAGTAGCCCATTTGAATAGCGCAATAGCTACCATCCCAGTTGAGTATCCTGATATCAAGGCGGAGTAGGTAAGCCCAACTCTGGCTGGCTGACAATGATTGGCTGAGAATGGCCCTAGCTAGCAATGACTAGCAATCTTAACTACTATGGAAATTTAAATAGGCTTAGACTCTTGTTGGCTATGGCTAGCAAGGCCCTTTAGTCAAGTACCAACTACCTACTATCGACTATGGCAAAGACCTTCAACCAATGACTCCTTGCAGCAATGACTGTTGTCTATCGACAAAGACCTTCATCAAAAAGCGTGCAAGGTGAAGAGCATACACTAGATGAGAGAGCAAAGATGGAAAAATGGAAAGCCAAGGTGAATGACTTCAATTATGCCCAATTGTAGACACCACCACACCAATACATGCACACAGCCATGTGGTGTGCCATGGTGTGCTGTGTGTACTTGCGATAGACAATGTTTTACGAACCAAATATTACGGGAAAAAACTAGTATTTAATGTCTATTAACTAATGTTAGCATTAGTTTTAGTTTTGAAAATACAAATTCCAAAAACTATATGAACAAAATAGCCTATATAAGCCAAATAAAATCGTCAACTATTTGATTGGTTTATCAAATTATTATATAATTTAATACATCTAACAACTGTATTCATACTTATTTTATGAAAACAGATAAAAACACTTTAGATTAAAATAAACACTAACAAATATTAAAATCTAAAACCGATTACTATAACCCCATGCCACAAAGACTAATAATAATGTAGAAGATAGAGGCGCAGGGACTAATAATAATATGGAAGATATAATCCCATGCTGCAGGGACTAATAATATGGAAGATATAGCCCCATGCTGCAGGGACTAATAATATGGAAGATAAAGCAATTTAGCAATAGGATATAAAGAATACAATACTTGGTGAATGCAACTTTGTTGCCACAGTTTTTATGTTGGCGTATGCACCATTTACTCCGAATTGGTATAACGTGTACTTCTGATATATTGTCCCCAATTTGTAAAGCTGGTAACCTGCTTGTTTCATATAATATTCCATGTCCAGACACAAACAATTATCAATGAGCTTTTCCGGACGGATTGATACTCATTATATTCTATATCCACCCAACAAAAAAACCAAAAAACCTTGTTAGACACACCACACAGAACATAATTACGTCATCGCTTCACCAAATTCACGTAAGGGAACCATCATTATTATATTAACAAGTAACTAAATACTATGAAGACATAATGCTTATGGAATACACCAAAGCAAAATAAACTTTCATTTATACATAGTGCCAAGAAAAGGCAGGACATGGATATAGAAAGTATGTTCTCTCCTCGGTGGTGCACGTGTTAATGTTACATTTATCAAATTAATAAAATTAAATCTGGAAAATGGGAAGGTTGTAATGTAATGTATTTATCCAATGTATCAGCACATTTCACTAAAATAATAGTATTCAGTGGATTAGTTGCAGTATGCTGGCCATACGTATCACAGGTATATTATAATTACTTTTGAAACAGAAGTGTTTAGTCGAAAAGATTTTATATATATATATATATATATATATATATATTTATATTTATATTTATATTTATATGGAAATAATAGTGTTTAGTGGATTAGTTGTACATTATATAGTGTATTATAATTATTTTATTTTGTGATTAATAAATTTAATTTTAAATTAATATTTTTTTATAAAATATATATAGTTAATAAAGTTTGGTGATCTTTGAAGTAGGAATATTGTAGAAGCATAAGGGTGGTAAACATTGTTAATTTCTCTCAAGAAGCCTCAGAGAAAATAAGTACTAGTAAAGAATTATGACAAGGGCTTTAAATAGAAGCAACACCATCAACCAACAAACAATCAATGAGGCATGTAAATATGACAACTCGGCTCACACGCCATACAACAACACTCCTGAAGTTGTTTGAACATCGTCGCCGTCACACTGATCAAACACAAAATATGGCAACATTATTTATCACCATCTAACTGCCCCCCTAAAACACAATTGCGAAAGAAACGAGAATCAATAGTCTCCATTGATGATATGAATTATGCAAGCATTGGTTCAATTGACGCCATGATTGTCCATCGATCCATCCACAAACAATCTTGATTGTCAGCACTGGTCTACGATTCATTCTCTTACATCTCTCTTGTAACAATTTGAATTTCGGACTAGTAATTGACCAAGATCGTTGATGCTTGGGTAATTTCTTTTGATGAGGATGTGCAGAGAACTCATTTTTTGTTTTTTTAGATTCAAACTTGGGTGCCACGACATTTTCATCTGGAATGGCATTAGCAGCCATGTCATCAATATGTTTATCACAATTAACATGAGCATTTTCTTTAAGCCCCTCACAGTTGGGTGTAGGTGATGAGGCAACAACATGATCATATCCAAGACTTGCTCTTGATGTCTGCACTACAGGCTTAATAGGAGTAACAATTCCCTATCCATTCTTCCAAAGTCCTCCTTCGGTATATCCCATTTTTCTTAGCAATCGAGACCCAATACCACTAGTATGGTTTTCAAAACTCGGTGTGACCAAGGCATATGATGATTTATGATCATCTTCATTAGCCATTTGATAATCAACATCATCAAGTGTGGAAGAAGGTGAGCTTGGAAGCTCAACATTCGTTGTCTCCATCTTAGATTTCTAAAGACGACTAACCTCCAATTCAAGTTCATGCTTAGAATCTCGCAGCTTTTGAATGACCTCATACTTTTCAATTAACTATTGAACCAACACATCATAATCTTGTTTAAAAAAATGATATTGCTCCAACATTGTTTATTTGAAACAGTTAACTTCCATAACAAGATGATTATTTTGTTCTTCCAGTTGCTTCTTCAAATTTTCAATTTTTTTGAGTCAAAAAAAGACTCAACTTCCTCCTCCAAGTCATCAAAGACATCAATCTTCTCTTGAAATTCATTTGCAAGCATCTAGAAATATTTTTCCATGGTTGAATCCAGATATTCAACCTTTTAGATTTTCTGAACTATGGAACTTTGTGACCTATTTTTAATAGTTGCATTCTCTGATTGCAAAAGGGTTATGATTCACTGCAACTAAAGAACCTCTTTTTAGGAAGTTCATCTGCTACCCTCTTCTCACTGAGCTCCTGCAATTCTTTTTTGTGTTTTTTAAATATGGGTGCCCAAAAACACACTTAAGGAAAATCAGTAAAAGTTTAGCCCATTGCGAAGAAAAAGAAAAGAGGATAGTGACACATCTCCAACACTTAAAAAAGAACGTGGTCGAGAACCAGTTCACAATAATACGGTATGAATGAACCCAACTTAACTTATGAAAAGAACGTGGCACCCTAGATTCTTTAGGGAAGAACTCAATTATGCATAGTTAATCCTTCGCACAATCCACAAGGTCTTCCACGCGACTCAAATGTTGCAGGGATCATCAATCGCAGGGATCTATTGGAAAATATGAAGAACTGAGACAGGGTTTCTCAGCGTGGCCTCCAAACTGTGGCTGAAAAATTACAGCTACACGGTCGCGGTCAATCAATTGACGTGCCAGCACCAAAAAACATGCAAGCGTGCCTCGATGCCTCATAAGCGAAACATGTAGCTTTACGAACACCAAACAGAGAGCATCGACAAAGCCATCAGATACAGCTTTATCAAACAGAGAGCATCGACAAATCTATTAGATGCAGCTTTATCAGAAGACTACCGCCAGTTAATACAAATCTGGCAACGACGCACAACGTCTGAGACCTCGTCATCTGCATCTGCCAACGATGGGAATCAACAATATCAAGTTGAAACTTGACGATCAGATCAGGGTTCACTCTTTTTCAAGCACCATGGAGCTTCTATGTGTTAAAAAAGGCCACGATTTGATTGTAGAGGCAATTTTTGAGGTGGACTTGATGGTCCACGCGCCATTATATGGTCCGCGGATCTGATAGCCGGCAACACATATTCAAATGTTTTCGAACTCTGATCTGAATCATCTGATTTGAACATAATGATATAAAAGATATCCATTCAGATCTGATAGATCGAAACCTTCAAATTTGATGGATTGAAACCATATTTCCTAGACACAGATTTATAGATCTCAAAGAATTTTGAGATCTTATTGAAACAAAAACTCCATTCAAAATCAAAAATTAGGAAACTTCAAAAAAGAATTCAGCAGGACAGGAATCCCGGGCTCAGATACCATGTAAGTAAATAGAATAAGTTTATCATATAATAATAGAGAAGACTAATGTCAGGATAACTATAATAATAATTGATAGATACAAATTTATATGTAAATTTACAAGTCTAGTGGACATGCTTAACTTATAAAAAATAAAATATAAAAAAAATCAACTCTAATATTAATATAAATATATAACCTATAATTTTAACAAAAATAACAATAATAAATTTCTATCAACCTCATAACATAAAAACAATATATAAATCTCTAAAATTTTATATAACGTCCATCACATAATTTTAAATTAAAAATGAGATGCTTTTTATTTACCCAAATTTAATTATTTTACAAAACTAAAATAGAAACAGTTATACTACCATTATATCAAACCAAATTGTAAACAATTATACTACCATCTTTGAACTACTCTAAAATAATTATACTACCCTCCTCCAAAACAATGTTTTGTTGGTATGCATGTGTAACCTATAGTTTTAATAACCGTAACACTAATAATTATGAACAACAATAAGTCTCTCAGCCTCGCAAGGATAATCAGTCATCCATCACAAAGATTTTAAAATTAATAATGGATGTTTTTAAGGTATTTATATTAAAATTAATATTTGATTTTTTAAAATTATTTATCAAAGTTTTACTCATTAGTTGTTGAAAAGGGAAGAAGCTAACAAATTATCAATATGTTTGAAACCTCTTTACACTTATAGTTTGTGGTCAGAAAGCTTGCTTGATTTAAATTATGATGCAAATTTTGTTAAGATTTTCAGATTTAAATTATGTTACAAAGTATGTTAAGAAAATATTGTATGAAATTTGTAAGAAATAAGTGATCCAAAATACATCAAACTAGATCAAATTTCATAACAAAAATATTCATATTTAATTTATATAACGCAAAAAAAATTGTTAAAAAAAAACAAAAAAAACAAAAAATACTTTATTTAATACAAAAATATTCCACATCTAAATCACATAATGAAGTATTTTTTTGTAAGAAATAAAAATATTCTATCTAATTTTATAATTTTTCCTTGTAAGAGAAACATTTTTCTTTATAAGATAAACACTTTATACCTTTATTGTTCATTCTCTTTAAAAAAAAATTTGTAAATTGAGGTTCTATTCATTCATGAAAAAGAAAGTACATAGATATCAAAATGCAAGTAGTTTCACCCAAACCGGGTTTGTTGACTAAAGTTAGCACCATATGACAAATAAACAGTAGCAAAACTAAAGGAACAATCCACAGCTTGAGAGGCCAAAAGAAACAAAAGATAAACAGAACCAAAAGAACACATGTGACCATGCTCAATCGCCATAAGTAATACACGCGGGGTTGTTTGGCCCAATTCCTGGAGGGGGAGGGGGACGATAGGTGCATTGAACATGTTGTTCAACGTGATTCATCCACATTTCCAACTTCTCCACATTTTCAAATAGCATATTTTGACCACCCCAAACCACCACAATCTTTTCTCTGACATGGAATTGAAAGTAATGCAGTTGATTAAGTGTAGTGATGACAACCTCGTGTTCTTACTTCATGACCTTATCGTAAACTTCTAGGTGATCCAGAACAGACTAGAATAGGTCACGACAGGCCTTGGAGCAACGCTACCCGCTAGTAACCCTTGCATGCCTCGACCAGCGATTTTGACCTTGCACACCTGCTCCTATCCCATGCGCCACACAAACTTTCTTGCCATTCATAGCTGCATGACCACCCCGCACTGCTCTCAAACCACCTCTGCTACCACGGTCTCCCAACACGACACGAATCACACCTCTAGCAGTTTGACCACCTTGTGATGGATGTGTAGTAACCCGGCCAACCAACGCCACTTTCTACTCATTGTTGCACCCTCCTTGGTTGGTCGAAGCTCCCCTCCGCTTGGGTTAGGAACGAGAATTATGCAGCACAGGTCGCATGGTGAGGGCCCAGGGATACACCTCTAAGATAGGATCAATAACGAACAACAACACCTCTCGACACCCCGTGAACCGCAGCAAAGAAAAAGGCAACCCTGAGTTATTTAGTAGACGCCTACTTCTTGGAATTAACGACCACCTCTCTCCAGCTCGGGGAGTTGCAAGTAAACCCACAGATAAGAAACACGCCAACCAGACTAAGAACTTGCCTTCGCCTCTACCAGAGGAAGTGCCTAAGAACAAAGTCACGAACAGAAAGACTTGACATGAGGGCACAAACACACGAGATACAAACCAAAGCCAATTACTAGCCATAACAATCACCTTTAGACCACTTTTCCACCATCGAACCCAATTGCATCTCTCCTAGCAGTGGATCTCAAGAATCCAACGAAAACCCACAAAAAGAGGAGGACTGAAAAGATATCCGACTAACAAGAGACTCAGACTGATCCAAATGGATCCTAGAACACTCTCTAAGTTTTCATGAACTCTCTAAAAGTCATGCAAAGACTAAAAATCTTATAAAGATCGAGCTATCAGAAGGAATCCTCAAACAGTTGCAATGGTGATCAGCGCGGATCAACGAGGGCCTACGATCTAGCGCGCAGAGCGGTGGAACATGGTAACGTACACTGACACCAACCAACAAATGCAGGGACAAGTCGCTAATTACATATCGCAGGGCAAACCTCTCAGTGAAGAGAAGCCTCGAGCACCCGGACCCAAAATAATTATAAAATGCGGAAAATATTGTTTCGGTTTTGTTAGAGCAGGATTCCACAAAACCGGCAGAATATTGGAGGGGCTTCGAGCGGTAAACAGTTTCGGCCGAGTTTCCCCCGACGCCATACAACGATTGCCATGCGTCCCGGGGAAGAGAGGTAGAACCGCTCACATCAGACGAATAAACATCATGCTACTTAGCTGCCTGATATGAACGACGACCGTAGGATCTAGGTCCCCCAGATCAACGGCAGAGACCTGTTCCGATGGATGACCAGATTTGACAAGATTATAAAGCGAGGTCACATAGGATTTGAAGTCTGATATGGACGATGCGTTGGCAGAAGGCCATGTTTCGCAGGCATTCTTGGAGTTAACAGAAAAAACGGTCATTTAAAACATGTCCAAGAGAACTGACACTCGTCCGTTATGAAATAGGTGGCCACGGGGATTATATAGTGACTGATTACACAGGAAAGAGGGATTCAAACAGACAGAGGCAGGGGAACCAGAAAGTCGGGAAGCAAAAACGAACAGTCAGGAAGCAGATTGGCTTAAAAGCCACAAACTGACAGAGAGAGAAAAAAAAAGTCAGGAGCAGTAGGCAGTAAGCCAAAAGTAGAGAGAAGAAGCCAAGCTAACCTACAGAAGTAAAGGGAGCATCAAGCCAGGATTAGGACAGAGATGGAGAGGGCCAGAGAGTCTGTGTACTCCAGAGAAGGCTTGAGGAGTTCAAGCGCACTCCTCTGTAATTCTTGTCATGTATTGAGTCTCAGGTTGGGCTCATACTAATGTGACCAATAGAGGTCAAGAGTCAGTAAGGAGAGTTTGTGTACTCCAGAAACTTGGGGGATCCAAGTACCGTCTTGCTGATTTATACCTGTTCAGTGAGACTCAAATTGAGCTCACTGTTGTAAAAAATATGCTTTGAAAACATAATAGAGAGGCCACCACTGAAGGCTGGACCAGGAGACATTGCCTAAGAGTATTGGGTGAACTCCTTATTAAAATTGTTGTGTTTATATGTGTTGCTTATTATGTTTTCTTTAACTGCTTCATTGTCTGTGTATTTCGCAATCTTATCGATCTGTTGCACAAAATAACATAGGCACATCCATGCACATGAGTTTGTAATACCTTATTGTTTGTCTTAGATCAATTTCAAATCAAGTGGTATCATAGCTCTAGGTTTCTAAGGTTAGACAAGCTTGTGATGGATTTTTTTATTGTTGACTGCTAACTAGGACAAAGCTTAAATTAGGAGGACAGTTGGTTGAAGCTAACCCAGAAATTGGAAGAGTCTATCCTAGGAGGAAAATGGCAGAAGAAAGTCCCTTGGAATCACACTCCCAGCTCATGGACAGTTTCATGACCATGAGAGCCATGGTAGAATAAATGTATAGAGAATTTAAGAAAGGTAGAGGTGAAGAGTCTTCAACCTCCAAACAAGATAAAGGAGTAGAAGAACCTCTTCTAGTTGCCCACCTAGAAGGCAAAGGAAAAGAACAAAATCCCTCTCCACCATCTCCCCCATCATCACCTTCATCATCATCTTCTTCACATAAATAAAGCCCTGAAAAGAAAAAGAAGAAACCTTGTTGATTAAATTAGATGTGAAGTTTGATTTTCTAGTTTATGATGGAGAATTGAATGCAGAAAAACTAGATAACTGGATTAGACAGATTGATGTATATTGCAGAGTGCAGAACATCGATTCAGAAAGGAGAAAGATTCAGCTGGCTAGCCTATGCCTTGGGGGAACTACCCTAGTATGGTGGGAAGGCAAGACACAAGCTGATTTGAAGAAGCATGGTAAGATTCTTTCTACCTGGAATGAATTTGTTTCTGCCATTAAAAAGCAATTCTATCCACTAGCTTATATGCAGCAAGCTATGATGAGTTGGCAAACTCTTCGCCAATTAAAAGGGAAAAGTGTACAAAGCTACACCCAAGAATTTAGAAAAAGAGCTTTGATTCTAGGCATTTCTTTAGACTCACCTGAAACTCTACTGAAGTATATAGGTGGTCTACACAGCTATTTAAAGCACACAATTCTCATGTTTAATCCTACTAGCATAGATGAGGTATCTATTCAAGCTACACATCTAGAGGCTAGAGGCAAGAATGTGAACCCAGAAGTTGGGGGATCATCAAAACCCACTGCAAGCAAGAACAAGGAAAAGAGAAAGCAGAAATGGAAAGAGAGGAAGACAAATGTTGTACAAAAGACCAAACCTTCATGCACTCACTGCAAGAAGGATGGGCATGATGATGAACACTGTTGGATTCTACATCCGGAGCTGAGGCCCAAGAAGTTTGATGGCAAAAAGAAGAAGACTGTTGTAGCTATTCAGAAAGATTTGGGGTCAAACTCAGGGGATGAAACAACAATCACAGCCACAGGTATAAAAGGTAAAAATTCTGAAGCATCTACTAGTAATTTTGCACAAGCTATTGATAGTGAAGAAGATGAAAGAAAAAGACATGAGATTTTTCATATTAGAGTTATTTCCAAGCATCAAAAGATTGATACTTTGTTTGATAGTGGCTCACATGTAAACTTAATTTCTGAAGCAATTGTAAAGAAGCTGGGATTACTAACCACACCTCACAAGATGCCATATCCATTGGGTTGGGTATGTGATAAAGCAAAGCTACAAGTGACTAGACAATGTAAACTTAGGTTTTCTTTTGGGTCAGCATTTGTAGATGAGGTTGAGTTAGATATTATTCCCTTGGATATATGTGGAATTGTTTTAGGAAGTCCCTACTTGTATGATAGAAAAGCCATTTTCTATAGAGCTGAAAACAAGTATCAACTCGTTAAAGATGGGATCGAATATATTGTAAGAGCTCATAAACTCGAGAATAATTATACCCTCATAAACTCAGGGTGGATGAAAAGAATTGTAAATTCATGCAAACAATTTTTTATGATGGTTGTAAAGGAAAAGAAACCTGATAAAACCATTGTATTTGAGGGCTGTAATGCTAAACAAAAAGCTGATTTAGAAAAAGTTGTTTCAGAATATGATATGTTATTTCAATAACCTAAACATTTGCCACCCAAAAAGGAAATAGTACATGATATTAATTTGCAAAAATATGCTCCATTACCTAACATCGGAATGTACAGGTTGTCCACTTTAGAGAATGCAGAAATCAAGAAGCGGGTACAAGAGCTTATCGAAAAAGGGTTCATAAGACCTAGCACATCACCATGTGGGTCTCCAATTGTCTTGGTGAGAAAGAAAGATGGCTCATGGAGAATGTGCATTGATTACCGAGCACTGAATAAGATAATGATCAAAAATTGTTATCCCCTTCCTCACATAGATGATCTATTAGATCAGTTGAAAGAAGCTGTTTACTTTTCCAAGTTGGACTTGCATAGTGGCTACCATCAGGTTAGAGTTGCAGAGCAAGATGCATGGAAGACTGCTTTCAAAACAAAGAAGGGATTGTATGAGTGGTTAGTTATGCCTTTTGGCTTAACTAATGCTCTTGCTACTTTCATGAGATTATTGATGATTTTTTCATTGTATATCTAGATGACATTCTTGTATTTAGTAAAACATTGGAAGAACATTTGAAGCATGTAAAGCAGACTCTAGATGTTTTTAAAAGAGAAAATATTTATGTTAAGCTATCAAAATGTGAATTTGGAAAAACATCTTTGAATTATTTGGGTCATATTGTAGGGGTTGGTGAATTGAAGATAGATCCCTCTAAGGTTGCAGTCATTAAAAACTGGCCTAAACCCATTTCTACTATAGAAGTTAGAAGCTTCCTAGGCGCAGCACAATATTGGAGAAAGTTTATTGCTAACTTTTCCTTGATTGCAGCTCTCTTACATGCTTTAACAGGATTTAACAAGGTGTTTCAGTGGGGAGGCAAACAGCAGAAATCCTTCGACACCTTAAAAGAAAAGATTAGTACAACACGAGTACTAGCACTGCCCGATCTTCAAAGACCCTTTGAGATTGAAACGGATGCCAGTGACTATGCCATGGGAGCAGTGTTGATGCAGCACGGTAAACCCATATGTTATCATTCTGAAACATTTAATTCTGCAATAGTTAATTATCCCACATATGATAAAGAATTGTATGCATTAATACGGAGTGTGAAAAAATGGAAACATTATCTAATGGGCAAAGAGATAGTTATACATACTGATCATCAACCACTTCAATATTTACACTCACAAACTAAGTTGCAGCAATCAAGACACTATAGATGGATGGGTTTTCTACAACAGTTTCATCTTGTCATCAGATATAAAAAGGGCATACACAATAAAGTTGCAGATATGTTGTCCAAACCAATCATAAATGCATCAACTATACTTAAGCATAACTCAGTATTGCATGAAAGCTACATTGAACAGTATGCTCAAGATATAGATTTTAAAGATGTATATGCAACTTTAAGTCATGGCAAACAAGTAGAAGAATTGGATTATCATGTTAAGGACCAACTCTTGTATCATTTTGGAAAGTTATGCATTCCTCAAACCGAAAGAGTAAAGATAATTCGAGAAGCACACACTTCTCTAATATCAAGTCACTTTGGTGTAAGTAAAACAGTTGCACAGCTGCAAAGATTTTGTTATTGGCCAAAAATGAATGAAACAGTTTCTAGATATGTAAGAGGGTGTACCATGTGTGCTAAAAACAAGTCCAGCAATATAAAATTAGGTTTGTACACTCCACTTCTAGTTCCTTCTCATCCTTGGGAAAGTGTTTCCATGGACTTTGTTGGGGGACTGCCTAAATCTAGAAAAGGTCATGACTATTTATATGTTATTGTGGATAGGTTCAACAAAATGTGTATTTTAATACCCTGTAACAAACAGATTACAGTTGAACAAATAGCAAAGTTGTTCTTTCAACATGTATGGGTTCATTTTGGATTACCCACTTCCATTGTATCTAATCGAGATTCCCGATTTGTTGGGAAATTTTGGTCAAGTTTGTGGGAATTGACGGACACCGAACTGAAGAAGAACATAGATTTTCATCTGTAAACAGATGACCAAGCAGAGGTGGTCAACTGGACAGTGATCCAATTACTTAGAGGCTATTGCAGCAAGCATCCCAAATTTTTATATGAACATTTATGTTATGTGCAACATGCTTACAACTGGGCTAAACATTCTTCTACATAGAGATCTCCTTTTGAGACCTGTTTTGGTTTCACACCAAGGTCTCCCTTGGATTTTGTCTTTGGTAAAGACATAGCGGTTGATGGACACAGTGATGTGGACAAGGCAACCAAGTTCATTGAACAAATCCAAGAGATTCACCAGGCAGTATAGGAACAGCTGGAAAAGAGCCAAGCCAAGTACAAGGCAAGGCATGATAAGCATCGGATTGAGCATAGTTTCCAAGTTGGTGATCAAGTCTGGCTGTATATCAGCAAAGACATAATGCAAGGTGAAGGTAAGAAGCTGAAGCTAATAAGGTATGGACCTTTCAAGATACTTGAGAAAATCAGTGAGAATGCTTTTCACCTTGATTTTCCAGCTTACATGCATATCTATTCCATAGTTAATCCAGAAAACTTGAGACTGTTTGAACCTTCATTGATTGAAGATCCCAAAGAGCAGAGTCAATTGCCTTCTATTGATGATCTGTTGCCTGAATATCTCAATGAATTGCAGGAAGATACAGTCCTGGATAAGAAGGTGAGAACTACGTGTAGAGGGGATGTTGAGTACCTTAACATTGGACTCAAAGGTTCAAAACCGAGCAGTGCAAGATGGATAGAAATTGGGCAAGCGAGGAATCTATATCCTCACTTGATTGATGCTTAAAAACCAACTTTAGGTGGTCCAAAAGCTTTTTCAGTGGGAAGGCATGATCCAAATGGATCCTAGAAAACTCTCTAAGTTTTCATGAACTCTCTAAAAATCATGCAAAGACTAAAAGTCTTATAAAGATCAAGCTATCGGAAGGAATCCTCAGATAGTTGCAATGGCGATCAGTGTGGATCAACGAGGGCCGATGATCTAGCGTAGAGAGTCACAGACCATGGTAACACGCGTTGACACCAACAAACAAATGCAGGGACAAATTTAAGCAGCGGAGGTAGTTTCTGATATGCGATTAGCGACAAGTCGCTAATCGCATATCACAAGGAAAACCTCTTAGTGAAGAGAAGTCCCAAGCACCCGAACCCGAAATAATTATAAAATGTGGAAACTATTGTTGCGGTTCTGTCGGAGCTGTATTCCACAAAACCGGTAGAATATCGGAGGGGCTTCGAGTGGTAAGCGGTTTCGGCCAAGTTCCGCCTGATGTCATACAGCGATTGTCATGCGTCCCGGGGAAGAGAGATAGAACCGCTCACATCAGACGAGTAAACAACATGCTACTCAGCCGCCCAATATGAACGACGATCATAGGATTTGGGGCCCCTAGATCAACGACGGAGACGCGTTTCGATGGATGACCGGATTTCACAAGATTATAAAGCAAGGTCACATAGGATTTGAAGTTCGATATGGACGATGCATTGGCAGAAGGCCGTGTTTCGTGGGCATTCTTGGAGTTAACAGGAAAAACGGTCGTTTCAAACATGTCCAAGAGAACTAACACTCATTTGTTATGAAATAGGTGGCCACCTCCCTGTGAGGCGTTATACAGTGATTGATTACGCAGGACAGAGGGATTCAAATGGACAGAGGGAGGGGAACTAGAAAGCCAAGAAGCGGGAACGAACAGTCAAGAAGCAGATTGGCTTAAAAGCCACAAACTGACAGAGAGAGAAAAAAAAGTCAAGAGCAGTAAGCAATAAGCCGAAAGCATAGAGAAGAAGCCGAACTGACCTACAGAAGAAAAGGTAGCATCGAGCCAGGATTAGGACAGAGATAGAGAGGGTGAGAGAGTCTATGTACTCCAGAGAAGGCTTGAGGGGTTCAAGTGCACTCCTCTGTAATGCCTGCCATGTATTGAGTCTCAGATTGGGCTCATACTACTGTGACCAATAGAGGTCAAGAGTCAGTGAGGAGAGTCTGTGTACTCCAAAGACTTGAGGGATCCAAGTACAGTCTCGCTGATTTATACCTATTCAGTGAGACTCAAATTGAGCTCACTGTTGTAAAAACTTTGTTTTGAAAACATAATAGAGAGGCCACCACTGAAGGCTGGACCAGGAGACGTAGCCCAGGAGTATTAGGTGAACTCCTTATTAAACTTGTTGTGTTTATATGTGTTGCTTATTATGTTTTCTTTAACTGCTTCATTTCCTGTGTATTTCGCAATATTATCGATCCGTTGCACAAAATCACATAGGCACATCCACGCACATGAGTCTGTAATACCTTATTGTTTGTCTTAAATCAATTTCAGATCATGGACACCCTCTTGAACACAAATAACATCCAGGAAGAAATGTAACACGCAAAGTAGGAGTGGGCTCCAAAGCCGATGAAATTACCATGCAGAATTCTCTCAAGCCACTAATAAAAGTGAGAAACCAGGTGAAGGGAGAAGAAATTAACGCTTTTGTAAACCAAACTTGGTGGAGGAGACAATGACAGCGAAATCTCCACCACTCCCAAAGTAAACGAAGGTTGGATAAAACCGACAAATTAACCGAGCTCGGACAACAAACTTACAACCACCATACTACCACAGCAAAATAGCATTCCTGAAACTCGACAAGTGCCATAAACCCACTTCCCTCTCCCACACACAATCCCTAAGAGAATGAATGAAACTTCGCACGCAACACCGTTAAACTCACCGTATACCATACATAATGGAAAGACAAGATAATTTCCCTCCTTACTATCCGCCAAGTATACGCATTCATAGCACACGCGCAAGCCTCGATGCTCATCACCCCATCGCAGATCATTCTCCTCAAATTTAAATTTCAATGCTATTTAAATTTTAATATTAAAAATTAACAAATTTTTAAAATAATGTATCAATATAATACAAATAAAATGATAATATATTTTATTTTAGGATTATTTTTCATTACATATACATGAAAATGGTTATTTAAAAACATATAATTTAGATCTTAGGTAAAATATACAATTTATATCATAAGCGAAACTATATAATTTTTTATGGAAATGTCTTTTACATTTTATATTAATGGGAAAAATGTTACTTTAAAAAAATATATAATATTATTTTCATTTTATTTTACTTTATATTAATGAAAATATATGGTTTTAAAAATATATAAAATTTAAATTTGTCAATTTATTTTATAGACTAAAAAATGTATTTTGATTTTTTTATAAAATAAGAAAATGTTAATAAAAAATAATAATAATAAAATTATATATATATATATATATATATATATATATATATATAATTTTAATTAATTTTGTAATATTTAAAAAAAAAAATACTTCAAAATAAATTTTAAATTTTATGTCCTAAATACTATTAAAAATATTTAAATATTAAATCCTACCATCTATTTATTAAATCTCAACCTTTTTTATCATCACAAAAACATTCTATAAAAATTTAATAAATGTTAAATTACTACTATATAACTATTAATTATTAACAATTAAATTAAAATTCTAAAAATTATATTATAAAAAAAACTTTTTATTAACCTAATGAAAGCTAAAATTTTAATTATCAGTATGTATATTTTACAATGATAAAATTTCAATGTTCCAATGTAGCTGTTATTGTAAGTGGTAAACAATATCGTGGTTGTTGGTATCTCAAGAGGTCTCTTACCCGACAAGTTTCAATCCACAAACACGTTTTGATCCTTGTTGACCTATCTTACTTTGCAAGCTCTATGTGGTTTCAAACCAAAAACACATTTTGATCCTCGTCAACCTATCTCTTTCAGAGTGCAAACTCTGTGTGGTTTCAAACCAGAAACAAATTTTGATTCTCGTCACAAACTCTGCACGATATGTGGAGGCCTCAGCCATGTGCAATGATACTGCCCTCTCTAACATCGTAAAACCCGAGAAATCATCTATCAAATCGAATTCACTTTTCGACCAAATTATTGGTACAGTCAAATGTTTGCGAGTTGCAATGTAAATTGCACTATTAGTTGTTGACACTTAGAGCCATTTGATAACAGTGGAAAATTTCATTGAAGCAATTTGGTAGTAGTAAAAGATTATCCCAGCAACCTTAAATGGAATATGCGAACAAATTCGAGGGTTTCTAAAATGACATATCCATATATACAAATTTTCATTGTGCTGCTGGTATAGAAAGACTTTAATCCATTTTTCTCTGTTCCAACATTTTTTGTGCAAAACCATTTAGCGATTCATATACAACCCAAAACCATGAAAAATTCTACACTCATGGCTATTGATCACCCATGGAAGATTACACTCACTCTGTTAGGCTCCCATACTTTGCCATTTGGAAATGGCAATGGTACAACAATACAGTAAAACGATTTGGCAATAGTGGAAGATTGTTGCAGTACATTTCAATGTAATGTCTTCGTTAATTGTGAATGTCTTAGGGCTTTTAGAATGTTATAGTTATATACACTATTTTTTCACCGGTGTTATAAAGGGATTTTAAATCCAATTTTCCCATGTTTCAAAATTTGTGTTCATAGATATAAAATATTATTCAAAAATGCCATAAATCCTCTGCTCTCAATCATGAGAGATGATTATAGTTAGCCATTTGACATAGAGAAAAATTACCTATTATCATATTATACTTTGGCCGTTTAGCAAAATTTCCAATGTTGGTTCATCTATTAATCCAGTGTTCAAGGGTCAGCGGAACCATGTCTGCTTCAATCCTGCTAGCTACCCTACTGCAATACTTCGGTATCTATCTATGTACACAGTAAGGACTATTTCAAACTTGGATTTTGGTATGAGATCTTGAAACTAACCTGCTCAATAATAATACATATTATTTAATGTAACAATACTTTTTTATTTTACAAATGAACCTTTCACAATTATCTTGTTACTACACATCTTTCATTTGAACAAGTTATGCCATGCCATTAAAACCAACAAGTTATGCCATGCCATTATAACCAATGGATCGTATAACTCATAACAAAGGTTTACAAAAAATCATACCACTGTAATTATAGAAATTTACTTTTATGTTTTGAAAGATATCAAATCAAGAATTCTTATATATTTGACTTTAGGTTAGATAGGGAAATTCACAGAGGAAAATTCCACTCCTTCTAACTAAGTAGAATGACAATCACACCCAATTTTCCCTCTGAGTTAGTTTGCATTTCCAGGACAATAGTAGACATGGACCTTACCATACAAGGTTTGTCCAAAGGCATCAAAACTTTTTCGATTCCATCCCAGGAACTCACAAACTCGCAAGTTTGTCTTAGGGATTCCACTAGCCACCCATCAGCTCAAGAATACCCTGACAGACAAAGTCATGCCCTTCCTCAACAATCATGATCAACGAATCAAATGATTTCCAGTCTCCCCTCTCAGATGCCTCAGGTATTTTCCTCCCCCCTTCTTGGCTTATGTCCCTATCTGTGATGATTTATCTCTAAAGATGGGAATAACTCTCTCTAATTATGTGGTAAGTAACCTATAATCTACTCAATTACCATATTAAAAATAAATTAAATATTTACTTTTTCATTGAGAAATATTACAAAATCTTTATCATATTTATATTATACAAATTTTAAGTTTATACAAATATTAACTAAATAATAACATATATATTAATATGCATGTGTAACCTATAACTTTTTGTTTTTTGTAAACTGAGTCGAGATTCTATTACTTCAACTTAAAGGAAAATATACAAACAAGAGCAGATCATTGCCCGCCCATAAGGGAAACCGGGACCCATCTATAGTTTTTAACCGCCATCCACAGAAAATACATGTCCAAACTATCTAACCATACAAAATAACCAACTACATCTTCCACAAGCAACCAGTTTCGTGTTTGAGTCATTACCGTGCAGGTTTACAAAAATCAAAAACTGAAAACAACAAAAAACCTCAAGACAGCATTGTTCTGCTCCTATTTCTTCGGGGTGTCCAGCTTTGGTCCACTCTCAGTCTTGATCTCAAAGCCATTCTGTTTGAACAACTGCAGAATTTTATCCATCTTACGGTCCTGCATAATCAGGGTCATCTGGATATTCCTTAGTTCCCTTTTAAAGTTAGGGAAACTCTGAGCTAATTCCACCATTTCACCTGCAACTTGCTCCATGGCTTTAGCAAGGAGTCTTTTCATGCCCCAATAAGCATGCAAAGACTATTTATATAGTGACAGCCTTCCTCTAGTATGTCCTGGATCAGGGATGAAGCTCTCCCAGTCCTCCATTTCCGGGTCGGAAGCAGCCTGCATGGCTTCCTCTTCCAAGTGGTCAATGATTTTCCTGACATGTGGATCAGTGTCCTGAACATAAGCAGCTTCTGCTTCATTCAGCTTCCTTCTCATGTCTCGCTTTCCCCTGCCTCTACCTCTGCGCTCCCGCCCTGCTCCATCTTCGTCTTCCATGCGGGACTGTCTACTCCCTCTACCCCCGGCTCCACTGGACCTTCCCCGACTCCACTGAGTCCCTCGTCCCTTCGCTGGCCTCCCGCGCCGTCGCCTTATACCCGCGTCCTCGTCAAAGTCTTCCGGCTCCTCCCTCTGATCCTCTGATTCATCTGGTTCAACACTCCGACGCCGCCATTTACCCACCTTCCCTCCTGTCGCCCTCGGTTCCTCATCTACCAGGTAATCCTTGAGATCAAATTCCTGGTCAGATTCATCCGTAAGATCCAAATATATCCGCGGTAAGAATTCCTCAGAAACACATTTGCCTCGTGCTGCCGCCTCGGGCAAACCCTTTCCTTTCTGCTCAACAGACTTACCCTTACTGCGTGTCCAGCGGCCTTCTCCCTGCGCCAGACTCCCTTCCATACTGGACACTGTCGATGGCTGCATGCTGTAGTCTCGCCTCCAGTAGATAACCTATAACTTTAATCACTGTGATAAATGGTAATAATGAAAATAATCTATCTTACTTAAAAAAAGTGTGTTAAAATCTATGTAGTTTAGTATAAAAAGAGACCCGTCACAAAAAAATAAAAATAAATATCAGATGTTTTTTATTTAAAATAAATATTAGATGTTTTTTATTTAAAAAAAATAATCATTATACCAAATTAAACTGAAAACAATTATATCACTCCTCAATCTCACAAAAAAACAAAAAATATGAGATGTTTTTATTTAAAAAAAAACCATTCATTATACCAAGCTAAACTAGGAAACAATTATACTGCCATCGTTGAACTATTCTAAAACAATTTTATTCCCCTCCTCCAAAACAATGTTTTGTCGGTATACATCTGTAGCCTATAATTTTAATAATTGTGATGCTAATAATTACTAAAGACAATAATGAGCCTCTCAGCCTAGCAGGGACAGTGAGACATCAATCATATAAAGATTTTAAAATGCATATTGAATGCTTTTTAAGGTATTTATCAAAGTTTTACCAGCCATACAAAAGAACATGTAATTTGGGCATAGGGTGGAGAAGAAGCTAATAAATTATCGACATGTTTGAAACCTCTTGACATTGACATTTGTAGTTTATGGTTGGAAAGCTTGGTTGATTTAAATATTGCAAAGATTTTTAATTTAAATTGTGCGGTAAAATATGTTAAAAAAAATATTATATAAATTAGTGTAGGAAGTTTCTCTGATTCAAATGGTTTTGCAATATATATTAATATATTAATGCAAAAATAGTGTATGTTTTAAATTATTATGGGAAAAAAATTATTTTTGAAGTTTAAATAAATTAATCTATTAAATTTTAGAGTCAAATTTTATGGAAAGGCTTGAGAATGAAAATTATTTTTAGAAGAAATAAATAACCTAAAATATATTCAAATTGAAACAATTTCTTAATAAAAATATTCCAATTCACATAATGAATTATTCATTTGAAAAAAAAGAATATTTTTTTATAAATTATTATTCTAACTCACATAATCAATTACTTATTTGAAAAAAATATTTATATATTTATTTTTTTATAAAATAAATACTCACTAATCATTCTCCTTAAATTTTAATTTCAATATTATTTTGAATTTTAATATTAAACTTAAATTTAAATTTCAATATTATTTTATATTTTAATATTAACCAACAAAAAAAGTTTGAAATTTTATTTTGGGTGTTTTTTCCTTACATATATAAAAACATTCTTTTTATTTTTATATAAAATGAAATTTTATTATTTAAAGGTATATAATTTATAAAATGAAATTTTATGATTTAAAGGTATATAATTTAGATGATAAGCAAAAGCATTTCTTATTTTATATAAAATAGAAAAACGTCATTTAAACTATTGTAGATCTTCTGTTAGATATATGGAAATGTGTCTCTATATATATAATTTTTCATTTTATATTAATGATTAAAATATATTTAAATTTTTTTATAAAACTAAAAAATATATTATTAAGAAATAATAATAATATGTTTTATTAAAAATATATATATTATTTTGAAAAATAATTTGACTTAAACATATATATTTAAAAAAACATGTAACAAATTTTTTAACAATACTATGATTTATTTATATTATATTTATATCTATATATATATATATATATAATTTTGTAATTTGTTTTTAATTAAATTGAAAAGTAAAAAAAACAATTATTTTTTGAAGATAAATCATACCATTGATTTATTAAATTTCAACTTATTTTTATTTTTATTAAAAATATTCCATAAGTTCTTAAAATTAAATTCCTATTATCTATTTATTAGTTATTGATAATTATAATTAATAAAGATTTTAAAGTTCTATTGT
The DNA here is from genome assembly GCA_031772625.1 of Pinus tabuliformis. NCBI lineage: Eukaryota > Viridiplantae > Streptophyta > Pinopsida > Pinales > Pinaceae > Pinus > Pinus tabuliformis. The sequence goes on along the minus strand of CM062807.1, from coordinate 43,048,897 downwards.
GAAATAAACAAATTTGTTAACATAATGAATGAATGAAATTTTAACGTCCACGAGACTAAGTGTATGTGACTAGTAGCTTCCCTACTTTTTTCCCTATGCAATTCAATCCTCTTATTATTAAAATTAATGATGAGTTGACCATACCTTCTAAAGTCTATGGGACGAGTAGCTTCCCTACTTTTTGCCTTTTGCAATTCAATCCTCTTATTATTCAAATTAATGATGAGTTGACCACACCTTCTAACATCCCTCACTGAAAAGACAATGCCAAGGAACCCATGTTAACGTCACTGTATGTCCCATCATTGAAAAGGAAATGTCAAGGAACTTATGTTAACACACTGATGCAATTGTCTCCGATATATTGTTGTAATTGTCTCTGATGTCTCTGAAAGCATCACATTTCAAAATGAAATATTTTTTCGATTCCACTGCCCCAAAAGTGCAAAAAGTACACACCCGCACTTCCCAAACTTCTTTAGGTCTTTTCCACCGGTCTGTTTCGCGTCATAATTGATGCGAGTTAGTTCTTAATTGAGGAATAAGAATATTTGCTCTCCATGGCATGCTAGCTCCAATGTACATTTTTTTGTTGGAGATCACACGCGGAGTTGAATTCTTGAACATAGTACTTATTCTTTCTACCCAACTATTTTCCCCATATATGCTAACGAAACTTCTCCATAACATAACTCTTCAAATCCTTGTTATTTGTGGGACATGCATTGATGTAAATATTTCATTTTTGCATCCATTTGAGGTTTTGTCTCATCCATGATTTCTTTCTTTCACTCATTCCTTCATTGAAGATTACTTGTCATCTATCTTTTGCCATTTGCTCAATTCTTTGAAGATACCCTGTAAGACGCACCATAGCAATTTCTTCGATGGAAGTTGCTCATGTTTCACTAAACATTATCTCATAACAAACAGAACTTTTTATTTTAAACTTGCTCATGATCAAGCGTTTTTGGATTTTCATAATTTGCTTCCATTTTGACAAAGGAATGTTGCTAGCCCACAATTCAATATAATATTACCAAACAAACTAGGAGCCCAAAAAGCACATTAATTGTTTTCCAATCCCATAACTCTACATCTGTTTTGAAGAGCATATAATGCTTCCACCCTCCTAAAATTCTCTTCTTTCTGCAATGCTCCCAATTAAGCTTGTTGTTGAAATCAATCCCGACGTACTTGTATTCATTTACTTCTTCAAGAATGTTGTCTTCAAAGAAGAACATATGATGGCTCTGCTTCTTTTTATTTGAGAAAATCATTATTTTGGTTTTGTTGGTATTGACTTGCATCCCCACTACTTTACAAAAATGATAAGGGCCTATAGGTGAATTTGCAATCCCTGGGCCAATTTAGCAATCAATACAAGGTCATCAGTGTATAAAAGAAGCTTTATCACAAACTTCCCCAACCAAACACCATCTCCACCTTGCAGATTTAGCCACTCTTCCAATTTATCAATATATAAACCAAAAAGAGTAGGGGATAAAGGGCAGTCTTGCTTGACTCCGATGTCACTTCTAAAGCTTTTTTAAATCTCTGTTGAATTTCTAATTTTGGCTTTCACCTCTTCAAAAAACCTATGGACAGCGACTCTATAATGCAAAGGAATTTCAAGTTCTTTGATTCTACACCACAACTTATTTATAGGGATTGTGTCAAATGCCTTTTTGAAGTCAACCAAGCATCAAAATAAATCTTTTTTGCCCTCCCAAACCTTTTCAATAATGTGTGTCAACTTAATACCATGATCTATTGTAAAATGCTTCGACATAAAACCTACTTACCTTTTGCTTTCTTTTTTTAATATATTAAAATATATTAAAATTTAAAATAAAACTTAAAATTTTAATTCTTAATATGTAAAAATATATTTTCCGTGTGGTTTCAACCCATAAATACACTTTGATCTTCGTCGACCTATATTTTCGGTGTGGTTTCAACCCATAAATACACTTTGATCTTCGTCGACCTATATTAGAGTGCAAATTGTGTGGTTTGTGGAGGCCTCATCCATGTGCAGTGATACTGCCCTCTCGGACATCGTAAAACCCTAGAAACCATCTATCCAATCGAATTCACTTTTCACCAAAATATTGTTACAGTCAAATGCATGTGAGTTGCAAGGTAAATTGCATTGTTCGTTGCTGACACTTAGCGCTTTGCAGACTGTGAGTTGCTGACACCATTTGATAATAGGGGAAAATTACGCAGACTGTCAGTCGCTGACACCATTTGATAATAGGGGAAAATTACAGTGAAGCAAATCGGTAATAAGGAAAGACTATCCCAGTATCATTCAGTGGAATGTGTGAACAAATTTCAAAGGTTTCAAAAATGATATCTATATACACAAATTTGCAGTGCACCTGTGGTATAGAAAGACTAATCCAATTTTCTTGGTTCGAAATTTTTTTTATGCAAAACCATTTAGCTATTCATACACTACTCAAAGAAAAAAAAAATTAAAAACGTTACCATACAAACAATAGGAAATCAAATCTCATCACCAAATTGATCTTTGGAATTTTGATATTTGAAATTGATTTACGAATCGGTGTTCAACCCTCAATAATTAAGGTACAAATAGCCACACCCGTGTTCTACACTCAATGGTTATTGATCATCTTGAAAGATTACACTTCATTCTGTTAGGTGACCACAGTTTTCGATTTGGCAAGGGTAGCAGATTACAGTAAAGTGATTTGGCAATAGTGAAAACTGAAAAACTGTTGCACTATCTTTCAACGTATTGTCGTTGTTCATCGTGAATATTTTAGGGCTTTATACAGTTATATATACTATTTTTTCACCAGTGTTATAAAGAGATTTTGAATCCAATTTTTCCATGTTTCAAAGTTTGTGTTCATAGATTCAAAACTGCCATAAATCCTCTGCACTCAATCGTCAGGGAAGATTACACTAGGCCATTTGGAATAAGGGAAAAATTCCCCATTATCAGATTATACTACAGCCATTTAGCAATATCAGATTATACTGCAGCGGCTTGGCAATAGTGAAAGATAACCCAGTGTCTTTCCAACGAATGCCGTTATTATTATAACAGAACAAATGTTTAGAAATTTACAACCATAAATATCTAATCTAGTTTTCACTGGTGATACAGAAGAAGACTTTGAACCCCTTTCCCTGAAGAAGGATTTCGCATATGCGAGAAGCAAAATCCTGAGCATAGCCGCCAACGCTCTCAATCATTACTTCCTTCATTCAGTTTTGAAGTAAAATGATTGATAAACGACTCCAACTCCTTCCACGATGATCCTCCCTCTGCCACGGCCCTCTGGGCGGCCACTCCAAGTTCCTTGGCCCTCCTCCTCATTTCCACTCCCTGTCCATCTTCCCCCATCACTCGCTCAATCGCCTTCTCCACCTCCTCCGCCATCACCAACTCAGTCTCATCCGCCTTCGTCCACTTCTTCACTTCCACGCCCACCTTCAGCTCCCTGGCCACCAGAATCGAGTTCGCAAATTGGTCGGAATGCAGAGGCCAAGCCACCATGGGAACCCCAGCGCTGATGCTTTCCAACGTCGGATTCCATCCACAGTGCGTTACAAACCCTCCCGTGGCCTTATGCGCTAGGATATCAAGTTGGGGAGCCCAGTTTCTCACCAAAAACCCGCGTCCAGCAATTCTACGCTCATACCCTTCCGGAAGCAGCTCGCTAATCCAATCCATCCGCGCTTCATCCGACGCCGTGAAACGGGCGCTGTCCGCGACCCTAACAACCCAAAGAAACGACCGCTGAGTCGCCTCCAACCCTCGAGCCAATTCTTGAAGTTGTTGCCGAGTTAAAGAAGACGCTGAACCGAAAGAAACATAAACAACCGAAGCCGGATGTTGGGCGTCCAACCATTTCAAGCAACTTTCAACATCCGAACTAGTACTATCCTTCGTACCAATCCACACAGATTGAGGAAGAAGAGGACCGATGGCCCACAGCGGCTTCTCACAGTAATCTTCCCGCATGAATTGGGATTCCAGAGATCGGAAACTGTTGATAAGATACCCTGCCGCGAGGTGTAGATAGTCTGGCTGCCGAGATTTGAAATCAAGCCATCTCTGTGGAAGGCACCTTTTCTGGGACACAACGCAATCCGGATGTCCGCGCCCCGCTTCTTTCATAGCGTAGAAATAGGCGCTGAAGCAATTGTGAACGTAGGCCGGGGCGCCATATTTGGCAGCCACGGTCTGAGCCCACCCGAGCGACGGGTCGTGCACAATCACAACTCTATTCGGACCCAGACTGCTTATCAGATCTTCGAAAGGCTCCCTGAGATTTTCCATGGCTTCTAAGAGAGGAATAAAATGTGTGCTCCTTGTTTTCAAGATCTGGCAGCTCTTCTGAGAAGGAGGGCATGGGTAATTCGTGGAAACGAATGAGGAAGTTCTGAGGATCCCATCCCCTAACGCGATGTAGAGCTTGATTGATATGGGTAGAAGTAGTGACAAACAGTACATTTAGACCTCGTGCAGCGAGGGCCCTTGAAAGGTGAAGCAACTGATTAAGGTGGCCCTGTGCTGGCGATGGCAGTATCACCACCTGAATTTCATTTCTTCTTGCCAACAACGTCTCGGTGGAACCCATTAATGGCAGACCAACGATTTGCAGTAAATATAAGCTCTAAAAAGTCGTGTATGGTTGTTCTCGCAGAAGCATGAAAACACGTTATCGAGCTGAGATGCTCGAGTCACCCCCAACTAGAGAAAGATCCACGCAAATCCACGTTCAAATGAATGGATGAAGGGGGCAGTATACTTATCCCGTGAAATTACCCAAAGAGGCCAAGGAAAATTTTAAGGATGGAAAATTTTCTTGAAGTTTAAAACATTGGCGAATCTCACTAATCCCTAATATGCAAATTATAAATGTTTATTGATATATTTGTAAAATTAATCAAATTTATAATTATTTTATATATAGTCTCTATATAATGTTGGCGATTTTTAAGGTAAAATAATTTTATATTCTAAAATTTGGGAGAATCGTCTTTTATAAAATTGGAAATTGGCGAATCTTTTTTGTGGAAAAATCATGGAAAATTAGCCCACTGGGCGAACATTAACCCCTAAAATTTTCCATGCAAAGAGCCAAAAACAACGGGAATCCATTATCCATATTAAAAAAAAAAATTAACATTGCCTTGATCTAATATAGAAATAGAACATTGCCTTAAAATTAGCAATCCAATAATCTTGGTAAAAGCAAATTTCATGATCGGAAAACAAATCAGCAAGCACGTACCTTCTCTATTGACGAGGAAGCAGTGATTGCCAATTTCATGGGGGTTGTTATTTGTAGCAGTAGTTTAACTATTGGCAGGAATTGCTCCGAAAATTATGGAAATTCTGGTCATATTTTGAGAAAATTTGGCAATAATTTTTGTAAATCCAAGTTATAGTTGTTAAATTTCAAAATTTTAGGTGTTCTAAAAAATTTTTTGATGATGTTGAATTCATTTTATTCAAACACTGCCTTTACAAGATTTTGAAATTTTTTTACCCAGATTTTAGCCACTTTTAATTATGAGCAATTCCTCCGCTTCAGTAAAGGCATCGTAATATTTAACATTTTCATTTGTCATGTATTCCATTAAATAATGGAAATATTAGTCAAGTGGATCCTCAACCCCTTGTTTGTATGTATCGTAATATTTAACGTTTTCATTTGTCATGTATTCCATTAAATAATGGAAATATTAGTCAACTTGATCCTCAAACGATCTACACGTGAATGGGAGATGTGAACTTTTGACGGACTCTCATTTTCCATGAAGTGATTATTCAATACTAAAAAGGTGTGAAGCAAATTGAAGTATCATTTAAATTTTAGTGGCGTGTCTCCTTCAGGGAGAAGGAGCATTGTCATAAATTGTAATAATGTCTACCATACACGATGCATCATCATCTCGCCTTCACCTTTCAGCATGCCATTCATTTCTCAAAGCATGCCATTCATTTCTCAAACGACTCCCATTTCCTCGATGACTCTGCCATTCGACATGGATTTTTATATATGTTAAAGAACCGTAAATTTTTTTTACGGTAGATGTATTATGTACCCTAAAAAAAAGAAGGAAACTTTTATGAATTAAAAAAATAAAAAATAGAAACTTATTATTCTAAAAGTTATAAACTCTTACTATACAGAAAGCTAATAAATTTGTAATTAAAATACATTTCAATTAATATAAAAATAAACAACATTCAAACTTAATATGTTTGCTAAATCATAATACTGAATCATGTAAAACCAATATTCGAAAAACAAATTGAAATTTAATATGTTGCTAAATCATAAGACTGAATCATGTAAAACCAATCCACAAAAACAAATTGAGGGGGGACTAACATGTAAGTATTATTGTGTTTTGATAAACTTAAAATCATAAAAGCAAGTCAGGACTGGACTATACTTAAGATGCAAGTAGAGTTTTGTTGGATCTGGGCCTAATTTGTGAGTATCCCTTTTCTATAATAGAAAATAAATAATCTAAAAAAGTAGATTAATTTAATAAGTATTAAAATAATATATTAAATTTTTAAAATGGTAAATAATTAAAAATATATTTTTTTATATTATTTTTATTAATATAATTTTTATGTTAATTTTATTATAAATTTAATTTTAATTAATATTTAAGGGCTTTCTATATATAAAATTGAAATCGATGCACTTATACATGAAATGTGTGTTGAAAGATGTATGTATTTTAGCTATGCATCAATCATGCATGGAAAGGAATAAAGTCCCGTTGAAAGATGTATGCATTTTAGCTATGCATCAATCATGCATAGAAAGGAATAAAGTCTCTCCAAGTGAAAATATTATTTACATTTAAAAATTGCTAAGGAAAAATTGTAATTTTGAATTTGTTTCATCTTTGGTTATCATTATTCAAAATTAGATTTAGATATTTAATTTTGTTAAAAATTTTATAACAAACTATATATATAAGTTATATTGGTAAAAATAAATTTATAAAAATAATTTTTTTTTAAATTTTCATCATTTATAAAATTTAATAGAAAAATTAATACCTTATTTTAATACTTATTATGTTAATCTATGTCTTTACATTATTTATTTATTATTAGTATTATAGGAAAAAAATACTCACAAATTAGGTCTAAATGATTTAGAATTTATCTAACAAAATTATACTTAATTCTTGTCCTAATTTGTTGTTTTTAGAATTTATCCAACAAAACTATATTTACATCTTAATTCTGGTGCAGTCTTAATTTGCTTTTATGGTTTTGGATTAGCCTTAATCAAATTTAGAAAGTATGAAATTTCCATATCAGCAAACAATTTGGAGGCAATTAACTGAGGTGACATGGCTCTTGTCAGTGAATTAGCTCAGTAAATTCGAGTTAGAGGGGTTAATGTTTAATTATGCATGTGTGATTGTTAATTTATTGTAATGCCCTACTTGATCCTATCATGCTAACTTTTATTAGTTTTTAATTAACCTAAAATATTAACTCATAATTATTAAGAAATATTGGTGAAACTGTAATTTTATTTTACTTATATGACTTTTATTATTGTTATTATTCAATTCCCAAGTTGTCTTCTCGAATTTAATTTTGGATAGGATATGGTATCCTCTAATTTATTTCCAAATTAAATATCCATATCCCTATGTGTCTTCTCAAATCTGCTTTTGAGTAGATATGGTCTTCTCTAGTTTATTTCCAAATTAAATATGCATATCCCAAGGTGTCTTCTCAAATCTACTTTTATCCCAAGGTGTAGTATGATTTATTCTCTTACTGCAATTCTGTGAAAGGACGAAAGCCGGCTTTCTTCCAATTTGCCTAAAGTAGGGTTTTTCAATAGAAGAGACAGAACCTGGTAAGTGTAGTGTGTTGGGTGATATAGTTAGACGACTTGTGTAAGGGTTTGCTCTTTTATGGTGGGTCTGCTTTTCCCATTTTTCTTAACAAGTTTTAGTTTTGAACTTTATAGCTTTATTTTCATCTTTTTCTCTTTTCCATTTAGATCAAATGACCTTGAATTTCTCTTAAACTTGGCCACGATTAATTTTTTTTGTCACTTTTCATTCGGAATCTTACAAATTTGAAGTGTTCGATAAGTAGAGAAGTTACTCTAATTGATGTGTCAGACGTTAAATCATCTCTCATGGATGTTCTAGCAGCTAGTGGGTGGTAGATTTGAACCGGTGGGTGATCATCAGATTGTAGGTTGGAGTCATATCATTTGCACATTCCACATAGGCCTCTATGAAATAGGTGGAGGGGAACCTTAGCATCCATCACCTTGCTGTTCTTTGATGTAATTTTGGCTCCCTCTTAATCTAAGTTTTCCTAGAGAAGCCGATTCAGTTTTCTGTTCATGATCTTATTCTTTCTGTTTCCCCTCATCTGACTGCTTGCCTAACTATTGAGTTCTGCTATGCTTTTGTATTTTTCAGTTTTCATTAGGTCTAAATCTCTGAACATATAAATGTTGTAAGGGTGAGCATTTAGGTTACAATATGTTCAGTATTATTATGTTGGCCTTGAGAATTTTATCAATGGGGAAATTAATGTTTGTTTCTAAAATACTTTTCAGGTATATTTTCACAAGGCATTGATAGCCCGCAAATTTCATCACTGAGATCAGAACAGACAAATCCAGTGCCTCTGCACAATTTTGCTAGTAATGGATAATCCTCTCCTCCTCATCCTTGCTCTAATTCCTAAAATACCTAATTTCAATATATCAAGTTTACCGGGGCAAGACATTAAATTAAGACCAATGTCAAGGCTTGCTGACAGAGATTCAGTGAGCTATAAGATGGCAGTTCTTATGCTCATTAGTTACATCATTTTTGTGGATAAAAACTGAGCACAGTTTCTTGAGTTTCAGATGAAAGCATCTGTATTTTCTTGTGACTTTATTTGCAGAGCACTGAACACAATCCTTTGGGTTTCAGATGTTACATGGGTATTTTCTTGTGACTTTATTTGCAGAGCACTCGGTTGACTATCAGTGCTATCCCCTGATTCAGGCCCGAGAAATCGCACAATTATAGTTGTTCATGATTAGGTTCTTGTATCAGCCATTGCCTGTTATCTTTTGCATTGCATTCCACTTGATCCTCTTTTGAATCCATCAAAGAGTTAAGAAAAAAAGGATTAAAAATGGAAATTAAAAATGGAAGAGCGACCTCGCCTGATCAGTATATCTGCACTTGTCTATAGATGCAAGACTGGATAATTTTTAATGATTTGGAACGAGGTAAGTGTTTTGCATTCATGTATATGGTGGTAGTTTGTCTGACATAAGAGAACAATTATCTGGAATCAGTCATTATTTCTGACTTTGAACAGTATCATCTTTAGTGAAGAAAGGTTAGGAACAAGAGAGGGAAATCTGCACGCTTCTATTTTTGGGTGGCATCCTGTTTAGTAAATATCTTGTCAGCTGTGTGACACCATAGCCAAATATCTTAAACCATTAATGGAAGAGCTATGAATATATTTTTGGGCCTCTGTTTTTCATTGGGTTCACTAGCTATGAATATATATTTGGGCCTCTGTCACACTCAAACAAAGAGATTCAGTTGCATATTATAAGAGAAAGAAACTATAAAGGTATCTGATATGGATCTTGCTTTGGTCTCTTGTCCTTGAACACTGTGTCAATGCATTCTTGGCGCAAAACCCAGAAATCACGTGCTTACAGAGTATAATTTACCTGGTCGGGATTCAGCACCGTGAGCGGACCTGCGAGGTGAGCCAGCGCCGTGAGCGAGAGCGGTGTATGCTCGAGAGGGTCGCAGAGGACCTGCGACCGGAGCGTGAATGGAGCAAATGAGTGTTTGGCGCGAGCGTTCTTTTGAAAATGCTCCAGCGTAGCAGGTGCCAGCGCGGAGGTGGTGCGTCACCGGCTCTCCGAAAAGGTTTGATGTGATGGGCCCTCGAGCTCCCGAAGAAACCATGGATGCGGGACAGAGAGGCATGAGCATGTATGGTAAAGGCCGTTCCTATTTCCACCTCCATAGCAAAGTTAATGCTATGGAGGGTACACCCTCTGACAGCGGCAGCACCGTAACGACAGTTTTGGATGGGCGGATGCATGTTTTGGACCCATATCCATGCATGATACCATGACCTATGTACATGCATTTTCTGGCAGCTCCGTCACTCCAACTCCGGGAGGCTCCACGGTTCAGCGTAATCAATGCAAGTAATCACGCCATTAATTTTATTCAAATAACGAGCCCATTTGAATTCGAATTCAAATTTGAATTCAAGCGCCCAAAATTCAGCGCTCATCCATATTTCAGCAACCACGCCCGCTCTTTTGCATATTGATTCCCTGTTCAGTGTTGTTTTGTCAATGAAGTTGCAGACGATAGAATATCATGACCTCGCCCTTCAAATTCGGTCTGCACCTGGAGTACTCATCTGTTTTCTTTATAGGTTTTATGTTGCGGCAAATTCTTCAATGGTATCATGCCTATTGGGACCTCAGCAGCTCCAACATATCTTCCTCCTCATTCCTTCAAAACACAAGATTCCCGGGGAAATCCCAGAAACTTCAATCTAATAGACGGGGGAGTTGCAGCTAACGATCCGGTAAGTAGCGGTGATATATTTTTCCATTGCCATCTCAATATGGTTTAAATTTCAGTTTTCAAAGTCACAGCGTAACAGTTTTGGTAAGGGGCCGTGAAATTAATTTGTTGCCCTCTAAAATAATCTTGCAAACATTACTTGCAGTAAACCATGTGTCGAAAGAAATTGTATTTCAGTTTTCAAAGTCACTGCGTAACAGTTTTGCCTAATGGGTTGCGCAATTAATTTGTTGGCCTGTAACATATTCTTGCAGACATTACTTGCAGTAAACCATTTGTTGAAAGAAATTTCCGCTCGCAATTCGAATCCACCATTGTCGAAACAAAGTATTGATTTAAATTTGATCGAGAACGAGTCTAGCAAGCTTCTGGTTCTTTCTCTTGGAACAGGACAAAAAGTAGCTCGTTACAAGGCCACCGACGCTGCAAAATGGGGCTTATTTGGATGGTTAACTAAGGACGGTAGATCACCTTTAATTGATATTTTATTGCAATCAAGTTCGGATATGTCGGACATTCACGAATTCTTCTGGTTCAAAACCATTAACATGCATATGTATCTCAGAATCCAGGTACTTTTCTTGCACCCTCCATATATAATTCACCCATAGATTTTGCGAAGTTGAACAAATCTATATTCGAGATATCTAACACAATGCCTCATTGTGATCAGGAACCGCAGCTGGGAGATCACACTAGCTCCTTGGATCTGTCGACGGAGGAGAATCTAAAAGCCTTGAAAACGATAGGTAGCGATCTCTTGGCCAAGCCTGTTTCAAGTGTCAATATCGAGACGGGCTACTATGAGCCAACGCCAGAGCAAGACTGGAAGACCAACCATGATGCATTGATCAGGTCATTTTAGTTCTTATTGAATACGTCAATTTCAATGAAAATTGCTAAATCAAGTTTTATGACAGAAAATGGTTCATGTGAATTGGTTTCACCGTTAATATTGTATTGATTTGGCAGGTTTGCGCAGCTACTTTCACGTGAAAGAAAGTCACGATCAACTGCTGCTCCTAGTGACTAAGACTTAGAGTCCTGAAACTTTATGAATGATAGTTTTCCTCAGTTTATGAATGTTAGTTTTCCCTTATGAATGTTGTACTTTGTTCGAAGATGATCTTAACTTCGATATGTAATGTAACTTTGATATCCAATTTGAAAATTGAGGCTTTCTGCATATTTCATTAATATATTGATTTTGAAAATAATGTTATTTACCATGCCTTTACTAATATTTAAAGAAAAAGTCACACAAGAATTAACATAGTAATATTTACATTATTAATGAAATCATTGAGCTCAAACTTTTAAGGTATATATGTAATTTCGTTTTTATTTTAATTATTAATATTATTAAAATTTTCAATCTTATTATCATTAATTCGGTCATGCAAACCATCTAGACCCTGTGTGGACATAGACACATCTTAAACGCCATTTAAATATGAAAGATCCCCACTCTGCTTTTTATGTGGACATCCCCACTAAGATTTTGGTAGAGTAGGATATCTTTGTGATACATATGGCATAGAATATAATATTAATGGTATGGAGATTTTTGTGGGGTGGGAATAGCCTATGTTCCCATGAGTAAATTTTTCATATCATTCATTTAGTTGCATGGATTGCATTAAAATTTTTATGGTATTCTTTGTTTTTAATTAATATTTTTTTAATTTTGGATTAATATTTTTAAGTTATTTGATTCTACTTATGTTATTAATATCACATTTTTTACACCTTTTTAAGAAAAAAATTTAATATTTTATTTTTTAAAGTAAGAATGTCCATTTTCACTTTCTTTTTCTTTATGTTTTCTAGCCATTAAACATTTTGCTATGATTTATGATTTTGTTGATAAAAATGTAATTTTTAATTTTCTAAATTTAATTGTTGAATCTATAAATGGATTTAATTTCTTGAATAATTCTAATTCTACCTGCAAAAATTCTTCTAGCTTAATTTTTGTTAAAACCAATTTTAAAAATGTAATCAAAAATGTTTGAAAAGTATAATATATGGACTACTAGAAAGAAAAAGACAAGTATAAACATTTTATATTTTATACCTTTAAAATATGATGATCTAACTATGTGTGACATTGTAATTGTCAATTTATAAACTACATTTTTGAATGCGTAAATGGATTTAGCACCATTAAAAACAACCATTGCACTTTAATGAAAAAAAATAGTGAAAAAATACTCCAATAAAAGTTAAGAACAATAATGTTAAAATATTACAAAGAAAACAAAAATTCCTACACATTTTTATTTTTTATTTTTTTCTTACTATCAATGGTGAAATCTAGCTATCCATTCGATGGTAAAAATGTAATTTTATCTTTCTTTAATTACATTTTTGCATGCATAAATTAATTCATCACCCTTAAAAATATTTATTTGATCACTATTATGTAATCTCAAACATTAATATCTTGAATTTTAGCAATTATTTTAATTTTTCCGCCAGAAGTTGTCAGCAAAAAAATGTCTAAGCTGTTACAAATCAAATGAAAATGTAAAACATTTTATATTCTAAACTATTTTAACTATTATTTTTGAAATCCAACTAAATTTTTATTTTCCATTGTTTAAATTACATTTATTATTATTAGTAGTATGTATAAACCAATTCATAATCCTAAAAATCCTCTATTTTACCAAAATTTACCTTCAACCACAAATATCTACAATTATGAAAATTTATATAATTTTTGGACCTAATTTTGAGAAAACTTATGTAGAAAAATATTCCCATAAAAAAATTCAAAAAATAAGATTTTTATCTTGCTACAAAGAGAAGGAAAAATATAACATTCTATTGTATAACATTTTATAATGATATATAATGAAATCCTGCTATTTTCTAACCATATATAATGAAATTCGACTATGTAACAGTTTGAAATATGATAATTTTCATTGAATAAAGTAGACCTTCTTTCACTTATATTATCTAATCTCAACCAGTGATATAAGTAAATTCCAAAAACTATTTTCACTATTTTCGACATTTTGGAAAAACGTAGTTGGAAATATGATGTATGAGGTTGGTGAAAATGGGGTGGTAGTTTGGAATTAGACTACTGGCTAACATTGTAACCAATGAGATGCGCGTTGATGGATCTTATATGTGGAATTTCCCCCTGAGGGTCCCGCTTATCTGACCAATCACTATCAGCCCTTCTCTCACTTTCCCTTTTGTTAAGAGCTTCAATCTGCGCCATTGATCTCACTTCACGAGATCCAATAGATATCGCATCGTTCTCTCACCAACTTACTTGAATGATATCCACCGTAGATGTCACGTAATCTCACGTGGATTCTTGCACGAATGATATAAGGACGAGAGTGCGCAAGAAAAGTGGTTTTCTTGTGCTACGTGTCGACCGCTAAGGTTGATTGCGTGAATTTTCCAAATACCATTTACGATCTTTTGGGCACATGAGATGCCACTTCCCGTTTATCAAATACAACCCACGTGCTTAATTCATACTTTAAGGAAGATGCGTAAGGAAAGGTTTAGCGCTTAAGCTCAATATTAACTCTTAATACTAATTGACTGTGAATTATAAATAAAATGTTTAAACAGAGGAAAATACCCAATTAGGGTCTAGAATTCCATTACACAGTCATAAGAGAATTTATACACCAGAACAATGCTTCCACACCACACTTCAATCAATTATTCAACAAAATCAAAATTAGAGAGTCTTGGCCCTCCTGGCTCTATTACAATAGTCTGTTTGACTTCTGTTCAATCTCAAACCCTATCTCTCACTCAAAAACTCTCGCTTACTCACCATGTTATCGATTATCTAATCTCTATCATTACATTCTTTCTTCTTTTATGAATCAAATCCTATCCTAACTTCATTTACAACTCGATCCCTATTTTTAATAGTCTAACAATCAAATCCCTATTTGCAAGCTTAGTGACACACCTATACTAACAACTTATCTCCTATTCTAAAAATAATACAATAATCTAATTATTACAATAATTGAGATAAAGATTAATTCAAGAGTTCCAACCCTCTCTACTTATAATTGATTTTGACCACTCAGGTCAATGAAATTCATTTCTTGTTAGCCACAACATGTGAACATACAATCATTTTGCTAGCTAAGTCCATATGCTCCTGCATTAGACTCCCGAGGAAGGAAATAATCCTTCAGACTTTTAGGATTTACTCCATACTTTTATAACTTTGGTGCTGTCAACCAACTAACATCCTTTATTGGTTGTCCATTCCATTTGACTAAATACTTAAAATAAACATGTCCTTTTGTTCTTTTAGTAACTATTTTCTCCAAAATAGCTTCCACCTCTTTCTTGACTGTCTTTGGCATTTGTTCTTCCCAATTTAAAGTTTGAACTTTATCTCCTGCATGTTCCTTTTATAGTTCCGACTCTGTCTCCTTGTACGGATATAAATCTACAACATTGAAGGTAGGTGATATTCCAATCCCTTCTGGAAATTCAATTTCATAAGCATTAGTTGAAAGCATCCTCACAATTCTACATGGCTCTATCTTTTTCATCTTTAGTTTATTGCAAGTCCCAACAGGAAATCTTTATTTTCTCAAGTATACCATCACTAGATCTCCCACTTGGAATTCTTTTTCTTTCCTCATCATATCAACTCTCTCTTTGTATTTGCTGCTACTTTGCTGCAATCTAGCTTTCACATCTTCTTGTAGTCTTTGCATCTGCTCTGCAAACTCTTCAACATTTTCATTTCTTGTCTCCTGTTTTCCAAAACTTTTGAGCTCATATGCGCCTCTTGGATTCATTCAAAAAATAATATGAAATGGCCTCATCCTAGTACTGCGGTTTGGAGTGTCACTATAAGCAAACTCATCTTGAGCGAGTGCTAAATCCCAATGCTTAGGATTGTTATATGCTATACTTATCAATATGTTTCCCAAGCTTTTGTTTACCACTTCGGTCTGTCCATCTATTTTAGGGTGATATGGTGAACTAAAACTAAGGTTGGCACCTAGTTTATCCTAAGAGTTCTCCAGCAATTCCCAACAAACTTTGTATCTCTATCAGACACAATACTTATAGTTAATACATGTAACCTTACAACTTCTGAAAAAAATAGATTGGCAAGATGTGTTGCATCACTTGTCTCTTTACATTCAATGAAACGTGCCATTTTAGAAAATCTATCTATCACAACATAAATGGAATCATTCCCTCTTTGGGTTCTAGGTAATCCAAAAACAAAATCCATACTAATTACATCCCATGGTCGGTCTGGTATTGGAAATGGTTGGTACAATCTTGTATTTTGGCTTCTCCCTTTAGCATGCTGAAAGATCCTGCATTTCTCGACAAATCTCTTAACATCAGTTTTCATCTTTGGCCAATAGTAAAAATCATTTACCTGCGCAAATTATTTGTCTTATCTAATGTGACCAGATAATACTCCACTGTGTTTCTCCTTGATTATGTTTTCCCTCATAGAACATTTGGGAATGCACAATTTGTTACCTTTAAACAATAAACCTCCTTGGATAAGATAATCTAACCACTGGCTTCTATTATGAACTACCGGATTTTGTACAACTACATAAATATCTTTGAATTCTGCATCATCTTTATATGTATCAACCATTTCTTCAAATCCTACAATGCCAACTCTTAATTCTTACAAAATGAAATTTACCCTGCTCAAAGCATCAACAACTTTGTTCAACTTAACACTTGTGTGTTTTATCACTAAAGTAAAACTTTGTAAAAACTCTACCCACTTGGCATGATTCTGGTTAAATTTTGGTTGATTGTTTATGAACTATAATGCATGATTGTTAGAATACAATACAAACTCCTTTGGTAGCAAATAATGTCTCCATTTTTTTAAAGCTTGCACAATAACATAGAATTCTTTGTCATAAGAAGAATACATCTTCTTAGGTTAATTTAGTTTCTCACTAATGTAGGCTATCGGTCTTCATTCTTGACTCAAAACTGCTCCTATTACAACTCCACTAGCATAAGTTTCAACTTGGAAAACATTCCCAAAATTAGGTAAAGCTAAGACTGTTTTCTCTATAATTTTCTTCTTCATCAACTTAACATTTTAGTCTACTGCTTCTGTCCACTTGAATGGCGAATTAGTCTCTTTTATTGTTTCAAAAATTGGTGCACAAATCTGACTAAAACTTCTGATAAACTTTTTATAAAAACTTGCAAGACCATGAAAGCTTCTTACCTCAAATATGTTTCTTGAAATAGGTCAGTTCCAAATTTGCTTGGACTTTCTCTAGATCCATTTTCAAACCTTCTTTAGAAACTACAAATCCAAAATAGATTAATTCTTCTTTCATGAAACTACATTTCTTCAGATTTATCAGCAATTTCTCTTTCTGCAGATTTCTTAAAACCAACTTAAGGAGCTCCAGATGTTCTTTTCTTTTAGTAAAAAGTAAAATATCATCAAGATAAACAATGACAGAATTTCCTGCATATTCTTTCAAGACTCCATTCATCAATCTCATGAATGTGCTATGTGCATTGGTGAGTCCCAAAGGCATCACTAACCACTCATATAGCCCACTGTTTGTTTTAAATGCCGTCTTCCATTCACCTCCTTCTATAATCCTTATTTGATGATACCCACTCTTCAGGTCTATCTTAGTAAAATATGTTGACCCATTTAAACAATCCATCAAATCATCCATGTGTGGTAAAGGAAAATGATACATGATTGGGATTTTGTTTATCACTCTGGAATCTGTACACATATGACATTCACCACCTTTCTTTTTACTGAGTATTGTTGGTACAGAACATGGACTGAGACTCTCTTTGATTAATCCCTTATCCATTAGTTCATGTATTTGTCTTCCAATTTCTACATTTTCTTGAGGAGTTAACTTGTATGTTGCTCTATTTGGAAAACTTTCTTGAGGTATTAGATCAATATGATAACTAATACTCTTGACTGATGGCAATGCATTTGGCAACTCATGCACAATAATATCAACAAAATCATTCAAAAGAGTTTTGATTTCTTTAGATAAATCATCTATGTTTGTGGAAGTTAAAATTACCTTAGGTCTCATCGTGATAGTAAAATGCATTTGTTCATCCTTCTTGACTTCTTGCAGCAATTCTTTCCCATTCATCATGATAACATTGTTTCCAAGTGCTTCTTTGTCTACCTCATCCTTCAATGGCCGTAGTGTGTGTTTATTTCCATCCTTCTCGAGAGTGTAAGTATTTCTTCTCCCATCATGAATAGCTTTTTGATCAAACTGTCAAGGTCTTCCCAGAAACACATGGCATACATCCATTAGCGTTACATCACATAATATCACATCCTTGTAAGTACCAATCTGTATCTCTACCTTGCATTTTTCTGTCACAATAAGTTGATGTCCTTTTTGCGACCATGATACTTTGTAAGGAGTAGGGTGTATTGTTCTCACTAGTCCTAACTTGTCCACCATTTTTGTAGAAATAAGGTTATCAGTGTTTCCACTTTCAATTATCACTTTACAACATTTTCCCAGTTTCCGTATATGCACACATCTTCCGTATATGCCCAGTTTCCGTATATGCGCACATCTTCCGTATATGCCCAGTTTCCGTATATGCACACATCTTCCGTATATGCCCAGTTTCCGCATATGCGCACATCTTCCGTATATGCCCACATCTTCCGTATATGCCCAGTTTCCGTATATGCGCACATCTTCCGTATATGCCCAGTTTCCGTATATGCTCACATTTTCCGTATATGCCCAGTTTCCGTATATGCACACATCTTCCGTATATGCCCATTTTCCATATATGCACACATCTTCCGTATATGCCCAGTTTCCGTATACGCCCAGTTTCCGTATATGCACACATCTTCCGTATACGCCCAGTTTCCGTATATGCACACATCTTCCGTATATGCCCAGTTTCTGTATATGTGCACATCTTCCATATATGCCCAGTTTTTGTATATGCGCACATCTTCCGTATATGTCTAGTTTCCGTATATGCACACATCTTTCGTATATGCCCAGTTTCCGTATATGCGCACATCTTCTGTATACGCCCAGTTTCCTTATATGCCCAGTTTCAGTATATGCCCAGATCTTCCGTATATGCCCAGTTTCCGTATATGCGCACATCTTCCGTATATGCCCAGTTTCCGTATATGCGCACATCTTCCGTCTATGCCCAGTTTCCGTATATGCACACATCTTCCGTATATGCCCAGTTTCCGTATATGCACACATCTTCCGTATATGCCCACATCTTCTGTATATGCCCAGTTTACTTATATGCGCACATCTTTCGTATATGCCCAGTTTCCGTATATGCGCACATCTTCCGTATATGCCCAGTTTCCGTATATGCGCACATCTTCCGTATATGCCCAGTTTCCGTATATGCGCACATCTTCCGTATATGCCCAGTTTCCGTATATGCACACATCTTCTGTATATGCCCAGTTTCCGTATATGCGCACATCTTCCGTATATGCCCAGTTTCCGTATACGCCCATCTTCCGTATATGCCCAGATCTTCCGTATATGCCCAGTTCCCGTATATGCGCACATCTTCCGTATATGCTCAGTTTCCGTATATGCGCACATCTTCCGTATATGCTCAGTTTCCGTATATGCGCACATCTTCTGTATATGCCCAGTTTCCGTATATGCGCACATCTTCCGTATATGCCCAGTTTCCGTATATGCACACATCTTCCGTATATGCCCAGTTTCCGTATATGCACACATCTTCCGTATATGCCCACATCTTCCGTATATGCCCAGTTTACGTATATGCGCACATCTTCCGTATATGCCCAGTTTCCGTATATGCCCAGTTTCCGTATATGCACACATCTTCCGTATATGCCCAGTTTCCGTATATGCGCACATCTTCCGTATATGCCCACATCTTCCGTATATGCCCAGTTTCCGTATATGCGCACATCTTCTGTATATGCCCAGTTTCCGTATATGCTCACATCTTTCGTATATGCCCAGTTTCCGTATATGCACACATCTTCCGTATATGCCCAGTTTCCGTATATGCACACATCTTCCGTATATGCCCAGTTTCCATATACGCCCAGTTTCTGTATATGCACACATCTTCCGTATATGCCCAGTTTCCGTATATGCGCACATCTTCCGTATATGCCCAGTTTCCGTATATGCACACATCTTACGTATATGCCCAGTTTCCGTATATGCACACATCTTCCGTATATGCCCAATTTCCGTATATGCGCACATCTTCCGTATATGCCCAGTTTCCGTATATGCCCAGATCTTCCGTATATGCCCAGTTTCCGTATATGCGCACATTTTCCGTATATGCCCAGTTTCCGTATATGCGCACATCTTCCGTATATGCCCAGTTTCCGTATATGCGGACATCTTCCGTATATGCCCAGTTTTCGTATATGCGCACATCTTCCGTATATGCTCAGTTTCCGTATATGCGCACATCTTCCGTATATGCTCAGTTTCCGTATATGCACACATCTTCCGTATATGCCCAGTTTCCGTATATGCACACATCTTCCGTATATGCTTAGTTTCCGTATATGCACACATCTTCCGTATATGCGCACATCTTCCGTATATGCCCAGTTTACGTATATGTGCACATCTTCCGTATATGCACAGTTTCCGTATATGCCCACATCTTCCGTATATGCCCAGTTTCCGTATATGCGCACATTTCCGTATATGCCCAGTTTCCGTATATGCACACATCTTCCGTATATGCCCAGTTTCCGTATATGCACACATCTTCCGTATATGCCCAGTTTCCGTATATGCCCAGTTTCCGTATATGCACACATCTTCCGTATATGCCCAGTTTCCGTATATGCGCACATCTTCCATATATGCCCAGTTTCCGTATATGCGCACATCTTCCGTATATGCTAAGTTTCCGTATATGCGCACATCTTCCGTATATGCCCAGTTTCCGTATATGCACACATCTTCCGTATATGCCCAGTTTCCGTATATGCGCACATCTTCCGTATATGCCCAGTTTCCGTATATGCACACATTTTCCGTATATGCCCAGTTTCCGTATATGCACACATCTTCCGTATATGCCCAGTTTCCGTATGTGCGCACATCTTCCGTATGTGCGCACACCTTCCGTATATGCCCAGTTTCCGTATATGCACACACCTTCCGTATATGCCCAGTTTCCGTATATGCGCACACCTTCCGTATATGCCCAGTTTCCGTATATGCGCACATCTTCCGTATATGCGCACATCTTCCGTATATGCCCAGTTTCCGTATATGCGCACATCTTCCGTATATGCCCAGTTTCCGTATATGCACACATCCTCCGTATCTGTCCAGTTTCCGTATATGCGCACATCTTCCATATATGCTCACATCTTCCGTATATGCCCAGTTTCCGTATATGCCCACATCTTCCGTATATGCCCAGTTTCCGTATATGCCCACATCTTCCGTATATGCCCAGTTTCTGTATATGCGCACATCTTCCGTATATGCCCAGTTTCCGTATATGCACACAGTTTCCGTATATGCCCAGTTTCCGTATATGCGCACATCTTCCGTATATGCCCAGTTTCCGTATATGCGCACATCTTCCGTATATGCCCAGTTTCCGTATATGCCCAGTTTCCGTATATGCACACATCTTCCGTATATGCCCAGTTTCCGTATATGCGCACATCTTCCGTATATGCCCAGTTTCCGTATATGCGCACATCTTCCGTATATGCCCAGTTTCCGTATATGTGCGCATCTTCCGTATATGCCCAGTTTCCGTATATTCACACATCTTCCGTATATGCCCAGTTTCCGTATATGCACACATCTTCCGTATATGCCCAGTTTCCGTATATGCACACATCTTCCGTATATGCCCACATCTTCCGTATATGCCCAGTTTCCGTATATGCGCACATCTTCCGTATATGCCCAGTTTCCGTATATGCACACATCTTCCGTATATGCCCAGTTTCCGTATATGCGCACATCTTCCGTATATGCCCAGTTTCCTTATATGCGCACATCTTCCGTATATGCCCAGTTTTCGTATATGCGCACATCTTCCGTATATGCACACATCTTTCGTATATGCCCAGGTTCCGTATATGCGCACATCTTCTGTATATGCACCATGTTCCTTTCACCATAAATCTGATGTATGATACTAATTACCAATTAGAATGATATCATAATAGTCAATTGATTCTTATGCAACAAACACCATTAGCCTCTATCATGCAAAGCATAACTTATACTAGTTAATGATACCAATTCTCAATGCATAATCTCATACTCAAATATTGACTTGAGTATACTCCCCTTGTGGTCATGCTCCCTCTTTGTGTTAGGAATAAGACCTCTTTGTGTTAGGTCCCTTTTGTTGGCACCTTTCCTGTTATCCACCATAAGACCGAGTCATGGCGACCATTGGCTTAGGCCCTAGGCACTAAGCCCTTTTAAGTCCTATAGGAGGCCTTTTTGCTTTGTTAATGGCTCCACGTCATTGGTCACGTTTTTAGGCGAATGACCACCCATCAACCCAAAGGACGGAGCTCCCTATTTGATAGCCCCTTTGTTTATTATGTGTTTCACTCCTTCCTTTCTACGCGAAACAATCCAAGGAGCTAGTGCTTAGATGCTCCTAGAGCCTCTGCGACTCTTTTCTCTATGCCCAAGATATTATTTCTATGTGAAACAAGTCGAGGGTAGTGTCCAGGTGCTAAGCTCGAAACTCCCTTATCCACGCACTTCCCTCTTGTGCATGTTAACAAACTCATCGGGGTTTGCCTTCCGAGTTGACATGTCCCATGGGGACCGCCCGAAACGCTCCCCATTGGCCATCATTGTTGCCTGTTGGTGCTGACGTATCCCAATGCCCTTTCTCTTGACACTTTCATTTTCATGACCTCCATACCTCCCTTGGGGTCGATCTGTGGGTCGATGTGTCCAATGGAGACCGCTTGGTGATATGTGATTGGTTGTCTCCCTCCGTATATGTCAATTGTCGTGTTTGGTTATTCTACCAACTTTGGCTATGCGCTAAAGGATCCTCCATTCACCTTTAACCATGTTATTTTACTTTGGGTTCATATAGCTTTGGCTCGCTCTATCTTTCAATCCAAGAGGCCATTTTAGGGCTTCCAAACCACTGGAAAGCTCCTTAGAGATCTATCCAACTTGCTAGGTTACACCTGCATTTGAGATGATATGGTGCTAAAAAACTGGCTCTGAAGTATATGTACTATTCCTTTGCCACCAATGATTACCATGCTTTCCTCTACCTTTGCTTTGCCTATGCCACCTCTACTATTGCTTTTTCCATAAATCTTTACCTTGATCACTAATGAAAAAATATTTACCAATGCAATTTTCTTTACCAATCTTTTCCATTTCCTTTGCCTTTGCCTTTTCCATCAATGACAACATATGTCCAACAAAGGGAGGACCTGGTTAGAAGGGTAAGGAAAGGACCTGTTGAGACCACCCCAAGTTAAGGAGTTTCGTCTCCAAATTTATTGAAGAAAGCCTCAAGCAACATGTAGAATCTTAATGAGGCATCCATCGATGACTCACCATTGAATGTGATGGAATGGACAGGATTGTTGTGGGATGGCTTCTGCGTGAGCATAGTACTGTAACCCATTACTTGCCTTGGTATATCTCTTGAATTTCTTGTTCACATGGGTGGCCCACTATGGCAATGAATGTAGAAAAGGCATGTCGAGTGGCACCTTGCAATGACAATTTTGTTATACATCGCTTAATTGCTATCCAGGGGGCATGTTGTCATGCCCTACCAAGTCGTGGGCAAGTGGGGGTCTACCTGGATTCCAACGCTAGTGTTTGTGGAAGAGGTGGTGCTCCCGTTCCTTTGCTCCGGCAAATCACAATCCTCACGATCTCCGTTACTCAGTTTTTCCACCCGGCGACCTATGGTACATTCCCTCACTTTCCAAAACGCAGATTGGAAATAATGGTTGCCATTAACTAACATCTCTTTTGTGGATGCTCCGCGCCTGTAGAATTCATTCCCATCATTGCGTGAAGGCCTTTAAGTTTCCGGGAGCCCCAGGATCGAATCTGGTCGGCCTAAATCGATTCATTTTAAGTTTCGAGAGCCCCAGGATCGAGTCTCGTCGGCTTAAGTCGGTCCAGTTTATGCTTCAGGGACGCCCAAGATCAAATCTGGTTGGCCTAAATCAGTTCATATGTTACATGGGAATCGGGGCAAACAAAGTTGCCCCGGTCGACTTAGAAATTATCACCAAAAGGATACCGACTTAGAATTTGTATACATACTTCTTCATTTGAAGTATTTTGGGTGGATTAAAAAACATTTCTGTTGACTTTTGTTTTGAACTAAAGGAGCTATTGTAATCAAGGCTGGGACTGGTTTACTGGATTGAATAAAGCTGAGGACATTTCACTCGATTCATGTGCACTGTGGGAAACAAGTAAGTATCATTTCTCTGAGTTTGATTATTTTTTTCCTTTATGTTATGAAATATCACATGTGTTTCTTATAAATAGTAAAAGAAAACAAGTAATATCATCAAAATTAGCTTAAGTTCTCTCTATTTTAACTATTTGATTATTTAATGTTTTCTACTAAATTGATTAAGTTTCGAAATTCTTAGTTTCTCTCTTACTTCTGTAATTCATTCCCTATATTGGCCCCTAGTATAGGATTCTTAATTTCCCTTGCTACTTGCCAAACCTCCCTTCTTCATCTTAACCCCTATTAAAGATTCTTCATTGCCTTTAGCCCTGGTTAAGATTTTTATCCATTAAGACTTTCAGATTTGTCCTTGTTGTGCTAGCTTGCCTTGTGAACTCTTACCTCGGTGATTAATAAAATCGTGATAATTGAAAGTGGAAACACTGATAACCTTATTTCTACAAAAATGGTGGACAAGTTAGGACTAGTGAGAACAATACACCCTACTCCTTACAAAGTATCATGGTCGCAAAAAGGACATCAACTTATTGTGACAGAAAAATGCAAGGTAGAGATACAGATTGGTACTTACAAGGATGTGATATTATGTGATGTAACGCTAATGGATGTATGCCATGTGTTTCTGGGAAGACCTTGGCAGTTTGATCAAAAAGCTATTCATGATGGGAGAAGAAATACTTACACTCTCGAGAAGGATGGAAATAAACACACACTACGGCCATTGAAGGATGAGGTAGACAAAGAAGCACTTGGAAACAATGTTATCATGATGAATGGGAAAGAATTGCTGCAAGAAGTCAAGAAGGATGAACAAATGCATTTTACTATCACGATGAGACCTAAGGTAATTTTAACTTCCACAAACATAGATGATTTATCTAAAGAAATCAAAACTCTGTTGAATGATTTTGTTGATATTATTGTGCATGAGTTGCCAAATGCATTGCCATCAGTCAAGAGTATTAGTTATCATATTGATCTAATACCTCAAGAAAGTTTTCCAAATAGAGCAACATACAAGTTAACTCCTCAAGAAAATGTAGAAATTGGAAGACAAATACATGAACTAATGGATAAGGGATTAATCAAAGAGAGTCTCAGTCCATGTTCTGTACCAACAATACTCAGTAAAAAGAAAGGTGGTGAATGTCATATGTGTACAGATTCCAGAGTGATAAACAAAATCCCAATCATGTATCATTTTCCTTTACCACACATGGATGATTTGATGGATTGTTTAAATGGGTCAACATATTTTACTAAGATAGACCTGAAGAGTGGGTATCATCAAATAAGGATTATAGAAGGAGGTGAATGGAAGACGGCATTTAAAACAAACAGTGGGCTATATGAGTGGTTAGTGATGCCTTTGGGACTCACCAATGCACATAGCACATTCATGAGATTGATGAATGGAGTCTTGAAAGAATATGCAGGAAATTCTGTCATTGTTTATCTTGATGATATTTTACTTTTTACTAAAAGAAAAGAACATCTGGAGCTCCTTAAGTTGGTTTTAAGAAATCTGCAGAAAGAGAAATTGCTGATAAATCTGAAGAAATGTAGTTTCATGAAAGAAGAATTAATCTATTTTGGATTTGTAGTTTCTAAAGAAGGTTTGAAAATGGATCTAGAGAAAGTCCAAGCAAATTTGGAACTGACCTATTTCAAGAAACATATTTGAGGTAAGAAGCTTTCATGGTCTTGCAAGTTTTTATAAAAAGTTTATCGGAAGTTTTAGTCAGATTTGTGCACCAATTTTTGAAACAATAAAAGAGACTAATTCGCCATTCAAGTGGACAGAAGCAGTAGACTAAAATGTTAAGTTGATGAAGAAGAAAATTATAGAGAAAACAGTCTTAGCTTTACCTAATTTTGGGAATGTTTTCCAAGTTGAAACTTATGCTAGTGGAGTTGTAATAGGAGCAGTTTTGAGTCAAGAATGAAGACCGATAGCCTACATTAGTGAGAAACTAAATTAACCTAAGAAGATGTATTCTTCTTATGACAAAGAATTCTATGTTATTGTGCAAGCTTTAAAAAAATGGAGACATTATTTGCTACCAAAGGAGTTTGTATTGTATTCTAACAATCATGCATTATAGTTCATAAACAATCAACCAAAATTTAACCAGAATCATGCCAAGTGGGTAGAGTTTTTACAAAGTTTTACTTTAGTGATAAAACACACAAGTGTTAAGTTGAACAAAGTTGTTGATGCTTTGAGCAGGGTAAATTTCATTTTGTAAGAATTAAGAGTTGGCATTGTAGGATTTGAAGAAATGGTTGATACATATAAAGATGATGCAGAATTCAAAGATATTTATGTAGTTGTACAAAATCCGGTAGTTCATAATAGAAGCCAGTGGTTAGATTATCTTATCCAAGGAGGTTTATTGTTTAAAGGTAACAAATTGTGCATTCCCAAATGTTCTATGAGGGAAAACATAATCAAGGAGAAACACAGTGGAGTATTATCTGGTCACATTAGATAAGACAAATAATTTGCGCAGGTAAATGATTTTTACTATTGGCCAAAGATGAAAACTGATGTTAAGAGATTTGTCGAGAAATGCAGGATCTTTCAGCATGCTAAAGGGAGAAGCCAAAATACAAGATTGTACCAACCATTTCCAATACCAGACCGACCATGGGATGTAATTAGTATGGATTTTGTTTTTGGATTACCTAGAACCCAAAGAGGGAATGATTCCATTTATGTTGTGATAGATAGATTTTCTAAAATGGCACGTTTCATTGAATGTAAAGAGACAAGTGATGCAACACATCTTGCCAATCTATTTTTTTCAGAAGTTGTAAGGTTACATGTATTAACTATAAGTATTGTGTCTGATAGAGATACAAAGTTTGTTGGGAATTGCTGGAGAACTCTTAGGATAAACTAGGTGCCAACCTTAGTTTTAGTTCACCATATCACCCTAAAATAGATGGACAGACCGAAGTGGTAAACAAAAGCTTGGGAAACATATTGATAAGTATAGCATATAACAATCCTAAGCATTGGGATTTAGCACTCGCTCAAGATGAGTTTGCTTATAGTGACACTCCAAACCGCAGTACTAGGATGAGGCCATTTCATATTATTTTTTGAATGAATCCAAGAGGCGCATATGAGCTCAAAAGTTTTGGAAAACAGGAGACAAGAAATGAAAATGTTGAAGAGTTTGCAGAGCAGATGCAAAGACTACAAGAAGATGTGAAAGCTAGATTGCAGCAAAGTAGCAGCAAATACAAAGAGAGAGTTGATATGATGAGGAAAGAAAAAGAATTCCAAGTGGGAGATCTAGTGATGGTATACTTGAGAAAATAAAGATTTCCTGTTGGGACTTGCAATAAACTAAAGATGAAAAAGATAGAGCCATGTAGAATTGTGAGGATGCTTTCAACTAATGCTTATGAAATTGAATTTCCAGAAGGGATTGGAATATCACCTACCTTCAATGTTGTAGATTTATATCCGTACAAGGAGACAGAGTCGGAACTATAAAAGGAACATGCAGGAGATAAAGTTCAAACTTTAAATTGGGAAGAACAAATGCCAAAGACAGTCAAGAAAGAGGTGGAAGCTATTTTGGAGAAAATAGTTACTAAAAGAACAAAAGGACATGTTTATTTTAAGTATTTAGTCAAATGGAATGGACAACCAATAAAGGATGTTAGTTGGTTGACAGCACCAAAGTTATAAAAGTATGGAGTAAATCCTAAAAGTCTGAAGGATTATTTCCTTCCTCGGGAGTCTAATGCAGGAGCATATGGACTTAGCTAGCAAAATGATTGTATGTTCACATGTTGTGGCTAACAAGAAATGAATTTCATTGACCTGAGTGGTCAAAATCAATTATAAGTAGAGAGGGTTGGAACTCTTGAATTAATCTTTATCTCAATTATTGTAATAATTAGATTATTGTATTATTTTTAGAATAGGAGATAAGTTGTTAGTATAGGTGTGTCACTAAGCTTGCAAATAGGGATTTGATTGTTAGACTATTAAAAATAGGGATCGAGTTGTAAATGAAGTTAGGATAGGATTTGATTCATAAAAGAAGAAAGAATGTAATGATAGAGATTAGATAATCGATAACATGGTGAGTAAGCGAGAGTTTTTGAGTGAGAGATAGGGTTTGAGATTGAACAGAAGTCAAACAGACTATTGTAATAGAGCCAGGAGGGCCAAGACTCTCTAATTTTGATTTTGTTGAATAATTGATTGAAGTGTGGTGTGGAAGCATTGTTCTGGTGTATAAATTCTCTTATGACTGTGTAATGGAATTCTAGACCCTAATTGGGTATTTTCCTCTGTTTAAACATTTTATTTATAATTCACAGTCAATTAGTATTAAGAGTTAATATTGAGCTTAAGCGCTAAACCTTTCCTTACGCATCTTCCTTAAAGTATGAATTAAGCACGTGGGTTGTATTTGATAAACGGGAAGTGGCATCTCATGCGCCCAAAAGATCGTAAATAGTATTTGGAAAATTCACGCAATCAACCTTAGCGGTCGACACGTAGCACAAGAAAACCACTTTTCTTGCGCACTCTCGTCCTTATATCATTCGTGCAAGAATCCACGTGAGATTACGTGACATCTACGGTGGATATCATTCAAGTAAGTTGGTGAGAGAACGATGCGATATCTATTGGATCTCGTGAAGTGAGATCAATGGCGCAGATTGAAGCTCTTAACAAAAGGGAAAGTGAGAGAAGGGCTGATAGTGATTGGTCAGATAAGCGGGACCCTCAGGGGGAAATTCCACATATAAGATCCATCAACGCGCATCTCATTGGTTACAATGTTAGCCAGTAGTCTAATTCCAAACTACCACCCCATTTTCACCAACCTCATACATCATATTTCCAACTACGTTTTTCCAAAATGTCGAAAATAGTGAAAATAGTTTTTGGAATTTACTTATATCACTGGTTGAGATTAGATAATATAAGTGAAAGAAGGTCTACTTTATTCAATGAAAATTATCATATTTCAAACTGTTACATAGTCGAATTTCATTATATATGGTTAGAAAATAGCAGGATTTCATTATATATCATTATAAAATGTTATACAATAGAATGTTATATTTTTCCTTCTCTTTGTAGCAAGATAAAAATCTTATTTTTTGAATTTTTTTATGGGAATATTTTTCTACATAAGTTTTCTCAAAATTAGGTCCAAAAATTATATAAATTTTCATAATTGTAGATATTTGTGGTTGAAGGTAAATTTTGGTAAAATAGAGGATTTTTAGGATTATGAATTGGTTTATACATACTACTAATAATAATAAATGTAATTTAAACAATGGAAAATAAAAATTTAGTTGGATTTCAAAAATAATAGTTAAAATAGTTTAGAATATAAAATGTTTTACATTTTCATTTGATTTGTAACAGCTTAGACATTTTTTTGCTGACAACTTCTGGCGGAAAAATTAAAATAATTGCTAAAATTCAAGATATTAATGTTTGAGATTACATAATAGTGATCAAATAAATATTTTTAAGGGTGATGAATTAATTTATGCATGCAAAAATGTAATTAAAGAAAGATAAAATTACATTTTTACCATCGAATGGATAGCTAGATTTCACCATTGATAGTAAGAAAAAAATAAAAAATAAAAATGTGTAGGAATTTTTGTTTTCTTTGTAATATTTTAACGTTATTGTTCTTAACTTTTATTGGAGTATTTTTTCACTATTTTTTTTCATTAAAGTGCAATGGTTGTTTTTAATGGTGCTAAATCCATTTACGCATTCAAAAATGTAGTTTATAAATTGACAATTACAATGTCACACATAGTTAGATCATCATATTTTAAAGGTATAAAATATAAAATGTTTATACTTGTCTTTTTCTTTCTAGTAGTCCATATATTATACTTTTCAAACATTTTTGATTACATTTTTAAAATTGGTTTTAACAAAAATTAAGCTAGAAGAATTTTTGCAGGTAGAATTAGAATTATTCAAGAAATTAAATCCATTTATAGATTCAACAATTAAATTTAGAAAATTAAAAATTACATTTTTATCAACAAAATCATAAATCATAGCAAAATGTTTAATGGCTAAAAAACATAAAGAAAAAGAAAGTGAAAATGGACATTCTTACTTTAAAAAATAAAATATTAAATTTTTTTTCTTACAAAGGTGTAAAAAATGTGATATTAATAACATAAGTAGAATCAAATAACTTAAAAATATTAATCCAAAATTAAAAAAATATTAATTAAAAACAAAGAATACCATAAAAATTTTAATGCAATCCATGCAACTAAATGAATGATATGAAAAATTTACTCATGGGAACATAGGCTATTCCCACCCCACAAAAATCTCCATACCATTAATATTATATTCTATGCCATATGTATCACAAAGATATCCTACTCTACCAAAATCTTAGTGGGGATGTCCACATAAAAAGCAGAGTGGGGATCTTTCATATTTAAATGGCGTTTTAAGATGTGTCTATGTCCACACAGGGTCTAGATGGTTTGCATGACCGAATTAATGATAATAAGATTGAAAATTTTAATAATATTAATAATTAAAATAAAAACGAAATTACATATATACCTTAAAAGTTTGAGCTCAATGATTTCATTAATAATGTAAATATTACCATGTTAATTCTTGTGTGACTTTTTCTTTAAATATTAGTAAAGGCATGGTAAATAACATTATTTTCAAAATCAATATATTAATGAAATATGCAGAAAGCCTCAATTTTCAAATTGGATATCAAAGTTACATTACATATCGAAGTTAAGATCATCTTCGAACAAAGTACAACATTCATAAGGGAAAACTAACATTCATAAACTGAGGAAAACTATCATTCATAAAGTTTCAGGACTCTAAGTCTTAGCCACTAGGAGCAGCAGTTGATCGTGACTTTCTTTCACGTGAAAGTAGCTGCGCAAACCTGCCAAATCAATACAATATTAACGGTGAAACCAATTCACATGAACCATTTTCTGTCATAAAACTTGATTTAGCAATTTTCATTGAAATTGACGTATTCAATAAGAACTAAAATGACCTGATCAATGCATCATGGTTGGTCTTCCAGTCTTGCTCTGGCGTTGGCTCATAGTAGCCCGTCTCGATATTGACACTTGAAACAGGCTTGGCCAAGAGATCGCTACCTATCGTTTTCAAGGCTTTTAGATTCTCCTCCGTCGACAGATCCAAGGAGCTAGTGTGATCTCCCAGCTGCGGTTCCTGATCACAATGAGGCATTGTGTTAGATATCTCGAATATAGATTTGTTCAACTTCGCAAAATCTATGGGTGAATTATATATGGAGGGTGCAAGAAAAGTACCTGGATTCTGAGATACATATGCATGTTAATGGTTTTGAACCAGAAGAATTCGTGAATGTCCGACATATCCGAACTTGATTGCAATAAAATATCAATTAAAGGTGATCTACCGTCCTTAGTTAACCATCCAAATAAGCCCCATTTTGCAGCGTCGGTGGCCTTGTAACGAGCTACTTTTTGTCCTGTTCCAAGAGAAAGAACCAGAAGCTTGCTAGACTCGTTCTCGATCAAATTTAAATCAATACTTTGTTTCGACAATGGTGGATTCGAATTGCGAGCGGAAATTTCTTTCAACAAATGGTTTACTGCAAGTAATGTCTGCAAGAATATGTTACAGGCCAACAAATTAATTGCGCAACCCATTAGGCAAAACTGTTACGCAGTGACTTTGAAAACTGAAATACAATTTCTTTCGACACATGGTTTACTGCAAGTAATGTTTGCAAGATTATTTTAGAGGGCAACAAATTAATTTCACGGCCCCTTACCAAAACTGTTACGCTGTGACTTTGAAAACTGAAATTTAAACCATATTGAGATGGCAATGGAAAAATATATCACCGCGACTTACCGGATCGTTAGCTGCAACTCCCCCGTCTATTAGATTGAAGTTTCTGGGATTTCCCCGGGAATCTTGTGTTTTGAAGGAATGAGGAGGAAGATATGTTGGAGCTGCTGAGGTCCCAATAGGCATGATACCATTGAAGAATTTGCCGCAACATAAAACCTATAAAGAAAACAGATGAGTACTCCAGGTGCAGACCGAATTTGAAGGGCGAGGTCATGATATTCTATCGTCTGCAACTTCATTGACAAAACAACACTGAACAGGGAATCAATATGCAAAAGAGCGGGCGTGGTTGCTGAAATATGGATGAGCCCTGAATTTTGGGCGCTTGAATTCAAATTTGAATTCGAATTCAAATGGGCTCGTTATTTGAATAAAATTAATGGCGTGATTACTTGCATTGATTACGCTGAACGGTGGAGCCTCCCGGAGTTGGAGTGACGGAGCTGCCAGAAAATGCATGTACATAGGTCATGGTATCATGCATGGATATGGGTCCAAAACATGCATCCGCCCATCCAAAGGTGCTGCCGCTGTCATGGATATGGGTCCAAAACATGCATCCGCCCATCCAAAGGTGCTGCCGCTGTCAGAGGGTGTACCCTCCATAGCATTAACTTTGCTATGGAGGTGGAAATAGGAACGGCCTTTACCATACATGCTCATGCCTCTCTGTCCCGCATCCATGGTTTCTTCGGGAGCTCGAGGGCCCATCACATCAAACTTTTTCCGAGAGCCGGTGACCCACCACCTCCGAGCTGGCACCCGCTATGCTGGCGCATTTTCAAACGAACGCTCGCGCCAAACACTCATTTGCTCCATTCACGCTCCCGTCGCAGGTCCTCTGCGACCCTCTCGAGCATACACCGCTCTCGCTCACGGTGCTGGCTCACCTCGCAGGTCCGCTCACGGTGCTGAATCCCGACCAGGTAAATTATACTCTGTAAGCACGTGATTTCTGGTTTTTGCGCCATGAATGCATTGACACAGTGTTGAAGGACAAGAGACCAAAGCAATATCCATATCAGATACCTTTATAGTTTCTTTCTCTTATAATATGCAACTGAATCTCTTTGTTTGAGTGTGACAGAGGCCCAAATATATATTCATAGCTAGTGAACCCAACGAAAAACAGAGGCCCAAAAATATATTCATAGCTCTTCCATTAATGGTTTAAGATATTTGACTATGGTGTCACACAGCTGACAAGATATTTACTAAACAGGATGCCACCCAAAAATAGAAGCGTGCAGATTTCCCTCTCTTGTTCCTAACCTTTCTTCACTAAAGATGATACTGTTCAAAGTCAGAAATAATGACTGATTCCAGATAATTGTTCTCTTATGTCAGACAAACTACCACCATATACATGAATGCAAAACACTTACCTCGTTCCAAATCATTAAAAATTATCCAGTCTTGCATCTATAGACAAGTGCAGATATACTGATCAGGCGAGGTCGCTCTTCCATTTTTAATTTCCATTTTTAATCCTTTTTTTCCTAACTCTTTGATGGATTCAAAAGAGGATCAAGTGGAATGCAATGCAAAAGATAACAGGCAATGGCTGATACAAGAACCTAATCATGAACAGCTGTAATTGTGCGATTTCTCGGGCCTGAATCAGGGGATAGCACTGACAGTCAACCGAGTGCTCTGCAAATAAAGTCACAAGAAAATACCCATGTAACATCTGAAACCCAAAGGATTGTGTTCAGTGCTCTGCAAATAAAGTCACAAGAAAATACAGATGCTAGCATCTGAAACTCAAGAAACTGTGTTCAGTTTTTATCCACAAAAATGATGTAACTAATGAGCATAAGAACCGCCATCTTATAGCTCACTGAATCTCTGTCAGCAAGCCTTGACATTGGTCTTAATTTAATGTCTTGCCCCGGTAAACTTGATATATTGAAATTAGGTATTTTAGGAATTAGAGCAAGGATGAGGAGGAGAGGATTATCCATTACTAGCAAAATTGTGCAAAGGCACTGGATTTGTCTGTTCTGATCTCAGTGATGAAATTTGCGGGCTATCAGTGCCTTGTGAAAATATACCTGAAAAGTTTTTTAGAAACAAACATTAATTTCCCCATTGATAAAATTCTCCAGGCCAACATAATAAGACTGAACATATTGTAACCTAAATGCTCACCCTTACAGCATTTATATGTTCAGAGATTTAGACCTAATGAAAACTGAAAAATACAAAAGCATAGCAGAACTCAATAGTTAGGCAAGCAGTCAGATGAGGGGAAACAGAAAGAATAAGATCATGAACAGAAAACTGAATCGGCTTCTCTAGGAAAACTTAGATTAAGAGGGAGCCAAAATTACATCAAAGAACAGCAAGGTGATGGATGCTAAGGTTCCCCTCCACCTATTTCATAGAGGCCTATGTGGAATGTGCAAATGATATGACTCCAACATACAATCTGATGATCACCCACCGGTTCAAATCTACCACCCACTAGCTGCTGGAACATCCATGAGAGATGATTTAACGTCTGACACATCAATTAGAGTAACTTCTCTACTTATCGAACACTTCAGATTTGTAAGATTCCGAATGAAAAGTGACAAAAAAATTTAATCGTGGCCAAGTTTAAGAGAAATTCAAGGTCATTTGATCTAAATGGAAAAGAGAAAAAGATGAAAATAAAGCTATAAAGTTCAAAACTAAAACTTGTTAAGGAAAATGGGAAAAGCAGACCCACCATAAAAGAGCAAACCCTTACACAAGTCGTCTAACTATATCACCCAACACACTACACTTACCAGGTTCTGTCTCTTCTATTGAAAAACCCTACTTTAGGCAAATTGGAAGAAAGCCGGCTTTCGTCCTTTCACAGAATTGCAGTAAGAGAATAAATCATACTACACCTTTCCATATTAAATCCTCAGATTCGTTAACTTCAAAACTCTGAAACAAAATTCAGAATATTATTTTTTTTGTATCTTGGTGTGCAGTAGTCTAATATGTATCCTGGATATCCTCTAATTTTTGGTGTCCTCACAAGGAACAATATATTTTTCAAAGAGTATATTCTAGCATAGTCTACATAAGCTGAAGATCTATATGCATCTTCAGTCTCCAATTTTGTAGCAGACATGTATAATAAATGTGTCTTGATGACTAACACAAGGAGAGACACGGTTTTGAGGAAGCCATTGTCTTGGGTAACACAAAGACAGGCACATCTATCATCAGGTGTACTTCCCCCAACACCCCCAGTCAACAGAAAAGGCCTTTCAAAGCCTTTACTGAAACGAAGTATTCACCCCTAATGACTAGAACAAGGTATTTACCCTCTTAGCTACATTCAGCAAGCAGACCAGGCATTTCAAACCGGGAAAAAAAACTTCACCTAACTCTCCATTAGCTAAGGGTTGATAAGAGAGATGGAGAGTCCACTTCACTTGTTTCTGTACATCAATTCCACACAAGTTCGAATTTTAAAAGAAAAAAGGAAAATTTTATAAAAAAGGACAAATTCGAGCATCTTGTCCTATGTCGTTTTGCAAATTCACAAGATTTACAAGGAAGCAATGCAAGCAAAGTTCATTCAAGAAGTTCTAGATAAAGCTCACTACCCAACTTAGATGCTTATGCAATTCAAACCATGCAGCATCACAGCAGGCCTCCTTGTTTTTTTTTTAACATCATAGAAGGCCTACAAAGTTTACCATCCAAACCACTCTCCATATCTAATGGTTGTCATATCATGAATGAATTGGGTGATGAAACAATGGTCATGATCTGACTGTTATTACAGTAAGAGTTGTGATGCACTTCAAACAAATTCATAACTATGAGTCGTGATGCACTTCAACCAAATTCAAAACTATGGAAAACCCACTTGATTTTTAATTTTAAGTGTGTGTTGCAATTTATTGAAGGATATGGCAATTCAAGTGTGAATTGCCACACATGACAATTTCTCCTGTTTTCTTGTCAGTGTGCTTTGCTTGGACAAAGCTAAGAGGGAGATCTCAGAGCTTTTATGGCTCTTGTGCATAATATAACAGCTTTTAGGACACTGCGCACAGTATAAGATGGGATAAAAAATGGTTGAAGAGTTCAAAGATGATTTGCACCAGAAATTCCAGATTTGGCAATACTTCATCCTCCACTCTGGATTTATAGGCAGGATTTGGTTAGAAGGTTGATGTACTCAACTGAGACGCAGTTGGGATTGTGTCATGAAGGCTACAGCATACCCTTCAGCACATGACAGGAAGCTCGAATATGGCAGGGTGGTACACTGCACTACAGGTGAAGGAAGCTTGAATATGTACAAGGTGATGAATAAATTCAATGGGTATTTAAATCAGGGCCAAATCAACAAAGCCACATAAAATATAGAGAGACTTGAATCCATTTTATCAAAATGAAATTTCTCATTCAATCATAGAAGGCCTACAAAGTTTACCATCCAAACCACTCTCCATATCTAATGGTTGTCATATCATGAATGAATTGGGTGATGAAACAATGGTCATGCACTGACTGTTATTACAGTGAGAGTCGTGATGCACTTCAACCAAATTCATAACTATAGAAACCCCACTTGATTTTTAATTTTCCAGAAGAAAGGAGACTCACGAGAACAATTAAGGTTGCCCACAACTTCTCATGGAGTGATGTAAAGTATATAACTGTTACATCACATACAATCTTCATTTCCACATATACTTTGGGTAAACGAAGAAACAACAATCTTCTCAAATTACATTAAAAACTGTAACTCAAGGGAAAATGAGCAGAATATTACATCCAGTCCAATCATAAAAAGGGTAGTGTAGTGCTAACTTGCTGCACTGCTGGCAAAACCTTTGCTAAATACCATTCACTGTAACCTTCGCAGTCTTTGAGTGAACTTCACAAACCTTATGTCTACGGTGGTAGTCCTCGAGAGCGGTGTATGCTCGAGAGGGTCGCAAAGGCCCTGCGATGTGAGCGCGAATGGAGCAAATGAGTGTTTGGCGCGAGAGTTCGTTTGAAAAATGCGCCAGCTTAGAGGGTGCCAGCTCAGAGGTGGTGGGTCACTGGCTCCCAGAAAGAGTTTGATGTGATGGGTCATCGAACTCCCGGAGAAACGATGGATGGATGTGGGATGGAAAGGCATAGGTATGTATGGTAAAGTGGGCTTTCATACGGACATTTAATGCCTTATAGCAAATTGGTTAGCTCTTGCTTAGAAAGAGAGTGTCCAAAAATATTATTAATTTTTTTTTCCAAAATTACCCTATGTATCTCTTATTGGCCATCACTATGTGTAAATCAAAGTTTATTTTGCTTTCGTGTATCTCATAAGCATTTATAGTATTGTACCTTACTTCGCTAATATAATAATGATCGTTTGCAGCAAGAGTTTGATGTGATGGGCCATCGAACTCCCGGAGAAACGATGGATGGATGCGGGATGGAAAGGCATAGGCATGTATGGTAAAGTGGGCTTTCATATGGGCATTTAATGCCTTATAGCAAATTGGTTAGCTCTTGCTTAGTATCCAAAAACATTATTACTTTGTTTCCCAAAGTTACCCTATGTATCTCTTATTGGCCATCACTATGTGTAAATCAAAGTTTATTGTGCTTTCGTGTATCCCATAAGCATTTATAGTATTGTAACTTACTTTGCTAATATAATAATGATCGTTTGCAGCAAGTGAAGTTGGTTTTTATACAAAATTTATTATGAGTATTTAGGTTAGAGTAATGTTAATATTTATTTTATTAGGAATTAATTAATTTTTATTTTAGGAATATAAAATTGATTGTTTATTTAAGATAATGGTTAAGGTTTGGAAGTTTATTATTGTTTACCAGTTTTTGTGTAACTAAAAACATCAATATGAGAGAATTGGCTGGTTCTATTTTTTGAATTGTATTTGAGAAAGAATACTAAAATAATTGTTAAATAATTATCACACTCCCTTTATTAAAAATCAATTATAATCAATTATGAATTACATTTGAAAATAAATATTAAAATAATTGTTGAATAATTATCACTCACCTTATTAAAAATCAATTATAAATTACATTTGAAAAATAATATTAAAATAATTATTACAATTACTTATTCAAAATAGATTACATAAACTAATCACCAAATCACGACATAATTTATTATTGATTCTTAAAACAGATGGATTACCAATTTTACAGTCTAAGTACAATATATCATAAGCACATATTATACCAATTCGGAGGAAACGGTGGATATGTCGAGACCTAAGAAATCTGCAAATGCTAAAGCTCAATTAATTGGCATTCACAAAAGTATTGTATTCTGTGATTGAATGGGTTTATGTTCTATATTATTTTTCCTACAAAGCGATTTTATAATGGGAGTAGGACAGTCTAGAGATCGTGTTGGGATGATTTGGCATAGCCAAGCAAGAGAATAGAATTCTGCCGCATCTAGTCCAATTTACCAACCATTTAGAGCCACATGAAGCCAAGGTATCAACATAAATGTAGTAAATAATAGCCTGGGCATCTGAGGTTCAACAAATTTATTTTTTTTATCAATCTAAGGATCGCCTTTATAACAAAACAATCTTGTCAGCGTGCATGTGTAACCTATAGTTTTAATAAACCTATAGTTTTAATAGGTTTTTTTTCTGAAAAAAACCTATAGTTTTAATAACTATGATTCTAATAGATACGAATGGCAACAATAAACCTATAGTTTTAATAACTATGATTCTAATAGATACGAATGGCAACAATATAATATAACATGGCACTCCATTACGGAATTGGGATGCCGAGCACCGCCATTCTGAAACCTCCTTCATTGTTGCCACCTCTTACGCCAGGGTTCTGTTGTTCGCTTACACCGATGGAGCCTCTTCCCTGGAAACCCCGGACAAGGAAGACAAGGCAGAAACACCAGCAGCGAAGTCTCTTCCTATGGTACCTAAGCTCGTTTCCAAGGTTAAGATCTTGAGGTGAGAGTCGAGGAAAACTTATCAAGTGAGGAAATGGATGTTGACAAAAGGAGGTACAAGGATGTCACTTAAGTGTTTGCTGAAAGGCCTTTCTCAAAGGAGGTTTGGCAAAGCACTCAAAGTAACAATGTAAACTTTGAAACGGGAACTATAAACTCAAAACGGGAACTCTGGCCCAAAAACCCCAAAAAAACCACAAAAACAGTGCTCAAAACGAAAAGTGTGTATACTGGAACGATGTTTTTTTTTTTAGGTGTCAATTTTGCGGCTGTTTTAAAAATGGCAGTGACTACGAAATTTTCTACGAAATTTTCTTGCAAAATATAGCTTCAGAACGAAAGTGTTGATACTGGAATAATGATTTTTTTTTTAGGTGTCAATTTTGCGGCTGTTTTAAAAATGGCAGTGACTATGAAATTTTCTACGAAATTTTCCTGCAAAATATAGCTTCAGAACGAAAGTGTTGATACTGGAATAATGATTTTTTTTTTAGGGTCAATTTTCATACTTTTTAAAAAATGATAATAAAACCAATTTTTTATGTCTCAAACAAAGTTAAATTTTAAGGAAAAAACACATTAATGTTTCTGGTAGAATATCATTTTGGGCCGCCCCCTCCCCCCCGCCGCCCCCCGCCAGGGCCGCCCCACCCCCCTCGCCCCCCCCTCCCCCGGCGCCCCCCGCCCGGGCCGCCCCACCCCCCTCGCTCCCCCTCCCCCTCCCCCTCGCGGGCCACCCCACCCTCCCTCGCCACCCCCGGGCCGCCCCGCCCCACCCGACCCGACGGTGGGTCCGAGAATCAAGATGCAAGTTTGTGTATCATGCAAGATGCAAGAGACATGCCGAAAGTATTTATCATATAACATGAACCAACGTCAAAACAATGGGTAGAGGCACAA
The DNA here is from genome assembly GCA_031772625.1 of Pinus tabuliformis. NCBI lineage: Eukaryota > Viridiplantae > Streptophyta > Pinopsida > Pinales > Pinaceae > Pinus > Pinus tabuliformis. Next base: position 43,009,004 of record CM062807.1, on the reverse strand, counting down.
TGTCTCTTTGGAATCTACAGTGCTATGTCTCTTTTTGTTGAGGAACCTTTTGGGATTTCAAAAGTAGTGAGGTATAAGAATTGTTTAGATTGTTAAAAGTAGTTGGAATTTGGGTAGTGAATTATGTTTTTACAGTGGAAATAGTTTTAGCACTATCAAAAACTTTTAGAACATCCAAAATATTAAAATTTAATAATTATAATTTAAATTTAAAAAAAAAACATTCTCACCAAATTTTATTAAAATATAAATAAAATTTCATTATGTTCAAAACCAAAAACAATTTGATTAAAGTAGAACGATCTCAAATGCTATGTCCTTCTTAAAATAATATACTCTTTTAAATTAAACTCTCTGGACTCTTAGTAAATATGTAGAAAGAGTGAAATTAAAGTTCTTAATAGAATAAGATAGGAAATAAATCAATTTTATATATATATGAGCTAATTAAATTTATTTAAAGTATTAGGAAAAAGTTAATTTTTCTAAAGTATTTTGTTTTTATGTAATTCAAAAAATCAAAATATTAAAAATTACATATTTTTCATATAAAATGAAGAGTTTTTATTAAATTTCATTTTCTTTGTATGTAATTTAATAAGATCAAAACTTTAGTTACTTTACGAAACACGACTATTTAAATTTAGTTACATACACACATGAAGTCAACAAATTTGATTGAAAATAGCATTGGACATAACTTTCGCAATAATATAACAAAGACAAATTTTAAAATTTATTATTTATAAATAAATTTATTTATATATTCGCTTATGAGCCACAAAAATGATTTCAAGATTGAGGTATTTGATAGGAACTTAATTGTGAGTTACTCTACGATACTTTTCGGTGAGATTTAAAATCCAGGAACTTGAGTTTTTATACCAACGTTCCGTGTATTCAAACTAAATTAAATACTCTTTTCCCTATTTTCAAAGAACATTATAGTATTTAATTTAGTTTGAGACTCTGCAATTTGAAAATTTCAATGTAACGAACTTTGAAGGTAGAAGAGGAACATTCCCAAATATGAAAACGAAATTTTCAATGAAAATACGGGTGTGACGGTGAATGGAGACTATAAGGCCTTATGTGAGTGAATGGACTATACGTTACATGCCGTGCCCTAACTTGCTTGACTACCCAATGCCGTCACCGACTTTTTGGTTGCCACGTGGAGTGAAATGGTCAACCGAAACTACCGGGCAAGATGGCCAAAACAAAGCGCGTACCCGTCCACACCCACGTATTGGCATGCCCACAAATCACGCGTTCCGAATAAATAATATTATTAAAGCAACTAGGCGCAGACGATTATAAATACACGCAACTCCCAGTCACCAGCCTCACCTTATGCAAATTCTTTGATATCACATTTCGGTTCCTCCCGGTCGAGTGTTCGAATCTCAAAGAGAGAAGATTGTCGCTTCGCATTTGGGTTGGTCTGTTTGAGATTTTGATTTACTCGCAGGGATTTTGCTTGAGTTTTCGGCTTTTCCGCATCAATTAGCAGTACCAGGTGGTTGTTTACGGTGAGCGAAAATGGCAGGAACCGGTAGCTATGCATCGGCAGCTCTCTTTGTCGTTGTGATGATAATGGTTGGAGCAGCAACAGCAGCAGATGTCTCTGCACCATCTCCGAGTCCAACAATGGATTTGGGAATGTTCTAACCAACCGCGCAGCGCCACCCCCGGCCGTCCCGCCCCGTCCGACCCGGCGGCGGGTCGATTCCCGGAATCGACCCGCCGCCGGGTCGGGCGGGGCGGGGCGGCCTGGTGCGCTGGGTAGCAGTGAAAACAACAGTGATATTCTTATTTCTTCCTTGGTGATTATTCTCATATAATGATGTGTATTATTTCTGAATATCTCAGGTTTGTCTCCACTGACTACAGTGGCATCTAGTTCTCTACCAACTATGGATGAGGGTTATAATAGTAACCCTGTACAATTTCCAATAAGCTTCTTCAAAGCCCCATTATTCCTCTAATTGTTTTATTCATAATGTTTTGGAAGGATTCTGCTAAGTTCCCTAAATGCTCCTTCATAAGTCAATTACAACTACCATTTCACATCTTCAATTTAGCAACGTCTCAGAGACTATAGCCTTCAGTCAAGGTGTTGGAACTTATCTACTTACATTTCCTTGAATAGATAGGATTATAAATTACAATTGTATAATTTTTGTGGGTTCTGGGTTTGAAGATTAAGACTACAATTTGGTATATGGGTTCTTCTGTCGGCGGTTTAATGCCACAGTTATTAATGTAATCTCCTAGTTTTTTTTTAATGAAATTGAATTGAGGTTTGGCCTCGAGAGTTCCTCGGCCACATAAATGTTATTTGGAAAATTCTGATTTGTTTATTTCACATATTAAATAATAACTTGTTTCATATATGCTTTTCGTTCATAGGTAATCCATAAAGTGATATATGGTTTCGCCTTCTAAATCCATTTCTTTCACAATAAGATTTAATGGTTAATGTCTTTGCCACATAACTTTTTTACGATGAATGTTGTTATCATTCCTATTGTGAAGTTCTCTTCTCAGCGTACTTGCTTATAATTGTTGATCTTTATGACACAATACTTTTATCATTAATTTTTATTTATCGCAGAAGATAAATATTTGTGGCATTCAGTTGTTAGCTTTTTCTTAAGATTTTTGTATACAAGTGTTGTACTATGCACAGGAGGTTGATAGTAATGACCTTTTGGGCATGACCCCTTGGCTTCTCCTTTCCAATGACAATCAAATTTTATATAATATTGTCTCTCATATAATGGAACTATTATACATTCATTGTGTATATAGATAGAGATTCTGAATGATTATGGGTTGTAGTATTTCTTGAATTGCATATTCAACCCTTCAACTTTAAAAGAAATGGAACCCATTAGTTATTCTTATTTTCTTATTACAATGAACTATTTTACTTAATGAGTTTCCATGTGAGTAATTGTTATATATCATAGTGTCCATGCATAGTTTAGTTTCCTTCACATTCACAGTTCTCGGCATATGTTCCTATACAGAAATACATAAGCACTTCCAACTAGTTTTATGTATTTACTACATTCAGAATTTGATTTTAGCCATTGAACTAGTATAGTTCTATCTCGAGTGTCTTATTCAATAGATTAAGAATATCATTACTAAGTGTTATTATAGTTTTGGTGTTATGAACAATCATGGCATAGTTTAAATAATTGTGAAAAAAACGATGTCTTTTTATTTATGGGATGTTTTGATTTGGACTAAAAAGCTATACAAACCAATTGATTTGGACTAAAAAGCTATACAACAAATTTATATTTAGGTATATGTTTATAATGATTTTTAGTCTTAAATAATATCCAACCTTTCTTTACTTTCTAGAAAATGAGATACTTAGTTATATAACCAAAAATCTGTGAAATTAAATTTTAATAGAAAAATTAACTTTTTCCTAATACTTTAAATCAATTTAATTAGCTCATATATATATAAAATTGATTTATTTCCTATCTTATTCTATTAAGAACTTTAATTTCACTCTTTCTACATATTTACTAAGAGTCCAGAGAGTTTAATTTAAAAGAGTATATTATTTTAAGAAAGACATAGCATTTGAGATCGGTCTACTTTAATCAAATTGTTTTTGGTTTTTAACATAATGAAATTTTATTTATATTTTAGTAAAATTGGGTGAGAATGTTTTTTTTTTTTAAATTTAAATTTAAATTATTAAATTTTAATATTTTGGATGTTCTAAAAGTTTTTGATAGTGCTAAAACTATTTCCATTGTAAAAACATAATTCACTACCCAAATTCCAACTACTTTTAACAATCTAAACAATTCTTCTACCTCACTATTTTTGAAATCCCAAAAGGTGCCTGGACAAAAAGAGACATAGCGCTGCAGATTCCAAAGAGACATAGTGCCTCTATCCATTGTTTTGACGTTGGTTCATGTTATATGATAAATACTTTGGGCATGTCTCTTGCATCTTGCATGATACACAAACTTGCATCTTGATTCCGGGAATCGACCCGCCGTCGGGTCGGGCGGGGCGGGGCGGCGAGGGAGGGCGGGGTGGGCCGGGAGGGGGAGAGGGAGGGAGAGGGGTGGCTCGGCCCGGGGGGGGTACTAATTTACTTCATTATTTTTTTGTGCTTGATAATTAGGTACAACACTAGCATGCTGCCTTCAAAAAGGAAGAAATTGCATTGCAATTGAGAAAGATCCATTACAATGCAATTTCATTCAGCAAAGAATTAATGCTCTTCAATTTCTTCCAGATGCAATGCAAGAAATTGGGTTGAAGAAAGGGGACTTTAGTTAATCACGTGTGGCAAAAAAGGCAAAGGAACCCCAACCACCATTACATGGAATGTATGGAAAGACATATATTGGGAGATTTGCAGACATCAAAGACCCATTAGAAGAGGAAAATGAGCAAAATGAGCAAAATGAAACAGAAAATATTGTGGAAGAGGACAATGATGAAACTCTAGAGGACGAAGAGTTTGGATTACGTGACATTGTTGATTAAATTTAAGTTATGCTTGTAAATGAAGCTTTGCAATGTTTTGACTTTGACATTTTATGAGAAGAATAAACACTCAATTAGGGTTGTTATACGTTCAATATTGGTAATATGTGATTTTTGCATTGATTTTTAAGTTAATCATTATTTTTTGAAAAAAAAAAGTTATTATTATCTTTTTGACATGAAATTCATAAAAAAAACTATTATTTGACCATTTTTAGTTAATATTTTTGTATAAAAATTGTGATTTTGACATGTTAATTCTAGCAAAAAATTATCAAAACGTTTAGTTTTTTGGTTATATTTATGTTAAAAATGGTTATTTTTTATGTCCATTGTTAAAAATGTTGTTTTTTAGAAACAATTATTTCATGTGAATTGAAAAATTAATTAAGGATGTCTAAATATGTAGATTATCTAAAATTCAAACTATCGATTTTCTAATTTAAAAACGCAAAACAATAAAAACCCTACTAAAAAAAAATAAAAAATTAAGATAGAGAACAAGAAAATATGAATACAATGACGACTTCAAAAACTATCAAATTTAGAAAATAATTTTTTACATTTCACACACTAGGTCTTTTAAAAAAACGGTCTTTCAAAAAATAGGTCTTTTAAAAAAAGGGTGTGATGTAGAATACTCACTTTTTAAAATCAGGATGAAAATCACTACCATTCACTACCATTCTAAAACTTAATGCACATGAAAAAAATTAAAGTTCCAAAAACCATGTTCTAAAAAAAACATGTGTATTCTGCATCAACACTTTTGAAAATCGGGTCATTTTTTTGCCACCTCTACAAAACGGGTAACAGTATCAGTTCCCGTTTCAAAGTTTACATTGTTAAGTGTTTGACAAAAGACTTTAGTTAGTTTTGGAACAGACAATGTAGGGAGTTGGAGATTTAGAGCAGTAAAATTTTCTAATTTTTTTTCGGTTTATATATGGTGATTTCCTAAGACCACTGAATTTGGGGAACACTCTCAGAAATTATGGACTTACGAGGGATGCCATTGTATTTGTAATGGCATGCTTGAGGAGAGGGGCCAGAGGTGGTGGGGCATCTCACGGAACTAAACTCTCATCTTTCAAAGATCTTCTAAAGCCAAACTCTAGTTATCATGCAGTAAAGAATCTCTCAGGCTAGGCTTTCGTAGTGGAACTTTCAGCAAACACGCCATCGATTGAGGTAAATGAGTTATTAACATCACCGGATGAGTATCCCAAAGATAGAAATGAGACTTCTCTACAAAGGGAGACAACTAAAGTTGGGGAATGCTCTCAGAGATTATGGACTTACGAGGGATGCCACTATATTTGTAATGGCATGCTTGAGGGGAGGGGCCAAAAGTGGTGGGGCATCTCAGACAACTAAACCCTTGTCTTTCAAATATGTTCTAAACCCAGACTCTAGTTACCATGCACCAAAGGATCTCTTAGGTCGGGCTTTTGTAGTGGAACATTCAACAGACACACCATCGATCGAGGTAAATGAGTTATTAGCAATGACGAATGTAGCAAATTATAAGCAATGAGCGACTATATGTCCTTTCAATGGTTTTTGGCCCCTAGCTTCTGCCCTCCAGGACTAGGTTCATCAGAACTAGTCCCAAAATTTAGAGTTGTTGTTTTGTTCGAAATGATATTTTGGGGTAGTCTTCAAAGATTTTGAAGAACAACAGAGTATTTTCGACCAAGAACCATGGCTCTGGGGTCGAGTAGGTCCCTCGCTCCAACCATGGTTTTTGAACTTTACCCTCTTTCCATGAAATCTTTGGCTACTCTAGTATAGGTAAGGCTCCCAAACTTGCCCCTCCAATCGATTTGACAAGATGTCTTGGAACAAAACATAAAATCGTTGGGTTGCTACATCAAAACAAACATCGACAGATTAGATTCTGGTTTCATCACATTCGTTCGTATATGTGTTGAATTGGATCTGATTGAAGGACTGCCAAATAATATTATTCTCAAGTGGGAGGGAAAGAAATTCTCTCAGTCGTTGGACTATGAAAACACAACTTTCAGGTGTAGAAATTGTCACCAACCAGGGCACCTGCAAAATGTTTTCCCTTCCTCAAAGGGGTCATCCATCTCCCATGAGTAGCGGAAACCCAATCGAGGTTGGCGTGACCAGAAGGCTACTTCAAGTGGTAAAACCTTTGCAACTCAAAATGATAACGCTAATTAGCAGAAGCCATCCCCTGTATCCTTCACTTCTCCTCGAGGTCCAAAGTGGTTCATTGTGGTACCACCACATTTATCAGTGGAGGAGAATTTTCAGTCTAAGAATAAGGAAACAACATCAACAATATATTGGAAGTAATGATTCCATGACTTCGAAGTTGTTGAGTTGTCATTGTGAGTTCCCAATCATCAGTCTAGAACTTGTTGATTTCCATGTTATCAGTTGGAGATGAGTTTGAGTCATGATCTAGATGTGTCAAAGTCAATGTGTTATGTCCTTTGTATTTGCATCTTTTTTTATCAATAAAATATATCTTAGTGTATTTTGTATGTGTTTAATTTCTCTCTGGCTCTCTAATTTCTAACATGATATCAAAGTCAGTTCTAGCTTGACTCCCTCTAGGATGGTTAAGAAAAATGCTAGAGTTATTAGAATAATTGATTAAATTAGTGTAGCTTAGTGTGATTTTTTTTGTGTGTGAGATCTGGTGTCTAGATCTATAGATCTGTTTGTTTACAGCTCCTTCCACCGTTTCCAGCTCCGACGCACTTCTCGCATCAAATTCTATGTGGTTCCTCCAACATGTTAAAAACAAACGAATAGCCTTTCCTATGGATCAGATCCATCTGTTTGGCGAATATCCACCTCACCGTCAGCAATTCCCACCATCGTTAGGATTTATTTAGGGTTAGCTGCTTGAGTCACAGTGATCTATGGCGATTAGATAGGGTGTTGCTGGTAATGAAGATTCTGGAATGGGAAAACTTTACGAGAGAAGGTAACGGCAGTGACCCTTCACTACGATTAAAGACAAATTTCCATTCAAATGTGGCGTGTTGGAGATGATAATAAAAAGGTTTTGGCCGCTACAAATACTCATATGATCTGGATCAACCTATCAGGCGGCGTTTTAACAAGTGAATGTATATTTATCTACCTGATGTCAAGGTAAGGCAGCATATGGTCAATCTTCTCTACCCGAGTATGGAAGACTTTGCGGATTTGGCAAAACGAACCGATGGCTTCTGTAGTTTTGATATTTATGTTTGTGTGAAAATGTATTTTCTGAATCTGTTCAGATCATCGATTTATTATAGAATCGATTTATTATAGAATTTGCAGGAAGATGGCTATTGTTGTCAATTAGAGTATCATATCATTGATTGCTCATACAATGCACAACAACTTGATGTCATGGGTATGGAACAATTTATTTTTAATGGTGGGATTCGACAACATTGTTTAACAGTGTGTAGCTATGTATGTAAACGGTAATTAGCAGTCTAATAGTGTGCTAGTGTGATCAGCTCTATAAAGGGGTAATTTTCATATAAGTTTGTAGGCTATTTTTTTAAAACAACAACAAAAAAAGGTGTGAGAGATTTTTTTGGTGTTTGTGTTTTTATTGGTTATAAAATGGATCGGTGGTTTTGACACTGGAAGTTTTGGTGTTCGAAACATAAATTCTTGTGTGTTTTATTGGTTATAAAAAGGGTTAGTGGTTCTTAAATTGGAAGCCCCAGTGTCTAAAACATCAATTCTTGTGTAAGGTCAAGTTGTTTGATCAACTTTTGAACACATTCAGTATCCAGACCTCCATACTAGCAACTGACGGAAAACTGAAAGTGAAATATCTAACAGATGGTGGTTGGTCCATAGGATGGTTCATTACTTGATGACTCTTATCGCGGAAGCCCCGATGAGCTGAGTTGTTAATATTGTTGATCTTGCAAAGTTCATCAATGATAGTTAGAGGCGGTTACGTTTTTAATGGAGGTCAAGTGACAGCTTGAAGATGTAGTGGTGAAAGAGTGGTATTTGCGAGATTCCAGAATGGATGTGAGTATTGATGAAGACCAGTGTGACAGAGATTCATTTATTGTTGTAATGAGTGTCATGTAAGAATTAAGGGAGGGTATTGGAAGTAATGCTTCCATGACTTCCAAGTTGTTGAGTTGTCATTGTGAGTTCCCAAGCATCAGTTTAGAAGTTGTTTATTTCTATGTTATGAGTTGGAGATGAGTTAGGGTCATGATCTAGATGTGTCAAAGTCAGTGTGTTATGTCCTTTATATTTGTATCTCTTATGATTAATGAAATATATCTTAGTTTATTTTGTGTTGTGTTAAATGGCTCTCTCGCTCTCTAATTTCTAACACAATAATTGTATCGACAAGTAGTAGGCAAAAATGCACACGAGTCTCACCGTTCAAACAGTGATAGAGATGTTCCATGTTCGACATATCCGAAAGAGATAGAGCTCTCTAAAAAAATGAGGATAAATTCTCCTCCTCAATTGTAAATGATAAAATTATTAATTAGATAGAGGTTCGTAGGGAAAAAGGGAGAAATCCGTGAATAACTCTGGTGTTACACACCAGAAATGTTATGAAGTTTTTTCACACTCTAATATAATTTAAAAAAAAAAAAAATACGAAAATTTAAAAAAAAAGATACGAATGGCAGTAATGAATGGTTTTGTATAACGCAAGTGACTCATCAATCATATAAAGATTTTGACAAGGTAAGTAAGAGAATCTTGTGCATGTAAGTTTATGATAGACATTATCATTCAATGTTTTTCCAGCCCACATGTGTAACCTTTAATCATTATGATGCTAATAAATATGAATGGCAATAATGTGTGTCTCTTAGCCCGGCAGGGACAGTGAGTAAGAATGCCAGTTAGAATTTCTTTGGTTTTGTATAACACAAGTAACTCATCAATCACTTCAACCTTTGAAGATGACTATTGGACATTTAAAGTTACTTACCAAAGTTTTACCAGTTAGCCATCCAAAACAAACATATAAGTCGTTTTGAGTGTTTTTTTTATATTACTAAATATACTTTTGCTTTTGCTAAAGAAATAATTTATTTTTATTCTCAGTGCTTTTTTTATATAACTAAGCATACTTTTGGTAAAGGAAAATAATTTGAGGGGTAACCATTGGGTTTAATTCTCTTTTATTTGGGTTTTATTCTCCATAAATAAGAGTTTAATTCTCTTTTATTTGGGCTTTTTTCTCCCTAAATAAAGGTTTAATTCTTCTTTATTCTCCATAAATATGGATTTAATTATCTTTTATCTGAATTTTATTTTCCATATAAACATATTAGTATGTGTGACAAAAATTTCAACATGTTAAAAATCTTTCCCTAAAATTCTAAAACATATAAATATAATAATTTAAAAACAATAATTTGAAAATTCCCTTTATTACAAAAGAAAATAATAATCACAAAATAAAATTGTTAACCATATCACAGTATTAAAAAAGTTTAGTTTTATTTTACTTAACAAAACTAGTATCTAATCAGTAACCCTTTTTCGTTGTTACCGAAAAGCTTTAAACTCTCGGAGCTTTGGCTAACCAACTTCATGGAACTTGGTTCTCACTGGAGTTGGTTGATTTTCAATGCCCAGATTCATCAATTTCTGTTCGGATTTGGGAAGACTTCAGCTCTAATCCATGTGACTGTGTAGCATCGTGGCTCAGTAAAGTGCTTTCATGCTTTCTATGAGAACGACCGCAAGTTTTGCAACCTGCACGAGTTCTTACAGGTCATATTTACTACAAATTGTTCGTACATGCCATTAATGGATTCTACCGAGATCTTATTCTTACAGGACATATTTACCACAGATTGTTCGTGTGTCATTAATGGATTCTATCGAGATCTTATTCGCAAGAAGACATGAAATTTAGGTGGTAATGTCGCCATTTCCAACACATGGACACCTTAATCATTTGTTTCAGCTTTCAAGGGCCCTCACTGCACGAGGCCTAAGTGTATTGTTTGTCACCACTTCTAACCATATCAATCCATCTCGGCATCACGTCCAGGGATGGGATCCTCGGAACTTTCCCATTCAGTTCCACGAATTACGGATGTCCTCCTTCTCAAATCAGCAACCCAATCTTGACAACAAGGAGCATACTTTCCCTCAGCATATTATTTTATAATACAAATTATAAAAAAAAAAAAAAAAAAAATTGTCAAATTGTATTTTAAATTGATTTCATAATTCAGGAACCCTAACTTTCTTATAGGATATCTTCAAAAGAATAGCAAAACAATATATAAAATTTTTAGATTGTTCTTAAATATCTCTCTTTAATATGCTCCAAATTTCATCATCTGAAGCTTCCAAAGAGAAGAAAAAATTATAGCAAAAATGCCAAAATGACTCATTCGAAGTAGAAAAACTCTAGATCATAAGCTTTGACACCAAATGTTATGAACCTTGTATATGAAAAATGATAAGAAACCAATAATTACAGTCATTTTCAAGTAGAAACCTCTTTTTACAATGAATACAATGTAATATACAATATTTGATGATTCTTAAACTAGGTCTTATTAGTGTATATATAAGAGACAAAGAGAACAATTATAGTAAAATAAGACCATGAAAGGTTCTAAATAGTACATAATAATCACACAATAGAAATGTAGTTACTCAATATCTTGGTTTTAATAAGGGGTTTTAGGGTTAACATTGGACTTATATAAAGCTTTAGGAAAAGTGTCTATTATTTATTTCACTTGGATTCTAGAATTTTTGTATTTTTTTTTCTTAAGGAAAAATTTTGTACCTATATAAATATAGGAGATCATAATTGTGAATCAAATAATAAATTTTTTAGTTTAATTATCACAAAAGGAAAAATGTTACGAAAAGTGACATTAAACATTTGTTTTAAGAAATTCAAATTTATGGAATCTAAAACCCTTAAATCATGTAATGGATTTAAAATTAAACCATTTAATATCTTTAAATGTGAAAAAACATAGGTATTTAATTTGTGAAGCAATTTTTCATTTTTTGTTTTTTTGTTTTTTTTGGTAGAATTTGGTAGATGGTTTTATAAAAATCCATAAAGAATGGATAACAAAGTTTTTAAATAAGTAAAGATTATATAGATTAAAGGTAATACTTATGTCATGTTCAAAGGTAGTATATATAAACAAATATGTAGTTAGTTGATAGAAGAAATTGTAAGGACTTATTTTGAATCATTTTTACAATAACTATATAAATATTTTACAAGAACTTTAGAATTATTTTGAGTTATGGATTTGAGAGGCACGTGGTGGCTAAGTTGATGTAGGTAATTCAAAAACATATCATGGTGAAGTTGAGAAAGGGCATTTTAGGTTTAGTTTATTAGTATTTTTTTTTGTTCTCTGGAATTTTATTTTCAGGTTACCTTATTTTAATCATTTGCATGTGGTTTTGTCGTATTATTTTTGGGTTTTATTCTCTTCTTTGGGTTTATTTATGGTTATTGGCCTATTTTTCATGGCTTCTCCTTAGTCTTCTTTCCTCAACTCAACTTTTCGTTTGGCTCTCACTCATCTCTATCTATAAGAGTTGGTTCATGGTTTACTCTTTCAACTTGGAGATCCCTAACTAGTCTCATTTTCTGATGTTGGAACTTCTTCTCATGTAGGTTCTCCCTTGTCACCATCTGGTGCTCTCCCCTAACTAGTCTCATTTTCTGATGTTGGAACTTCTTCTCAGGTAGGTTCTCCCTTGTCACCATCTGGTGCTCTCCCTTAGGTGTTTATTTCTATCTCACTCTCTTGGTCTCTACTTCTTGTTTCCTTCATCTCTACCCTCCCCTCCTTATAGGTCAATGATGGGTTTCCTCAAGTTGCAAGGGAGGAAGAAGAGGCAGAGTCACCCCTCTTATTGTCTTAATTCTCCTCTTCCATTCTCTTTTCAAACTAAAGTGCAAGATGAATATCATTGTTCAACAAGAACATATATGGAATTTATCCATGAAGAATTTCATAGAACCATCTCTAAAGTGGAGGAGGAAGTTCATCAGACTCAGAGATTCATCTCAAACGATTAGATCAATGGAGACACCATGAATTGGCTCCCTAAGGTTGAAAACTATACTCGATATTGCCAAAAGTCCTACATGCAAATTTTTTTTCTATAATGGCATATTACAACTCTCATGGGACAAGTTTTCATAGATCATTCAAACACTCAACAATAAATTCTATTGTGCATGGCTAGGTTGATGGATAAAATGGACAGGTTGGACAAAAACATTTATGTGCTAGCCAAGAAAATTAGAAAACCCTACCTTCACCTCCTATAATGAAGAAAAGGATCCTCCTCTACCAATTTAGGTGGACTCTCCCTCAGGGTAACATGATGTGAACATGATCAGGTGAGCCAAATTTTCTATTATTATTGTTGTATTATGCCATTGTTTAACTATAGTTGTAAATTTTTGGCATAGTATTTCTTTTATTTTTTTATATTTTGAATGATAGACTTATAGCATGTGAGTTATGCAATGTCAATATTTTGAACTTATGCTACTGGTTTGGTTTCCCAAGTTCCAGACAAATAACTTTTCAAAAAACGTTATGCATTTACTTCTAAAAGCAATATCAAGTGCCTAACCATACAAAAAAAGGTTGAAAAAGTTCTTACTAACACCTCATAGTTAAGTTGAGGAAGTCAACTCATAATTACGTCATGGTTAAGTTGAAGAAATAGTTATCATGTCACTTATTAATGATCCTTAATCCTTAAAATTGAATTACAAACATGATATTCAGAAATGATATACACCATTTTACTTCATATATTAAAAAACCTTAAGAATGGAAATAATATAAAATAACCCTTTTATGTAATGAATCCATTCCTATTCACTTAATTTTTGGAGTGGGAAACATCGTAATGAGCTAAGATCCAAAACAATATACTCTCGTACATTATTCATAAGGGCTCTAACATCATTATTTATAACTAGTTATAAGATCTTAATGCTAACTGCCTAGTGGAACTTCTTTAATGAGGCACCATGAGCCTTATTCACTTTATATAGAATAGCTTAACAATATGCACTCCACATTGGAACAATTAATGTTGTATAGAGTGGGGCATACATACATACATATATACATATAATTCAATTTCAATGTACTTCAGATGATAATGTATATATTCTAGCCTATGTGATATTAATTGTTTTGTTTCATGGTGCACATTCACTTCCCTAGAATGAACACCGCTAGTATTACTTTAAAGGGCCCTTTGGACCCCATTACACTCGTGAGGAGGATCCCAACACTCTATTCCCCTTGAAAAAATATTTCCCACAATGCTTGTAGTGAGGATGGACTACCACAAACTGGGGTGAACCACAATATTGAAGTAGTCCAAGGAACTAGGGTCCCATGTATAGGGGTTCAATGTGATGTTAAATAAGTCCAAAAATATCATCCTAAAACTCAAGTCCCATGTGTGGGTATTGACTGCAACAATGAAGTGGTCTACAAAACTAGGTCTTGATGTATCATTGTTGCCTACAATGATGAGGTAGTCCATAAAACTCATCCATAAATAGGGTGGTCCCATGTCCCAATCCTCATGCTAACTCCAAACTAATCCGACAAATCATTAAGTATTTGCTCAAAATTCCGACCATGGTTATGTGTATCCAAATAAACACAATAACCCATGCCAAAGAGATCATATACACAACTACAAAAGCTCAGTAATAGATATGTAAGGAACACTAACACTAGAGAACAAGCATACTAGAAATTGTTAGGCCCCACTTGTTCGTGTTTTCCCTCAATGATTCTCTTCATACAATGGTGGTGAGTCATCAAAGATGAGATATAAGTGGTTTTGATACCAAAAATATCAGTTTAGATACCGATGTTCACAAGTAACTTGTAAGTTTTCCCCTGCAGATATGTGACTTGTATATTTAGTTCTATATGTTCAATATGATTTGAATCTCTATCTATTGCTTCAAAATGATTTTACGTAACTCCCACAATGTCATTCAATGATTTTTTAAGGTTTAAGGTGGAAATTTGAAATCATCATGCTTCCCAATAGGATATGAATGTATATTGTGACCATGTTTTGGAATATCACAACCACTCTATATCTATTAGTATTAGTGTAATGGAAATTTGGATGTTGTATCAAAATAATATATTATGCAAGATGTGTTTTCATCACTAGAAAAATTTAAAAATATTGATTTTAAATTTGTGATACCTTCTTGCACTTCAATTGCATAGATTTTAATTTTTTTAAAGAAACTTAAAAAAGAATCATACAAGGAAGTTACCTTACATTTATTTATACAAACTACTTAGTAAATTGTACTTAACAAGTGAAATTAATAACAAAACTAATTATAATTCTCTTTAAGAATAATTAAAAATAAAATATTTAAAATAATTATAAGAAATTGAAAATTTGTAATAATGTGTTACTTATTCATGGTTTAAAAGCACAATAAAAGTAATATTTCTTGTTCAATGTATTTATTTTGCTTTTGTGGATTTCATAAGCATTATGTATTTCGCAGTATTTACTTATATTGTTGATACAATAATCATTGTGAGCAGCAGGTGCAGTTGGTGATGCCATGACGTAATTAAGTTATGTGTGGATTGTTTTTTAGACCTTGGTTTTCATAGATAAAAGTTAAATTATCAACTAATAAATCAAAGCCATACTATGAAATAACAGATTATTAAATTCAAAAGTTTAAATAATTATATAAAGATTTGATACTAGAGTTATCAAATTTTCTAAACAAATTTAAAACTTTAATTTCATTTAACTAAATTCTATCCGTATCAAATTTATTTAACAATAATAAAAAATAATATTAACAAAATATTTTTTATTATAAACTATTTAAAAAAACATCTCCAAAACAATAATTTTTCAGCTACAACACTAATCATTGTTATTCTCCAAAATTTATTGATATGCCAAAAATGTATTGTAAATTTTTTACATATTTTTAAATATAAAATTTACATTCCTTTCCAATTCTGTAATATAAAATTTATGGTTTTTATGAAATTTTAAATATAGAATTTAGTGTAAACCAAAACCCGTATCGTATTACCAACGAATATTTTGGACCAATTATGAGAGAGGAAGGGAAAAATCCGGGGATTATAAATTCCAATTTTCGTTGAAGTGGTTCAGAAGTGCAATTGCAGTAGGGATACTTCAAAATTTGTTGCAGTGACCATTGCCTTACTTCTGTTACGAGAAATTGTAATTCTAAATTGATTTTATAATCACAACTAAAACTGAAATTAGCTTTTGTGGTTCTAAAAAATTGTAAAAATTAATCAAATTAATAAACATATATATCATTTATATTATTAAAATAAAGAAACAGAACTAAATATAGACATCAATCAAACATCGTGTCAACTGGATTTTAAAACGGAATTATCATTAAAAGTATATATTTGACAAGTGAGAGAGCATCAAATTTATACCATGCACTCACGTTGTTGTTACGGCTAAATATGGCGGACATTATTACAATTTATTACAACGCTTCGTAAGGAGGAGAAGGGTTCCTACAGAATAGCTCCTTCACAGGCCACACCTCACTATAAGATACCGAAAGTCAGACACTAACATCTTGGGCATTCAAGATTCTGCAGAATCTTGATATCATCCTTCCCTTGCCCGAGGGAAACTTCAAAGTATTTCTGCCAGACTTCCCAATCTAGGTAGTAGTGTATTAACTAAGGATTCTTTATATAGGATTCTTTATATCCAATTCAGTAGCCAACTCCCTCTTTCATTGAGGAGTCAAACCTATCTATAGTAGGTTATCCATATAAGGAAGCAGATTCATAAGTTTATTCATCACAACCTTGATATGGAGGTTGGAATCAATGTTTTAAAACTCTGACTCCAACTTGGCCGAGGTCGACTCCGACTCAGTATCGACTCAGACGGCTCTATTTCAATGACTCAGTCGTTGTAAAAAATACATTAAATATTTTTTTTTACAGAAAAACATAATTTTAAATATTTTCATTCATGTTTCCAAGCACATATCAATAGAATATAGATGGAAGACAACATATCAAAATGGCACCGAGTGCACTGTCCAATACATACATGATAATGAATCATGATTCATGATATAGAGATCAAAACAAAAACACATAACCAAGGAGGCTAGAAATGGCCTCTACAACAAAAGTAAATTGTGATCAGTACCACTGGCTAGTAGCTACTGCCAAAGGAGCCAAGATCATGTCGATCAATCTCTGGATCATCATCAAAGTCAAACAGGGGGCCTCATGGCTCCTCCTCATCATCATCTCCAATTGCAACTGTAGAAGTGGTAGCACTAGCATGTTGTGTAGCAGATGCAAGCTGAGATAGACGAGATTTGTGCTTCTGTCGTGGTTGAGCAGAGGAAGCACCTGCAACTGGAGGACTGGCTGGCTGTGAGGCTGAGGCTGGTACAAGTGGATCAGGATCTGCATTCAACTGAACATCATGTTCGAGTGATGCTATCGTCTGTAATTCAAAATCCATATCCTCATCAAAAGCAAACTCTGTTGGATGACTCTCCACTACCCAATCTAATGTTGGATCAATGTCTTCCAACACAATGGGATCTGAATCAGGTCTTTTGTTCAGCAATTGGTTCCATCTAAGCAAGAGGTTGTATTGGACATAGACTAGATCATTTAACTATTTTTTATCCAAATGGTTTCCCTTCTTTGTGTGAATCCTCTCAAAGACGGACCAATTGCGCTCACACCCAGTAGCATTGCAAGTTTGACTTAAAATACGAATTGCAAACTTTTGTAATTCAGGACAATGGCTACTAAAAGCCTCCCACCATTGTGCTACAAAAAACATAGGAGTGTAATGAGTTAGCTCAACAAAATTACAAATTATATCCAACTTTCAAATTATAAATGATTTAACAAAAAAACTATTAAGAATTTAAAAACTGAAATTTTTGTTTACTTGGCTCATCTGCTTCTCTTGCAATCTTTGCTAGGTTCTTCCCAAAGGTACCCGAGGCATTGGTGAAGGTCGTGACCTATCGGTGTATCTCCAACTGATCAGACTCCAATGGGATCATGCGATCAATGCAGTCAATTAATCCATCTCTAACCTCCCCCCTCAAAGCTCTTGTCACCTTAGCTTTATAATGATACCGTGGGTTCAAAAAATACCCAGCTGCATGTATAGGGCGATGGATTTGATTGTTCTGTATTTCATCAATGATTGCCCAAATGGGCCCATACTTAGCCACTTTATCCTTGTATGCCCTCTTTATTTGCTCCTTTTCTTGATCTGTAGCCTCATAAATGAAGCCCATAGCCAATCTTTCCCCATCCACCAACCACAACACTTTAACCAGTGGCTCAAAAAGCTTCACAATCTCTACTGCCTTTCTCCAAAATATTTCTTCATTAGCTTTCTTTTTCAAATCTTTGCCTTCCAGTTTGTGAGACCACTGGCATAGATTCCATTCTTCACTGGAAAACATCTTTTGCAAGTTTCTATGTTGTGAAAGCATAGATTGCAATGTCAAAAAATGAGTAGCAAATCTAGTGATGGCAGGCCTAATAATATCCCTACCCCCAGTGTGTTTCCTCATGAGGCTCAAAATCCATGAATGATTGTAGATAAAAAAATTTATGCTTTTGGCATGATCTACAGTGTTTTTGACCCAATCTAATTCTCCAATATCCTCAAGCATGAGGTCTATGCAATGTGTAGCACATGGGGTCCAAAAGATGGTCTTGTGTTCTTCCTCTAACAGCTTACCAGCAATAACATAGTTAGAGGCATTATTTGTGATGATTTGAACAACATTAGCCACCCCCACCTCCTCAACAACCTCATCCAATAGCTGAAACAACAATTGCCCATCTTTTACCTTATCAGATGCATTAACTAATTTTAAAAACATGGTTCCTCATGGGTAGAAGATAAGAAAGTTTATGATGGTATAGTCCATCCATCTGAAGTACATCCTGTTCTTGCCCATGAGTCCTTGAAATCTTTCAAATAGTCATTAATGGATAAAATTTCTTTCTGCAAACGATACTCCCTTAGCTCATGCATAGTAGGACCTTTGAAGCCTTTTCCAGCAGCATGTATGGCATCAAACATAGGCTCATAATATGGTGAACGGGAAGCATTGAAGGGGATATCAGTATCATACCACCATCTAGCTATGTAATCACAAGCAATCTCCCTCAATTCTTTCTTCCAATGGTCATCTAAAGTGAGTTGCATTTGACTTCTACTAGCTTGAGGACCATGCGCATCTGATGGAGAGGAGGGAGTGAAATAACTTTTGGTATTCATATCACCCTTTTTCATTATACCCTTTCCTTTTTCTTGAATAGACTCAAAAGATATCGGAAGGGGTTGGATGCATCAGTACAAGGGATAGAGGAAGAACCCTCAAAATTAAAATGGGGGTTGGTAGCCATCATTTTTTGTATATTCCTCTTCCTCCCAATTTCAACCTCTAACTCTTTTTGCCTAGCCTTACCTTCTTTAAACTTCTCAAAGCTGGCTAACAATTCCTTCCTAATCTCCCCAATTTCTGATGAGGTACATGGAGTAATTTGGCCTCTAATCCTCGCCAAGTGTTGTTTCGGCCTATTAATGCCCCCAAGACCTTCCTTAATTTTCCTATGGCAAAATTTGCAATGCATTTGACTTTCAACCATTTCAACATATGCCCAAGCAACATCTTTCACTCTACGTGCCATTTTTTGACTTGGAAATGAAAGCAAACAATCTGGAAAAAAAAACAACAAAAAACAAAAAACAAAAAACAAAAAACAAAAAACAAAAAAACAAACAAAAAAAAACAAACAAAAAAACAAAACAAAAAAACAAAACAAAACAAAAAACAAAAAACATTGATTCAATGTTCATTTCTTTCACAAAAAACACTCTTTAGGATCTCTAGATTTGCACATAAAATTTAATAAGCAAAAACAGATTTGTACAAGTGAAAAAAAATACCTCCAGGCACAAACTGCCTCCTCAAGCTTGCTCCAAGAAATAAATTCCTCAATGCTATTCCAAATGGTTGCCCAAGAAGCTCCTCACTCCAGCTACAATGCTTGCCCAAGACTCCTCACTACTACTCCAAAACAAACTTAACAACTCCTCACAAACTCTCACTGAAATTCTCACTCAAATGCATGAGATGGCTATGAGAGAATGAGAGGGGTTGAGTGGGTTAAATAGGGTTTGGGAGAGGGGAATGGACCCAAAAGACCAACAAAACAAAAACTAAATTGCTTTGGAGTCCCCCACACTCAGCAAATAATAATAAAAAATAATTAAAAATCGCATTTTTTTAAGTGACTGGGTCGCTGTAAGTAACCCGGCCAGGTTGATATGGACTTGGCCGAGCCGGCCAGGTTAATACCGAGTCGGCCAAGTTGTGTAACAACTTGGCTGGCTCGGTATTAACTCGGCCGACCGAACTGATTACTTGGCCAAGTCGCAATCTTCAGGCCTAGCTCGGACCAATGCGGCCAAGTCGGTTCCGAGCCGGCCGTTTTTTAAAACATTGGTTGGAATCCATTTTACCAAGCCTGGATTAATATGTATCAAATGATCTGGTTAGTGTCTCTCACCAACTCCATTGTTGAGTCTTTTCATGCAGATATCCATGGATATATACTCCATAACATCAAATCTTAGCAAGGCTCATAGAAATGAATCATCATCATGACTTATAAGACTTAGTGGTTTTTCCTACTCTCTCGGGGACTAATGTTCATTCCTCACCAGTCTTCTTGTTGTCTTGTTCTATCTCCAATTTCTAAGATCGTGGAAAATCTTAAGATGTTCCTACAATTAAGATTATGAGGCCAAGGAAGAACAAATGTAATTATCAGAACAAGATATTAAATATAAAAGCAATGAAAGTACACCACATGTTAGCTCATTCTTGTATTAACATTATGTAGCTAGGATTCCCAACAAGAGAAATCCATCCTAGGACTTAGTCCATAAGCCCTTACCCTAATCCTTAGGTTTTATCAGCTAGGGTTTCATATTTGAACCCTAAATTCATACAAACCCTAGAAGTGCCATAGCATCTTCAAGAGTCCTAGGGTTTTTTCCACAAACCCTTGATTTTTCATGTTTTGACTCATTCAAGGTTTATAATCCTTAAAAATTACAAACCCTAGATATTCAACCTAGGTATTCAATCTTGATTAGCCAAAACCCTAGGGACTTTGCCAAGACATGCAGTCTTTTAAATCCTAGACCCTCACAAGCAAAGTACTCATTACATAGTAAAATCAACAATACAACTTTATTATGTGAAGTACTTAAATAAAGAATTCAAATGTTAGAACAATTAATCAGAAATACATAAGTTGGTCTATCACCAAGATCTTAATCTTTCCTAGGGCACAATCATTGCAGATATTTTCATGATATATTTTAGAATACATTAACAATATGATTATGCCAAGGACCACAAAGATTAATGTCTTGGTGAATAGTATCTTGAAGAGATAAAGTATGAATACCGATGATTTTACTAGCAATAAAAACTAATCTATCAATTTTATCCTAAGAGATAAAAACAAGTCAAATCAAACAAGCTAAACCTGGTATCTTCAACCTCATGACCGAAGACATGCATTCAATAATAGAAATTTAAATATTCTTCATTCTTGACTTTCTTGGAGGAATCCACTACTTTAGTTTTTGAAGCCTAATGCTTTCCCTTCCTTTTCTTTCCATTTGATCTATTAGGACAATTATTTTTGTAGTGACCATATTGATGACAACAATAGCCTTGAACCCTTGGAAATATATTTTTTCCCTTGAGGAGTTGGCCTCTTGTTTGGGTTCTCCCATTAAAAACCAAAATTCTTCTTCCCAATGAAATTCTTGGATCGTGCAACAAAAGCTTGTGAATCAACCTTTTGAAAGTCTATCTTGGTCTTGAGTCTAGCTTCTTCTTCCAAGCAAGCAGCCCACAGATTGTCAAATGTAGGCCTCTCCTTTCTTAAAAACAATCCACCAACAAAATAATCCCATTGCTTGGGTAGACCATTGATCGCAGTAGCCATTATTTCAGACTCATAGATCATTTCTCCCATGCCTTGAAGCGCATCCCTTATATGAGATATCTTCATAAAAAAGGAATCCATTATTCTCACCATGTTGGTCGTAGATCACGAAGTTGATTCCTACGGAAGATCATTTGACCATTAGTATTAGATGAATATATACTTACTAACTTGGCATACACTTCCTTGGAAATTTATATTCAGACACATAAGGAATCAAGTGATCCTTGAGAGGCTCAAAGATAACTCTTTTAGATTTGATTTCTAACTTTCATTGTTTGGCCTTTTTAGCATCGTCTTCAGATTGAGCAACCTTTTCTCGAACATATTGCAGAACGTTGTGCTCTTCTAAGACCAGATCAATCCTCTTTTTCTAAGCCTTGAATTTTTTTGCTCCAATGAGCTTGTTTCCTTCTTCGTAAGAAGGATCCATTCCTTCACTAGCCTTAGTCATTGGTAAGAGATGATGATGAACGAAAGCTTCTTCCTTCAAGAGCTTCTTTCAAGAGTTTCTTGTGAGGATTGATCAACAACTTTCTTCCCTTACTCTTGCTCTGATACCGTGTTAGAAAAATTCATGTACAGTGCATTACAAGCAATAATTTTCTTATTTTATGAATTTCATGTTGGGTGTGGAGCCTAATTATCTTCCTATTTGTTCAGAGGTTTCTGTTTCAATCGCGTTGGATCCATGTTCCTATCGGGGCAATAACGTCGCTCGTTTAATCGTTGTCACCCCTCCCTAGTGGGGATTTGAGGGCAGTGCCACCGAAGCTAAAAATAGATGAAATTTTTCCTTGTAAAATATTGTATTTTCGTATTCAATCTGGGTAATTCATTAGGCGAATGATTTGACAGTAGAAGTTACGTTAATTTAAGTTTTTTTGCCTAAAAGGCACCCCCTTGGTTTATATGAGGGAATTGTATTACAACTGTGGATTATTATTCTGAGAGAGAGAGAGAGGAGACTATGTGAGAGCGAAGAGGAAATTACAACGGATCTATTGTAGGTTGTATCTCTTCATTTTGTTAGATAATACAAAAGGAAGGTCTAAGTAGTACTCAGAGGATCTCCAAGATTACCTAAGATAAAGCAGCACTGGAATGTCGAAGACTACCTGTACTAGAAACCCATGCATCAAGTTATTCGCGGCTCGAATCGGGTGAAATGGAATAACCCAAAAGAAAACCATGCCATGACAAGTATTACGTCCTCGAACCTGATAGAAACCAACTTCATCCTTTTTGGGACAAGTAAGCCAACAGTAACTTATACTCCCTGCACAATCGACCGGATGAGTAGAGAAGTAGTTCTAGGCATTTTTCAAAATGGAGTCGAAAACTGGAAGCATGTATCCATATCAAGAAAGAGAGGAAAGGTTGCAGGGTACCTGCTGGACAAAATTTGACTCAATTCTCCATCGAAACAAGTATAGAAAACTGAAACCCTCTTTGCTGCAACAAACCCTTAGCCTGCTTGCAGAGCCGAGCATCAGAGAAATCACACAACTCAAATGAATCCACATGCGGCAAGACACCGAGAAAGCAGTTACGACGCTAAACCCTGGGCATCGAGGTCCATTGGATTACCAAACCCAGATCCAAAGGAGCAAACTATGCCTGGTGTCCCAAGCTACCAGACCTTTCTGGTGTCAGATCCATAACATTAAATGTAAGAGCAGCAGGTGTCACGTGGGATACCATCGTTTTTATTCACCAGAAAAATGATATTAAAGCTTAGGTAGAGAAGCATGCCAAGTTGGGTTATAGCTTCGATGGGTATACGAATCATATATTAAAGATTGATCCATTAAATTCATGGTAGGGTTGATATATGTTATATAGTGAGATTTAATGTTTATAACTTCTTTTTTTAGGATTAATATGTACTTTTGTAATATGTGCTACAAATGGTATCAGAGCTCAGGTTCGCAGACTAAGACTTCTGGGACACACACACATAATAAGCGACTAAGTAAATGTGAATGTGAACCACGGGGGATTCACTGGGGTACCAATACCATACCATGTGCATTCATATTGTGCGTTCATATTGGGGGATATATATTGACTAAAAAATGACATAATATATTAGGGGATATATAGGGGGTAAAAAGTTATTATATTAACAGGTATGAAAAATGGAGCTCAAAGTTAATGAAAAAATATAAAGGGGTATAAAAAATGTTAATGAAAAAATGGATACCTACAATATCTAGTGACATTAGGGGCTTTTAAATTGGGAAGGTGTGTTGGGTTTGTATTGGTAGGGGATTAAATAATTTGATTTTTAGAGGTATTTTCCAATATGTACTCAAATTAAGGGTATTGTTTAATATGTCATGAACGCGCGTGATATTTCGGATGTTCGTTGAGTAAAGCCCCTGTGATGTGAACATAGAGATCATCACCAAAGAGCAGAATGCAGAGGAGTCCTAGACCACCAAACCAGCCAGAAGAAACTTATGTAGGGGCCAAACTGGTATGGATACAACTGGGAGAAGAATCTTGACAAGCCAATGTTGCCTTACTCAAAACTGTTCAACAGTTACGTGCTGAGATGATAAACTTGAGGACAGATAATGAACGATTGCGGCAAGAACAAGAGAGAATCCTTAAAAGTCTGTCCGACCAACAGAATCAACGGGGACCAGATCTTAGTGCTGATGATGGAGAGAAAACCACGACGGTCCATCATGGAAAAGATAATGCAAAGTCGGTAGAAAGACATGGGGAAGATGAAGAGGGACGTTCTGATAATGTTTCCGACCAATGGAAAAAAAAAAGACATAAATTGGAATTACAAGGGGAATTCAAAAAGATAAAAACATCACTCTTTTAAGGAGAATCTAAAGAAGCAACGGAAGAATGGTTAATTTACATGAGTAAATACTTTCAGATTTATGACTACACTGATAAACTTAGGGCACGACTGACAGTTTATCAATTAAGGGGTAAGGCTACCCTTTGGTGGGAGGAAGTCAAAAATGTGAGAAAATTTGACAAAAAACAAGTTACATGGAAAGAATTTCAAAATAATTTCAAGGATAAATATTTAACTAAGCATTATTATGATGAAAAAGCAAAGGAGTTCCATGATTTAAGGTTGGGAACCTTGACCATGGATGAATATGTGAAACGATTTACCTCCCTATTACGGTATGTACCATATATGTAGGAAGAAAAGGCCAAGATTCAACATTTTATTAGTAGCCTACCCAACTTTATGAAGGAAAAGTTGGAATTTGATTACCCAAGAACAATGGATGATGCGGTACGAAAAGCCCGTATCTGTTATCAGCAAATGAAACAAAAGAGTGAGGGATCTAAAGGAGGATTGGGCCAGAGGGGGAGAAATTTACCCCCAAGCAGACAAACAAAAACTACTAATGGAAGGAATGTACAACAAAGACCCTTCAATAAATTTCCAGCAAGAAATCAGTCAAAGGTCCCAACATACGCTGAAAATAGATAGTTGGAGCGGATTAATAAACATGTTAATGATCAGCATCAGAAACAACCCCTGCAATGTTGGGGATGTGGAGAACCCCATTACTACAAAAATTGCCTGCATAGGGCCAGAACAGAGAAACTTTCAAACATGCAAGAAGCTTCCACGGTTGGGGAGGTGGCAAGGAGTATGCCCAAAATTAATGATGCACTTGATGACCATTAAGTAGAGTACCAGACCTCCATGATTGAGTGTGAAGGTATGATCGCTAATCAACATGTATCTGTTTTGTTTGATCTGGGTTTTAGCCTAAGCTATGTTAGTCCTAAGGTTGTAGAGAAATGTCAGTTGCAAAGATGTAAGTTTCAACAACCTTGGTTATTTCAATTAGCCACAGGGGCAAAGAGAAGGGTAACTGCAAAAACAGAATGTTGTCCTGTAACTATTTCAAGACATCCGATTTATGTTGATCTTAATATAATCCCTTTGGGTTCGTACGATGTGCTGATAGGGATGGATTGGTTGGAAGGACGTTGGTCCTTAGTTGGTTGTAAGGAGAAATCTGTTAGTTATCTTACTAAGTCAGGGTAAAGAAAGGAAATACAAGGAATCAAGAAAAATATTAAGTTGTATCCTGTTACTGCTAGCCAGCTGGGAAAATGCACTAGGAAGGGTTTTCATATTTATGTTGTCCAAGTAGGATACAAAAATTTCAAGAGTAAAATGACTTCCTTGGAAAATATTCCTCTCATTCAAGATTTTGTTGATGTGTTTCCTGAATCCATTCCTGGATTACCACCTAAACGTGATATTGATTTCAAAATTGAATTAGTCCATGGTGCAGCTCCTATTCCAGAACTCCTTATTGCATGAGCTTACCCGAGTTAACAGAACTCAAAATGCAGCTTCAGGAACTGTTGGATAATGGTTGCATTCGCCCCAGTGTGTCCCTTGGGGAGCCCCGGTATTGTTCATACGAAAGAAGGATAGAACCTAGAGGCTATGCATTGATTATCGCCAGTTGAATAAACTGAATATCAAAAATAAATACCCTTTACCATGTATTGATGATTTATTTGATCAAGTGCAGGGAGCTAGTGTGTTTTCAAAAATTGATCTAAGGTCCGGCTGCCACTAGATAAGAATAAAGGAAAAAGATATTTGTAAAATTGCATTTCGAACCCGTTATGATCATTACGAGTTCGTGGTATTACCGTTCGGCCTTACAAATGCCCCAGCAACTTTTATGAGTCTGATGCACGGTATTTTCCAGCCATATTTAGATAAGTTTGTGCTGATTTTTATTGACGACATATTAATTTACTCTAAGAATCAAGGGGGGAATGAAAAGAATTTAAGGATAGTGTTGCAGACTCTGCGGGACAATCAATTATACGCCAAGTATATAGAAAGTGTGACTTTTTCAAAAACCAGATACAGTATCTAGGTCATGTCATATCAGCAAATGGAATAATACTGGATCTAGAAAAGATTAAAACTATTATGGAATGGGCCACCCCGAAGAATGTTGCCGATATTAGATCATTCTTGGACTTAACCGGTTAATACCATCAATTCATTGAAGGATTTTCGAAAATCACTTTTCCTATGACCTCGTTACAGAAAAAGGGACGCACTTTCCGATGGACAGCTGAATGTCAGCAAAGCTTTGAATGATTAAAACAAATACTTACTACTGCACCCGTACTAAAAGTAGCAAACCTAGAAAATTTTTTCGTGGTTTGCACAGATGTAAGTAAGGAAGGTGTTGGCAAAGTATTAACGCAGGAAGGGAAAGTTATAGCCTTTGAATCTCGCAAATTGAAAGAATATGAGCAACAATATTCTGCCTACGATATTGAATTAACAGCAGCTGTGCATGCACTTAAAATGTGGTGACACTACTTATTGGGAAATAAATTTATGTTATTAACAGATCATAGCAGCCTTACAAATTTCTTTAGCCAATCCAGCTTAAATGCTCGATAGGCCAAATGGATAGCATTTTTGAGTGAATTTTACTTTGAAATGAAGCACCTTAAGGGAATGGAAAATCGAGTAGCCGATGCATTAAGCAGAAAATTACATTGTATCTATGAAATTCAATTCAGCCAGGTACAATCAAACCTCCATGATATAATTAAGGAAGCGTCCCTTAAGGACCTAGAGTATGCATTCCTTTGGTAGTAGGCATTTGAAGCTCAAAAGAAGGGGGAACAATATGAATATCATATAAATCTAGATAAAATGCTAACCTTCAGAAACTGAATATATGTTCCTAATCAAAATTCTGTCAAACAATTGATATTGGATGAATTTCATATAAAACCTTATGTTTCCCACCTAAGGTACCAAAAGCTACTTTCTGCCATTAGGAAAGGTTATTTCTGGTCGGATTTAACGAAATATGTCACCGAGTACCTGTCCAAATGTTTGGAGTGCCATCTAGTGAAGGCGGAGCATCAGCACCCCGCTGGACTATTCCAACCATTGCCCATTCCTGAGTGGAAATGGGAGACAATTACTCTAGACTTCATCACTGGTTTACCTCGCACTAAGAAGCAACACGACTCAATTATGGTGGTGGTGGATAAGCTAAGCAAAACCGCTCATTTCATACTGGTAAAATCCACTTACAAAACTATTGAAATTGCAGACATATTTATGAGAGAAATTTTCCGACTGCACGAAATACCCAAGGTGGTAATTTCTGACAGGGATGTAAAATTTACATCCACATTTTGGAAAACACTCTTCTCTGGATTGGGTACCCAGATTCAATTTAGTATCGCTTACCATCCACAGACGGATGGCCAAACGGAGTGAGTGAATCAAATTCTGGAGGATATGTTAAGAATGTTTGTGATGCAACAACCGCATAAATGGGAAGATTACCTCCACTTAGTGGAGTTTTCTTATAATAATAGATACCACGAGTCATTGGGCATGAGCCCCTTTGAGGTGTTGTATGGAAGAAAGTGTAGGGTGCCCATAGATTGGAATAGTCCTATCAACAGACTAACATTGGGTCCTGACATGTTAGCCGAAATGGAAGAGATGGTTAAGAAGGTCTGTCAGAATCTAAAAGTTGCCCAGGATAGACAAAAGGTTTATGCAGATAAAAGAAGAACATATAAGGAATTCCAATTAGGGGATCATGTGTACTTGAGATTAAAGCCTCAAAAAAGGACTTTGCAAAGGAGGGTTTGTGCTAATTTAGCACCCCAGTACTATGGACCTTTTTAAGTCTTGGAACGGATTGGACCTGTAGTGTACAAACTTGCATTACCAGGCCATATCCGGGTCCACAATGTTTTCCATGTCTCCTTGTTAAAAAAAATGTGTACAACCCTCAGCATATAATTAACTGAGAAAATATACAGGTAATAAGTTAATAGAATAAATAGCGTATAATTTGTTATTTTGAAAGGTTTCTGACAGCAGATTGTAAAATGTGCAAGTCAAATCGGAAGGAGAGTTTCTGGCAGAAACTCTTCATATTCTTGATCGGAGAGAAACCACCTTGCGTAAACGAGCCATCACCCAGGTTAAATTGCAAAGGAATCACTTTGGCCTAGAAGAGGCCACCTAGGAAGAAGAGGAATTTATGCGGAAAGCTTATCCGACACTATTTTCATAAATAGAAAAGAACACTAGGGACGGTGTTCCTCACAAGGGGGGAAATATGTAACACCTCACACTGCATGAACATTTACTTTGGTTACCATGTTTTACTTATTACTTTAGCTTTTCACTTTGTTTGACATGGAATGTTAAAGAACTATAGCTGGGAGGCCAGAACATATTTTCCTATTTTATTAATTAATAATTAAGAGTTAAAGTATTTTGACAAGAACTAAAAGAAATAGTTGTTAACCTCCTGAGATAGTTAAAAGTAGTTACTCATCTGTTTCCTCAAAAGAGGAAAGGAAGGAAGGCCTAGGGGGTTGGAGGGAAAAAGGAAAAAAATAAAAGATCAGATGGGTGAAGGGAGCAGGGCAATGCTACCCAAAATTCCTTGAGTTGGGTGGAATAAACCAGTGGGAAAACGTTGAGTACAGTCTAAGAGGTATGTGACTTGAGTCTGGACTGGAAGTCCTGATGCCCAATATACCTGATTGCAACAGACTCATTTTACTGTCAAGAGAAGGAAGAGCTCGGGGGGGGAGTCTGGACATAATTGCCAGACTCATGGCTGGGTGGTGAGACCTTCCTGAAAAGGGAAAGCACTTATGTATCTATCAGGCAGTGAACAGATAAGTAAACAAACTCTTTATCTAGTAATCATTAAAGAAAATGATTCCATAGTGATTGATGGATAAAACTAGGGGCTGCTTGTTAATCGAAAACTGTCTATTTTATATATTTTTTGCTAGTAGGAGTAGTCGGATATCTAACCAAAGATTTATCACTAGTCCAAATGTAGAATAAATTTATATATGTAAATAAAGAATTAAGCTATGTAAAATTAGGAAAATACTTCTACTACACAGAGAAATAGAAAGCAATTTTAGATAAATATTTAAACCAAGAATTGTTAATGATACGTTTAAAATATTCAGTACATTTAACCAGGAATAGCTTAAGTACATTTAACCAAGAATAGCTTAAGTGCTGAGATAGAGCAATGTTATTATTATACACATACACAAATCTACTATATTAGTACATCGTATAAAACATGTAATCATCTTAAACAACATGTTAGCATAATACTTTCTTGAAAATCACAAAATGGAGAAGCAAAACCTCATATATGGGAAATGTCAAAGTATCTAAATGATTGACTGTAGAAAGAAAGCTTATTATCAACCGCAAGGGGTCGAAATAATACTCGGCTGACTCTAGAAAGAATCGTGAGTTCACACAATCCATAAATGTATTCGTCATTTAATCAACAGAATTAGTAAAATCACAATCAAGCTCAATAGAGTCCATTGAAAAACAAGATGAAAAGCTTCAATATCGAAAGCCTAACAAAACTAGAAGAGCTCCAAGCTATGAATGTTAAATGTATACAAATCAAAACTTCAGACCTTTTGGGAAAGAAAATTAAAAATAAAACCCTCGGCGAAGCCAAAACTACATAGGTTTATGTCATGGCACATTTTGAAACCACTCAGCTGTTGGTTAAACAAAATCCTTTGTTCAATCAAAATAACAAATTCAGACTATGGTCGGCTTATAGCCTCGGCCTAAATTTATACTTCTACCTAGAGAAGCCAGGATATCATTCGGTAGAGTGATTACAAACATAACCACTTTGTTCAGGAAAACATTCAAGCAAGACAGACTGTCATAGAGTTTGGTAATGAGACAACCTGGAAATCAAAAGGCGGCAACCATGAGTAAGGGGGACTCATCCGAACCCAGAACAACCATAAGTGAAGGACTTCTGCAAATTCTGATACCTGTAGATGCACAAAGAATGAGTTAACAAAAAAAAAAACCTTAATGTTGAACTTAAGTAGTACTCAGAGGATCGTTGATATTACCTGAGACAAAGCAGCACTGGAATGTCAAAGACCGCTTCTACCAAAAACCCATGCATCAAGTTATTAGTGGCTCGAATCAAGTGAGATGGAATAACCCAAAAGCAAACCCTGTCATGACGAGTATTACCTCCTCGAACCCGATAGCCACCAACTTCATCCTCTTTTGGACAAGTAAGCCAATAGTAACTCGTACTCCCTGCACAGTGGACCGGATGAGCAGAGAAGCAGTCGAAAATTGGAAGCATTTATCCATATCAAGAAAGAGAGGAAAGGTTGCAGGGTACCTGCTAGACAAAGTTTGACTCCATTCTCCATCGAAACAAGCATGGAAAACTGAAACCCTCTTTGTTGCAACAAACCCTTAGCCCGCTTGCAGAGCCGAGCATCGGAGAAATCACACAACTCAAATAAATCCACATGCGGCATGACACTGAGAAAGCAGTTATGACGTTAAACCTTGGGTGCCGAGGTCTGTTGGATCGCCAAACCCAGATCCAAAGGAGTAGACTACGCCAGGTGTCCCAAGCTACTAGACCCTTCTGGTGTCGGGTTCGTAACATTAAATATAAGAGAAGCAGGTGTCACGTGGGGTACCATCGGTTTTATTCACCATAAAAATGATATTAAAGCTTAGGTAGAGAAGCATGCCAAGTTGGATTATAGCTTCGATGTATATACAAATCATAGATTAAAGATGGATCCATTAAATTCATGATAGGATTGATATATGTTATATGGTAAGGTTTAATGTTTATAAAATTTTGTTTTAGAATTAATATGTAATGTTGTAATATGTGTTACATTAAGAATGAAAATCATCTTTTGGAATAAATAAATAACCCAAAATACATCAAACTAGGCCAAATTTCATAACATAAATATTTCACATTTAATTCAATGAAGCCATTTTGTTAAAAAAATTTAAAACATACTTCATTTAATACAAAAATATTTCATATCTAAATTACATAATGAAACACTTTTTGTAAAAAAAAAATATATTCTATACTTCATACCTTTATTGTTCATTATTCTTAAATTTAAATTTCAATATTATTCATTCTCCTTAAATTTAAATTTCAGGACTCTTTAAATTTTAATATTAAGGATTGACAAAATGTTTGAAATAATTTAGTAATATAATACAAATGAAGTGATAATATATTTTATTTCAGGATTTTTTCCTTATATAAAAACACACATGAAAAAATGTTATTTAAAATATATATAATTTAGACATTAAGTAAAATATACGATTTATATCATAATCAAAATTATGTAAATTTTTTCAGGGGTATATGGAAATGTCTTTTAGATTTTATGCTAATGGGAAAATTGTTATTTTAAAAAATATATATATAATTTTATTTCGTTTTTATTTTCTAATTTCATTTTTATTTTCTATTAATGAAAATATATTATTTTAAAAATATATTAAATTTGTTAATTTTGTTTTAAGTTGTAAAAAATGTATTTTAATTCTTTTATATAATAAAAAATTATTAAAAATTAATATTTTTTAATAAAAAATATTATATATTAATTTAATTTAATTTTACTTCATTTTTTAATTAAATCAAAAAGTAAAAAAAAAATTATACTTTAAGATAAATTTTAATTCTCTCTAATAAATACTATTAAAAACATTTAAATATTAAATCTTATTATTTATTTATTAAAACTCAATTCATTTTTATCTTTACAAAAACATTCTATAAAAATTTAATAAAAATTAAATTACTACCATCTAATTATTAATTATTAATAATTAAATTAAAATTTAAAAAATAATATTCTAATCTAAACTATTATTAACCTGATGAAACTTAAAATTTTAATTATCAACATGTATATTTTACAATGATAAATTTTCAATGTTGCAATGTAACTGCTATTGTAAACGGTAAACAATATCGTGGTTTGTTGGTATATCAAGAGCTCTCCTACCAGGACAAGTTTCAACCCACAAACACATTTTGATCCTTGTTGACCTATCTTAGTTTGCAAGCTCTATATGGTTTCAAACCAGAAATGCATTTTGATCCTTGTCGACCTATCTCTCTGAGATTGCAAACTCTGTGAGGTTTCAAACCAGAAACACATTTTGATTCTCGTCTCAAACTCTAGGTGGTATGCAGAGGCCTGAGCCATGTGCAGTGATACTGCCCTCTCTGACATCGTAAAACCCGAGAAACACTTGAGCTCTTTGCAGACTGTCAATCGTTGCAGTGATACTTCCCTCTCTGACATCGTAAAACCCGAGAAACACTTGAGCTCTTTGCAGACTGTCAGTCGTTGACACTATTTAATAATGTCAATAAATATGGGAGTTTTCTTCAATCTGATTTTTTGGAAGTTTTTATGGTGGATTTTCTGGTCAAATTTCTCTAAAATCTAGCAGGAATTTATTGAAATCACAAGCTTGACGGGTAATAGGGTTTAGCCAACTGTGCCTTCGTTTAGCGGGTGCACACATACCCGTGTCACCTCCTCCCTAAACTCTCATTCATGGTCTTGACCTCCCTTCGTTCGGTGGGCCGCACGTTGTGATGTCTGCACGAAATCCCGTTCACGCCCTTCGATTCGCCCGTCGTGCAGGCTCATCACATGGCGACCTATTCCTCACCGCAGCTCACACTTTGCACTTCTTGACCGAATGCTTGTTCGATGCCTTCAACCAACTCCACCGTCAGTTATATATATCCTTTGCTTCGTTTGTGTTGGGGCGCCCAGCTGACCCACCAAACTCCTCTACAACGCGTTGGTTCAACCTTCTTAACTCATCGGCCTGCCCACCGTGTGCCCTAGCTCGCCCGTGTTAAGTTGGCTTGCCCACCCATTGGCTCATTCGCCCGTTGGCTCTCCCGGGACCACCCACGAGGTATAACTTCCAAATGCCGTCACATTTGTTTGTTCATCCTTCAACGCATTCCCACCGTGCCGCAGCTCATCCAACTCGCCCACACACCCGAACATCTCACAACTCGTGGGCCTTACATTCTCCCCCACTTGAAATCATTGTCGTCCTCGACAATCTCTCATCCCAGCAACCATCTGTCACCAAGATATCCATACCAATGCCATATAATCCACCGGTATGTCATACATCAGAAAGTCTCCTCAATCCATGATCATCAACCACATCCATCGCATTCTCCACATGCTGCTCCCATTGTGGAAGGCTGGTCCCTCCGTCTCAAGCTACATGCTCACTGCAACATATTGTGTCAATCTCATCATGTGTTGCCATCATGTGAACTGCTCTCATGATACTCCAACACAATGCTAACACATCTTTGTACACTGTTATAGCCCCCATGACTTGAACTAGTTGGGTAGCTAATCCAACCATCACACTCAAACCATGAGTATGCACATCCTCATGCCATCATCAGTCGTTTCTCATACTCCTTCCATAACATCAACTCGACCAAGAATCCATCTCCATATAAGCCATGTCCAGGTCCATGAAGTAGTCCTCATCTCATCTGCAACATGCTTTCCATGATGTTTGGTACCAATTTGCTACATGAAATTAGCTGCATCTATCCCAACATCATATCCATCTGCAAAACATCCATCTCCTCAAAATGAAGAGATCCTCTCATCAAACCCGACTCTCGATGTGCCACATCCAAGTCCATGAAGCAACCTCCATCATATCTATAGTGTGCCATCCCGTAAGTCTGCCATAGAAACAAGTATACACCTGTCTCATCTCCCATGTGTTGCCCATGATCATAGATCAATCAGTTCCCATGTGTCAAAAGTGGTTAAGTCTCGGCTCAACCTATGCCCAAGTGTTGCCACCAAGGCATCATCATCGTTGTAACTACATCACTCCAAAGTGTCTCATATCGATCCTCCTCATCAAGTTACTATTCCAAGCACACACATACATGTACTCAAAAGTATGCACCCTATCGTGCATCAAAGTCCCTGACCTCAGCTCCTCAATGCATCAGATCCTCCAAGTCCACCATATATGAAGTCCTCGAAAGTCACAACCTCATGCCATCATGAGCTCCATGAGTCATCTCCAACCAACACCCTAGCAAGTATACATGTCTTCGCCCAAAGGTCTCTGCAAGATGCCTCAGCTCTCCATGTAGTAGGAATGATCCATAGTCTACTCATAATTCCATCCAAGTCCATGGCCTTGTTGTACTCAAGTGCACAACATCTCCATCAGCTCATAAGTAAAGCATCTCCATGTCACACCAACAAATCCACCTGCACAACATCCCTGCCTTGGCACTCCTCATTGGATGCCCATGTGACACCTCTACAAGTGCTCCTACATAATGTCCCTGCATAAGACTGCCATACGCCATGTCTCCAACCCGATGTCCATGACTCAAGTTGCCCATGTTGTCCAACTAAGTAGACCCATCACAACAATTGGTCATCCTCATCCAAGCCTGCAAATCCGGTCTAGTGAACTTGGTCACCTAACCATATCATCATCACAGCATATGAGTCTCTCCACCATGGCTCCCCCACTAAAGGTCCCACCAAGACTTCCTCTTGGTCTCAACCATCAGAAGTTCACCCAAGTATCACCACACTCAAGTGTGTGTGCCCTCCTCCAAGCTGTCCATGAGTCATGCCGGGCACTTAGCCAATTTCTCCATATGGCTAAAGCATGACCCATTCTTCCGCAATGAGCATCATGTTCCTCCCTTGTCACGGGCCCTTGTACCTTCTATCATAAGGTCACAAACAACCCCAACAAGCCCTGCAACAGTGAATGATTCTTGCCTTTCCATACACGGTCTCTTCGTAGACATCCATGGTAAGATCCTCCCTTGCATCAGCAAACTGATTTTTCTCTTCCCTGCACACGGTTCATCTTCCAAAAGTCTCACTGAAACACAAGTATAAGTAGTACTTACTTCATCATGAGGCTCCTCTATGTGATTATCCTCATCCACCAATGTCTGCAAATGCACGTTCCTAGTCCAACTTGATCAATTTCAAGCTCTTCCTCCATCGTTGTCATATCTGCAACATCCTCATCCTCGTATTGGCCCTTCAGTTCTTCAAGTTATTTCTTTATCTTCACACACCCTTCCCGAATCTGTATATTCTCGGCCTTCATCGAAGCCCATTCAGAACTCCATCTACTCATTTGTTCCAATACCTTGTATCAGAAAGCTTCACCTGTATTATGGCTAGATTCACCTGCCATAGGTCCTTCCACCATCTCTGCCATCCACTTTCCTTGCAAACCTGAATTACCCTTCAGATTTCTTCACCAGCTCTGATACCACCTGTCACGCCCCTACACTGGCGGTAATCTTTCAACCGCACCATAGCGAGGTGCGGCACCACCAACCACTTTCTTTTCATCAATACTTGTGATCGTGGAGTACGCCTAACTTTTGATACTTAGTTTATTTTCTTCTTTACCGAGTATTATGTTTTCCTTTATACATAATGAAACCATTAACATTCACCATAAACAACATTAACATATAAATGCACAACAATATAAATGAAGGGACAACTCCCTATAATGAGTCTGCCTGAATAATCAATATATATATATATAAGTTAAATCTTGAGGAAACCCCAAAATTACACTTAGCCAAATTTTACATTCACAACTCGTTCAGCACAGCTCGTCGACACACCCACATGGTTGTCACATGACTTGCCCAACTTGTCATTTACTCCTGAACGCGTTCGTTCAGCTGTCGTGTCGTTTGCCCAACTCGGGCGCCGCTACCCATGTTATCGTGCCACGGAACTCGAGCACCTCTACACGCCGGTCGCACCTTCGTTCTCAACCCAACACTTGTGTTTTGCCTTGCCGTGTCGCTTTCCCAACTCGAGCGCCGCTACCCATGTTACCGTGCCAACCTACCCGAGCACCTTTGCATGTCGGCTGCACCTCCGTTCAAAAACCCAACACGTATCATTCACCCTCGTCGGGCGTGCCCACCGCGGGTCACCCTGCACGATTTCTCCAACCGACTCGTTCACTGTTCATTCAGCGGACGCCCACACCGTGTTACCCTACTTAAAATATCGTTCAGCCAACCGTGCCTTTGTTCGGTGGGTGCACATGTACCCGTGTCGCCTCTTGCCTGAAATCTCATTCACGGTCTCGACATCCCTTTGTTTGGTGGACCGCACGTCGTGTTATCTACACGAAATCATGTTCACACCCTTCAGTTCGCCCATC
This sequence comes from Pinus tabuliformis, assembly GCA_031772625.1. Lineage (NCBI taxonomy): Eukaryota > Viridiplantae > Streptophyta > Pinopsida > Pinales > Pinaceae > Pinus > Pinus tabuliformis. The sequence goes on along the minus strand of CM062807.1, from coordinate 42,972,224 downwards.
GTGCGGGCTCATCACATGGCAACCTGCTCCTCGCCGCAGAATCACCACAGCTTGCACTTCACACTTCTTGACCGAATGCTTGTTCGATGCCTTCAACCAACTCCACCGTCGGTTATATATATCCTTTGCTTTGTTTGTGTGGGTGCACCCGGCCGACCCACCAAACTCCTCTACAACGCATTGGTTCAACCTTCTTAACTCGTCGACCTACCCACCGTGTGCCTTAGCTTGCCCGTGTTAAGTCAGCTTGCCCACCTGTTGGCTCATCCGCTCGTCGGTTCACCCGCCTGTCGGCTCACCTAGGACCACCCATGGGGTATAACTTCCAAATGCCTTCGCATTTGTGTGTTCATCCTTCAACGCATTCCCACCGTGCCACAACTCATCCAACTCGCCCGCCCGCCCGAACATCCCGCAGCTCGTGGGCCTTACACTAACAACCCAAAGAAACGATCGCTGACTCGCCTCCAAACCCCTAGCCAATTCTTGAAGTTGTTGCCTCATTAAAGAAGAGGCTGAACCGAAAGAAACATAAACAACCGAAGCCGTATGTTGGGCATCCAACCATTTCAAGCAACTTTCAACATCCGAACTAGTACTACCCTTCGTACCAGTCCACACAGATTGAGGAAGAAGAGGACCGATGGCCCACAGCGGCTTCTCACAGTAATCTTCCCACATGAATTGGGATTCCAGAGATCGGAAACTGTTGATAAGATACCTTGCCGCAAGGCTTACATAGTCTGGCTGCCGAGATTTGAAATCAAGCAATCTCTATGGGAGGCACCTTTTCTGGGACACAACGCAATCCAGAAGTCCGCACCCTGCTTCCTTCATAGCATAGAAATAGGCGCTGAAGCAATTGTGAATGTAGGTTGGGGTGACATACTTGGCCGCCACAGTCTGAGCCCACCCGAGCAATGGGTCGTGCACAATCACAACTCTATTCCGACCCATACTGCATATCAGATCTTCGAAAGGCTCCCTGAGATGTTCCATGGCTTCGAAGAGAGGAATAAAATGCACTGGGAAAGGGTGCTCCTTGTTTTCAAGATTTGGCTGCTCTTCTAAGAAGGAGGGCATGGGTAATTCGTGGAAACAAATGGGGAAGTTCTGAGGATGTCATCCCCGAACGCGAGATCGCGCTTAATTGATATGGGCAGAAGTGGTGACAAACAGTACATTTAGAACTCGTGCGGCGAGGGCCCTTGAATGGTGAAGCAAATGATTAAGGTGGCCCTGTGCTAGCAATGGTAGAATCACCACCTGAATTTCATTTCTTCTTGCCGACAAAGTCTCGGTGGAACCCATTAATGGCAGACCAACGGTTTACAGTAAATATAAGCTCTAAGAAGTCGTGTATGGTCGTTCTCGCAGAAGCTTGAAAGCACGTTATGGAGCTACGATGCTCCATTCACCCCAACTAGAGAAAGATCCACGCAAATCCATGCTCAAATGGATGAAATTGATGAAGGGGGCGGTATACTTATCTCGTGAAAGGTTGTTTATAAGATATCATCCATTAACACGTGGTTTTGAAATACCTAAATTTTACAAAGCTTATTATAATTTAGTAGTCTACTTATCCCGTGAAAGGTTGTTTATAAGATATCATCCATTAAGATGTGGTTTTGAAATACTTAAATTTTACAAGTTTATTATAATTTAGTGGTCAAAAGAGTATTGGGCAGTTATTATAGATTTTTAATTGAGGAAAATTATATCACTTAAAATTATTTGTTGGTAGTTTTTAGGGGTAGTGTTTCATTCTTGCTAAATGTTTTTTGTTTTTAGATCTTTGAATTAATGAGAAAAATTATTTGTTGGTAGTTTTTAGGAGTAGTGTTTCATTTTTTCTAAATATTTTTGTTTTTAGATCTTGAACCAATTAAAAAAACTTTTACTTAAACAAAAACAATTTTAAAACATACTCCAGACGTTTTTTTTTAGATCATAAACTTCCAGGCGATCCAGAACAAACTAGAACAGGTCACGACAGGCTTTGGAGCAACGCTACCCGCCAACAACCCCTGCATGCCTCGACCAACAATTCTGACCCCGCACACCTACTCCTACCCCATGCGCCACACAACCTTCCTTGCCATCCACAGTTGCACGACCACCCCGCACTACTCTCAAACCACCTCTGCTACCACGGGCTCTCGACACTACACGAATCACACCTCTAGCAGTTCGACCACCCTATGATGGACGTGGAACCCTACCCACCAACGCCACCTTCGACTCATTGTTGCACCCTCCTTGGTTGGTCAAAGCTCCCCTCTGCTTGGGCTGGGAACGAGAATTATGCAGCACACGTCACATGGTGAGGGCCCAGGGATACAACTCTAAGACAAGATCAATAATGAACAACAACACCTCTCGACGCCCCATGAATCGCAGCAAAGAAAAAGGCAGCCCTGAATTATCTAGTAGAAACCTACTTCTCGGAACTAACGACCACCTCTCTCGAGCCCAGGGAGTTGCAAGTAAACCCACAGAAAAGAAATGCGCCGACCAGACTAAGAACTTGCCTTCGCCTCTACCAGAGGAAGCACCTAAGAACAGAGTCACAGACAAAAAGACTTGAGATGAGGACACAAACACACGAGATACGAACCCAAGCCAATTACCAGCCATAACAGTCGCCTTCAAACCACTTTTCCACCATCGAACTCAATTGCATCTCTCCTAACAGTGGGTCTCAGGAATCCAAGGAAAACCCACAGAGAGAGGAGGACTGAGAAGATATCCGACTGACAAGAGACTCAGACACCCTCTTGAACACAGATAACATCCAGGAAGAAATGTAACCCGCAATGTAGGAGTGGGCTTCAAAGCCGACGAAATTACCATGCAAAATTCACTCAAGCCACTGATAAAAGCGAGAAACTAGGCGAAGAGAGAAAAACTTAATGCTTTTGTAAACCAAACTCGGTGGAGGAGACAACGGCAGCGAAATCTCCACCACTCCCAGGGCAAACGAGGGTTGGATAAAACCGACAGATTAACCGAGCTCGGAGCAAAAACTGCCAACCACCATACTACCACAACAAAATAGCATTCCTGAAACTCGACAAGTGCCATAAACCCACTTCCCTCTCCCAAACACAATCCCGAAGAGAATGAATGAAACTTCACACGCAACACCATTAAAATCACCGTATACCATACATAATGGAAAGATAAGATAATTATCCTCCTTACTATCCGCAAAATATACGCATTCATAGCACACGCGTAGGCTTCAATGTTCATCATCCCATCGCGGATCATTCTCCTCAAATTTAAATTTCAATACTATTTAAATTTTAATATTAAAAATTAACAAAATGTTTAAAATAATTTATCAATATAATACAAATAAAATGATAATATATTTTATTTTAGGATTTTTTTCCTTACATATACATGAAAACTGTTATTTGAAAATATATAATTTAGATCTTAACTAAAATATACAATTTATATCATAAGCGAAACTATATAAATGAAAACTGTTATTTAAAAATATATAATTTAGATCTTAACTAAAATATACAATTTATATCATAAGCGAAACTATATAAGTTTTTTCTCAGGTATATGGAAATGTCTTTTAGATTTTATATCAATGGAAAAATGTTACTTTAAAAATATATATAATATTATTTTCATATATTTTCATTTTATTTTATATTAATGAAAATATATTGTTTTAAAGATATATAAAATTTAAATTTGTCAATTTATTTTACAGAGTAAAAAAATGTATTTTAATTTTTTTATAAAATATGAAAATGTTAATAAAAAATAATAATAATAAAAAAAATATTATTATATATAGAGTTAATTTTGTAATATTTTTTAATTAAATTAAAAAACAAACAAACAAAGAATAAATATTTCAAAATTAAATCCTACCATCTATTTATTAAATCTCAATCTTTTTTATCATCACAAAAACATTCTATAAAAAATTAATAAATGTTAAATTGCTACTATATAACTATTAATTATTAATAATTAAATTAAAATTCTAAAACTTATATTATAAAATAAACTTTTTATTAACCTAATGAAACCTAAAATTTTAATTATCAGTACGTATATTTTACAATGATAAAATTTCAATGTTCCAATGTAGTTGTTATTGTAAATGGTAAACAATATCGTGGTTGTTGGTATCTCAAGAAGTCTCCTACCCGACAAGTTTCAATCCACAAACACATTTTGATCCTTGTTGACCTATCTTACTTTGCAAGCTCTATGTGGTTTCAAACCAAAAATGCATTTTGATCCTCGTCAACCTATCTCTCTTAGAGTGAAAACTCTGTGTGGTTTCAAACGAGAAACACATTTTGATTCTCGTCTCAAACTCTGTGTGGTATGTGGAGGCCTCAGCCATGTGTAGTGATATTTCCCTCTCTGACATCGTAAAACCCGAGAAACCATCTATCAAATCGAATTCACTTTTTGACCAAATTATTGGTACAATCAAATGTTTGTGAGTTGCAATGTAAATCGCACTGTTAGTTGCTGGCACTTAGAGCCATTTGATAACAGTAGAAAAATTCATTGAAGCAATTTGGTAATAGTAAAAGATTATCCCAGCAACTTTAAATGGGATATGTGAACAAATTCCAAGGTTTCTAAAATGACATATCCATATATACAAATTTGCATTGCGCTACTGGTATAGAAAGACTTTAATCCATTTTTCTTTGTTCCAACATTTTTTGTGCAAAACCATTTAGCGATTCATACACAACCTAAGTATGAAAAATTCTACACTCATGGCTATTGATCACCCATGCAAGATTACACTTCACTCTGTTAGGCGCCCATACTTTGCCATTTGGAAATGGCAATGGTACAACATTACAGTAAAATGATTTGGCAATAGTGGAAGATTGTTGCAATACATTTCAATGTAATGTCTTCGTTAATTGTAAATGTTTTAGGGCTTTTAGAATGATATAGTTATATACACTATTTTTTCACCAGTGTTATAAAGAGATTTTAAATCCAATTTTCCCATGTTTCAAAATTTGTGTACATAGATATAAAATATTATTAAAAAATGCCATAAATCCTCTGCTCTCAATCGCCAGAGAAGATTATAGTTAGCCATTTGACATAGAGAAAAATTACCCATTATCAAATTATACTTCGGCCATTTAGCAAAATTTCCAATGTTGGTTCATCTATTAATCCAGTGTTCAAGGGTCAGCAGAACCTTGCCTGCTTCAATCCTGCTAGCTACCCTATTACAATACTTCAGTATCTATCTATGTACACAGTAAGGACTATTTCAAATTTGGATTTTGGTATGAGATCTTGAAACTAACCTGCTCAATAATAATACATATTATTTAACGGAACAATACTTTTATATTTTACAAACCAACCTTTCACAATTATCTTGTTACTACACATCTTTCATTTAAACAAGTTATGCCATGCCATTAAAACCAACAAGTTATGCCTTGCCATTATAACCAATGTATAGTATAACTCATAACAAAGGTTTACAAAAAATCATACCATTGCAATTATAGAAATTTATTTTTATGTTTTGAAAGATATCAAATCAAGAATTCTTATATATTTGAGTTTAGGTTAGATAGGGAAATTCGCCCTTCTAACTAACTAGAATGACAATCACATCCAATTTTCCTTCTAAGTCAGTTTGCACTTCCAGGACAATAGTAGACATAGACCTTACCATACTAGGTATGTCCAAAGGCATCAAAACTTTTTCGAGTCCATCCCAGGAACTCACAAACTGGCAAGTTTGTCTTAGGGATTCCACTAGCCACCCATCAGCGCAAGAATACCCTAACGAACAGAGTCATGCCCTTCCTCAACAATGTCATGATCAACGAATCAAATGATTTCCAGTCTCCCCTCTCAGATGCCTCAGAAATTTCCCCCCCTCCCCCCTTCCCCCTTCTTGACTTATGTCCCCATCTCAAATAATTTATCTCTAAAGATGGGAATAACTCTCTTTAACTATGGTAAGTAACATATAATCTACAGAATTACCATATTCAAAGTAAATAAATATTTACTTTTTCATGGAGGAGTATTACAAGATCTTTATCAAATTTATATTATACAAATTTTATAAGTTTCTATTCATATTAACTAAATAATAATATATATGTTAAATAATAATATATATGTTAGTATGCATGTGTAACCTATAGTTTTAATCACCGTGATAAATGGTAATAATGAAAGTAATCCATCCTGCTCGAGAAGTGCGTTAGAATCTATGTACTTTAGTATAACAAGAGACACTCGTCACAAAAAATTAAAATAAATATTAGATGTTTTTTATTTAAAAAAAATAATCATTATACCAAATTAAACTAGAAACGATTATATCACTCATCAATCACACAAAAAAAATTTAAATTAAATATGAGATATTTTTATTTAAAAAAAACATTCATTATACCAAGCTAAACTAGGAAACAATGTTTTGTCGGTATACATCTGTAGCCTATAATTTTAATAATTGTGATGCCAATAATTGCTAAGGACAATAATGAGTCTCTCAGCCTAGCAGGAACAACGAGACATCAATCATATAAAGATTTTAAAATGGATATTGAATGCCTTTTTGGAGGCCTCATCCATGTGCAGTGATACTGCCCTCTCGGACATCGTAAAACCCTGGAAACCATCTATCCAATCGAATCCACTTTTTCACCAAAATATTGGTACAGTCAAATGCATGTGAGTTGCAAGGTAAATTGCATTTGTTCGTTCCTGACACTTGAGGCCTTTGCGGACTGTCAGTTGCTGACACCATTTGATAATAGGGAAAATTACGCAGACCGTCAGTCGCTGACACCATTTGATAATAGGGGAAAATTACATTGAAGCAATTCGGTAATAAGGAAAGACTATCCCAGTATCATTCAGTGGAATGTGTGAACAAATTTCAAGGTTTCAAAAATGATATTTATATATACAAATTTGCAGTGCACCTGTGGTATAGAAAGACTCATCCAATTTTCTTGGTTCGATTTTTTTTTTATGCAAAACCATTTTAGCTATTCATACACTAAGAAAAAAAATTAGAAACCTTACCCATACAAAGGATAGGAAAGCAAATCTCGTCACCAAATTGATCTTTGGAATTTCGATATTTGAAATTGATTTACAAATCGGTGTTCAACACTCAATAATTGAGGTACAAATAGCCATTTCCGTGTTCTACAGTCAATGGTTATTGATCATCTTGAAAGATTACACTTCATTCTGTTAGGTGCCCACAGTTTTCCATTTGGCAATGGTAGCAGATTACAGTAAAGTGATTTGGCAATAGTGAAAAATGAAAAACTGTTGCACTATCTTTCAACGTATTGTCATTGTTCATCGTGAATATTTTAGGGCTTTATACAGTTATATATACTATTTTTTCACCAGTGCTATAAAGAGATTTTGAATCCAATTTTTCCATGTTTCAAAGTTTGTGTTCATAGATTCAAAACTGCCATAAATCCTCTGCACTCAATCGTCAGGGAAGATTACACTAGCCATTTTGGAATAAGGGAAAAATTACCCATTATCGGATTATACTACAGCCATTTAGCAATATCAGATTATACTGCAGTGGCTTGGCAATAGTGAAAGATAACCCAGTGTCTTTCCATGGAATGCCGTTATTATTATAATAGAACAAATGTTTAGAAATTTTACAACCATAAATATCTAATCTAGTTTTCACTGGTGATACAGAAGAAGACTTTGAACCCCTTTCCCTGAAGAAGGATTTTGCATATGTGAGAAGCAAAATCCTGAGCATAGCCGCCAACGCTCTCAATCATTACTTCGTTCATTCAGTTTTGAAGTAAAATGATTGATAAACGACTCCAACTCCTTCCACGACGATCCTCCCTCTGCCACGGCCCTCTGGGCGGCCAATCTAAGTTCCTTGGCCCTCCTCCTCATTTCCACACCCTCTCCATCTTCCCCCATCACTCGCTCAATCGCCTTCTCCACCTCCTCCGCCATCACCAACTCAGTCTCATCTGCCTTCGTCCACTTCTTCACTTCCACGCCCACCTTTAGCTCCCTGGCCACCAGAATCGAATTCGCAAATTGGTCGGAATGCAGAGGCCAAGCCACCATGGGAACCCCAGCGCTGATGCTTTCCAACGTCGAATTCCATCCACAGTGCGTTACAAATCCTCCGGTGGCCTTATGCGCTAAGATGTCAAGTTGGGGCGCCCAGTTTCTCACCAAAAACCCGCGCCCCGCAATTCGGCGCTCATACCCTTCCGGAAGCAGTTCGCTAATCCAATCCATGTGCGCTTCCTCCGACGCCGTGAAACGGGCGCTGTCCGCGACCCTAACAACCCAAAGAAACGACCGCTGAGTCGCCTCCAACCCTCGAGCCAATTCTTGAAGTTGTTGCCGAGTTAAAGAAGACGCTGAACCGAAAGAAACATAAACAACCGAAGCCGGATGTTGGGCGTCCAACCATTTCAAGCAACTTTCAACATCCGAACTAGTACTATCCTTCGTACCAATCCACACAGATTGAGGAAGAAGAGGACCGATGGCCCACAGCGGCTTCTCACAGTAATCTTCCCGCATGAATTCGGATTCCAGAGATCGGAAACTGTTGATAAGATACCCTGCCGCGAGGTGTAGATAGTCTGGCTGCCGAGATTTGAAATCAAGCCATCTCTGTGGAAGGCACCTTTTCTGGGACACAACGCAATCCGGATGTCCGCGCCCCGCTTCTTTCATAGCGTAGAAATAGGCGCTGAAGCAATTGTGAACGTAGGCCGGGGCGCCATACTTGGCAGCCACGGTCTGAGCCCACCCGAGCGACGGGTCGTGCACAATCACAACTCTATTCGGACCCAGACTGCTTATCAGATCTTCGAAAGGCTCCCTGAGATTTTCCATGGCTTCTAAGAGAGGAATAAGATGCACTGGGAAAGTGTGCTCCTTGTTTTCAAGATCTGGCAGCTCTTCTGAGAAGGAGGGCATGGGTAATTGGTGGAAACGAATGAGGAAGTTCTGAGGATCCCATCCCCTAACGCGATGTAGAGCTTGATTGATATGGGTAGAAGTAGTGACAAACAGTACATTTAGACCTCGTGCAGCGAGGGCCCTTGAAAGGTGAAGCAACTGATTAAGGTGGCCCTGTGCTGGCAATGGCAGTATCACCACCTGAATTCCATTTCTTCTTGCCAACAACGTCTCGGTGGAACCCATTAATGGCAGACCAACGATTTGCAGTAAATATAAGCTCTAAAAAGTCGTGTATGGTCGTTCTCGCAGAAGCTTGAAAACACGTTATCGAGCTGCGATGCTCGAGTCACCCCAACTAGAGAAAGATCCACGCTCAAATGGATGAAATGGATGAAGGGGGCAGTATACTTATCCCGTGAAATTACCCAAAGAGCCAAAAACAACGGGAATCCATTATCCATATTAAAAAAAAATTAACATTGCCTGCGTGATCTAATATAGAAATAGAACATTGCCTTAAAATTAGCAATCCAATAATCTTGGTAAAAGCAAATTTCATGATCGGAAAACAAAGCAGCAAGCACGTACCTTCTCTATTGAGGAGGAAGCAGTGATTGCCAATTTCATCGCCGGGTTGTTGTTTGTAAGGGTAGTAGTCTACAGCGAGGAATTGCTTTAAAAGTTATGGAAATTTTGATCATATTAAGAGAAAATTTGGCAATGTTTTTTGTAAATCTAAGTTATAGTTGTTAAATTTTAAAAATTTAGATGTTTTAAAATTTTTTGATGGTATTGAATTCATTTCCGCCATCAAAAATACTATTCAAACACTGCCTTTATAAGATTTTGAAATTTTTTACCCAAATTCCAACCACTTTTAATAGTGTGAGCAATTCCTCCGCTTCGAGGCAAGGATTGTTGGTATGTATCGTAATATTTAACATTTTCATTTGTCATGTATTCCATTAAATAATGGAAATATTAGTCAAGTGGATCCTCAACTCCTTGTTTGTATGTATCGTAATATTTAACATTTTCATTTGTCATGTATTCCATTAAATAATGGAAATATTAGTCAACTGGATCCTCAACCCCTTGTTTGTATGTATCGTAATATTTAACGTTTTCATTTGTCATGTATTTCATTAAATAATGGAAATATGAGTCAAGTGGATCCTCAAACGATCTACACTTCAATGGGAGATGTGAACTTTTGACTGACAGATTGTTCCACGAGTAGTTTTTTTTTTTTTTTTTTAAATAACTTTTTGATGCAATTTCAACGAAAAAATTTATGGTTTTGTGAAGTTTTGTTTCTCCAAATAATTTGTTGAAATTATTTATTTTTAAACTAATTTCAAACGGATTATAAATGTCTTATAAGATAAAAATATTCTATAATAAAATGTCATTCTGTTTCCAGCACCGCACCTGTTTAGCACCTTGTTCCTAAAATAAAAAAGGAAAATCAATGGGAAAGAAAATTTACAGTTACTTTGTATGCACTCTCATTTTCCATGAAGTGATTATTCAATACTAAAAAGGTGTGAAGCAAATTGAAGTATCATTTAAATTTTAGTGGCGTATCTCCTTTAGGGAGAAGGAGCATTGTAATAATGTCTGCCATACACGATGCATCATCATCTCGCCTTCACCTTTCAGCATGCCATTCATTTCTCAAACGACTCCCATTTCCTCGATGACTCCGCCATTCGACATGGATTTTTATATATGTTAAAGAACCGTAGATGTATTATGTAACATAGATGTATTATGTACCATAAAAGAAGAGGGATTTTTATGAATTAAAAAAATAGGAAAAAAAAAACTTATTATTTTAGAAGTTATAAACTCTTCCTATACATAAAGCTAATAAATTTCTAATTAAAATACATTTCAATTAACATAAAAATAAACTACGTTCAAACTTAATATGTTTGCTAAATCATAATACTGAATCATGTAAAACCAATATTCGAAAAGCAAATTCAAATTTAATATGTTGCTAAATCATAAGACTGAATCATGTAAAACCAATCTTCAAAAACAAATTGAGAGGGGACTAACATGTAAGTATTATTGTGTTTTTGATAAACTTAAAATCATAAAAGCAAGTCAGGACTGGATTATACTTAAGATGCAGGTAGAGTTTTGTTGGATCTGGGCCTAATTGGTGAGTATCCCTTTTCTATAATAGGAAATCTAAATAAGTAGATTAATTTAATAAGTATTAAATTAATATATTAAATTTTTAAAATGTAAATAACTAAAAATATATTTTTCTATATTATTTTTATTAATATAATTTTTATGTTAATTTTATTATAAATTTAATTTTAATTAATATTTAAGGGTTTTCTATATATAAAATTGAAAGAATAGTATATATATATATTTATAATTATAATTATAATTGAAAGAATAGTATATCTTTTTTTAGTTACATAAAATTCATTTATCTATTTATATACCGAAAGATAATTCATTCATTTATTAATTATTAAATTTCTAATTAAATTTTCTTATTATTATTTCTATTTTTTATTATTAAAGTTTATTCAATTTATTATTTTAAATATTTATGGTCATTTCAATATTATCTTTTTATAATAAATCCCAATAATAGAATTCTATACCATATAGAAATAGTCATAAAGATAATCTATGTAAAAAATAGTTAAACCTCTCTAAATTAATTATATATATATATATATATATATAACTTTAAAAATTATATATTTGTTTTGTAAATTTCGTAAGACTAAATTTTCATTTGTCCTATATATCACTCTAATTGGGGTAGGGAATTGAACTGATGACTTCACATAAAGGAATGTCTTAAGAAGGAAATTGAACAAGTGACTTCACATAAAAAAGCCTCTTAACAAAGTACTCGATCATCTTTTATCAAAGACTCTCTCTATATATATATAATATTTTAAATTTAAAAAATTATATAAAAAAAAATATTTGTATTTTCTAAATACTTTCCAATATATACTTTTCAGATCTAGATAAAGAAATAAGTAAGTTTTCCAAATTTAATATAATAAAGTATCATATTCACATTAATTAAAAAAATCAATATCAATTCTTTTATATAATATCAAATAAAAAATAAATAAAATATTTATATTATTTAAACTATTTAAATATAAATTTTATTTACATATATAAAAATAAATTAATTGAAAATAACAATAAAATTATAGTTAATATTTTAAGTGTCTTTTAATATGAAGAAATGTATAATTTCCAATTTGAAATCGATACACTTGTACATGAAGTGTGTGTTGAGAGATGTATGTATTTTAGCTATTTATCAATCACGCATAGTATGCATGATTGATGCATAGAAAGGAATAAAGTCTTTTCAAGTGAAAACATTATTTACATTTAAAAATTGTTAAGGAAAAATTGTAATTTTGAATTTGTTTCTTCTTTAGATTGAGATATTTAATTTTGTTAATAATTTTATAACTATATATATAGATAAATTATATTGGTAAAAATGAATTTATAGAAATATATATTTTTTAAATTTTCATCATTTATAAAATTTAATAGAAAAATTAATACCTTATTTTAATACTTATTATGTTAATTTATGTCTTTACATTATTTATTTATTATTAGTATTATAGGAAAACAATACTCACAAATTAAGTCTAAATGATTTACAATTTATCTAACAAAATTATACTTAACTTTTGTTTTAATTTGTTTTTTTTAGAATATATCCAACAAAACTATATTTACATCTTAATTCCGGTCCTGTCTTCTTTTGCTTTTATGATTTTGGCTTAGCCTTAATCAAATTTAGAAAATATGAAATTTCCATATCAGCAAACAATTTGGAGGCAATTAACTGAGGTGACATGGCTCTTGTCAGTGAATTAGCTCAGTAAATTCGAGTTAGAGGGCTTGAAGTTCAGTTATGCATCTGTGATTGTTAATTTATTGTAATGCCCTACTTGATCCTCTCATGCTAATTTTTATTAGTGTTTAATTAACCTGAAAATATTAACTCATAATTATTAAGAAATATTGGTGAAACTGTAATTTTATTTTACTGATATGATTTTTATTATTGTTATTATTCAATTCCCAAGTTGTCTTCTCAAATTTAATTTTGGATAGGATATCGTCTCCTCTAATTTATTTCCAAATTAAATATCCATATCCCTATGTGTCTTCTCAAATCTACTTTTGAGTAGATATGGTCTTCTCCAATTTATTTCCAAATTAAATATGCATATCCCAACGTGTCTTCTCAAATCTACTTTTGAGAAGATAGGGATTTTTCCAATTTATTTCCAAATTAACTATCCATATCCCATTATGTCTTCTCAAATCTACTTTTTAGAAGATATGGTCTTCTCCAATTTAATTCTAAATTAAATATCCATATTTTATTCCCAAAGTGTCTTCTCAAATCTACTTTGAATAAGATATAGTAAGAAAGAAAAGTCAATGATACTAAAATGAAAGGACGAGGGGATAGTCATGACATTAATGATAGGTGGTTGAGGTGGATCGGAGGAAGAGACATAAAAGGAGAAGGAGGATGAGAGGAGAGAGAGAGATTATTGGTCTTGGTTTTGGTTTTGGAGGATTTTGTTTTGGGGGAGAAATGTGGAGAAAGAGAACAGAGAGAATAGAGAGATAAATGATAGAATTCAAACTTGGATTCGGAGAGTGTTGGTTTAACCTGGGCATACTACAGCTGGTTGGATCTGGAAATCATTTCTAGTTGGTTGTGAGGTAAATTCAGTCGGGTAGTCGAGAGGAGCATCCCAACAGAGTCAAGAGCATATCAACCAAGCTATTGGAACAGGTATTCTTCCATTTATTGATTACTTATGTAAATTGTTGCAATGAAATTCTTACTTGTTTAATATGTTGTAAATAAATTTTAATTGTATATTGTCATCAAATAAATGTTGAGTTATAAATAAGTTATTTCCCTTTTTATTGTGTTTAAGCTAAATAAATTGATTTTTAGTTAGAGGACCTTAGAATAGATTTTCACATATGTTATCAGAGCCTAAGTTCAAAATTGAAACCTACCTACTAGCAAAAAAAAAAAGCAACAAACAACATTGCAAACAAATTTAATTATATTATAAACCAAAATAAATTGAATTATTAAATTATTAAATGACATTGATCATAAATTTAAATGATGGAAAAATAATACTTTTATGTTTTTTTTTTTTTTTTAATTATTTTCCATATTTTCATCAATATATATATATGGCAAAATGTCACATTTACTTTTTCCCTACAATTTGTAAAGGAGCGAAATTTACCATTACAAGATGTAACCACGATGTAAAAAATAATAATTATAGATTTAACCATCAACATTTTGAAAAATAGAAATCTTTTGAAAAATAAAAAAAATAAAAATATCACAAAACAATGGTGTTAAACAACAGGGCAAGTATATAAAATTTTAAATTCGAACTAAGTTTTTAGTGTGGAGCATTTGAAATAAATACACTGATGGTCTCCTTTGAATGATGAAGAATGAGAGAATATGCAATAAGTTAGAGGTTTTAAAATTAAATGAAGGGTTACATGTCTCAAAGATCACAGAAACTAAAAACTTCCTCCCTACGCATCATATACTTTGGCTGGTTACGAAATTACAGTGCAAAAATTATGCCTCTATCTTAGCCCTCAGATCCCAACTTTTGCATCTATCATCAACATATAGAAGAAACCTTTTGCATCTATCATCAACATATACAAGAAACGCCCATGACTGAGACCAAGTCGAAGGTTCCATGACCATAGTACACCCATCCTCACCATGTTTGAAGTACTATCACTAGCTTGGGTTGATTTTGAATATTGTCTATCATTGCTCAGAAACAGGGGAAACTCCCAAAGTTTCACTGCTAAAGAAAGTTCCACTTGCAAATGCATAGGATATTGATGCTACTTATAGGGAAAACACTCCAAAGAAATCAAGTTTAATATTTTTTTTTCGCCCCCGAGCACAAGCCTTGCAGTAACCCTACTTGTCGTGTATGATTTCTTGACAAAAAAAATAAAATTAGTTACATTTCCTGACCAAAAAAAAAAGAGTTACAATGCTTTAAAAAAGGGTCATAAGTATTTACAATCACAAATATTTATAGGGAGGAAGCTCCCAATGTTTTGGGATGGAACCTGGTTACAAGGCAATGAAATAGGGTTATAGAAAGGATATTGGCACACCCAATATCAAACCATGAATTTCAGTGAGATCATAACCATGAATTTCATTGAGATCATAATCATGAATTTTATCAAACCATGAATTTCAGTGAGATCATAACCATGAATTCATTGAGATCATAATCATGAATTTTATTCGAACTTAGTTTGAAAATAAACAGCGACCGTAGAAGAAAATTTCCTGATCTGTAGCCACTTTATCATTGCTTGCACAGAATGCTTAATGTTGTATTTGATGATGAGCAACTTGGTGTATGTGAAATCTTGCAGTGTGTACAAGCTCATCCTCTACAACACCATCTTGGAAGAAGACAATAGAGAATCTTTTTACATCAATAATAACTTTATGGGATCACAAAAATAATTATTTTAGTGTATCTTAGCTTTGAGGCAACAAAAAAAAACTTAGAATCAGGTGTAATAACGTATTCCATAACTCTTTTACATCGATGAAAAAACACTTTTCTATACTGCTATCAATTTCATATCAATGTCGGCTCACTGCATATGAAATTTAGTGTCTCTCCAAAAATTACTAAAAAAAAAAAATTATTAAGAAATCATATAATTTATAAATTATACAATTAATAATTATAATACATATAACTTTAGTTTAAACATTTTTACATGGTATATATATATATGTATAAGAAAATTAAAAATGACTTAAAAAAATAACTTCGAACTAAAATAACAAAGTAAACTAGACTTGGTGAAGTTATCTGGTTTTGAGCTCCATGTTTATGAGAACCTATGGTATTGATCCATGGTATTCATGGGTCATATATGTTAAACAATATGCTTAGAATTTTATGGTTAGTTTTGGTATAATGCAAATTAACATATATAACGTGTTATATTCTAAAATAAATTTTATAAATTATTTACGAAAATTTTAACCTTCTCACAATATTACTTGTTAATAATATGTGTAATAATTTTAAGGTAAATTTGCCAACTTATACGTAATAGATAATAGGTAATTTTATAGTAGATAATATTAACTTTTTGACAAGATAACTTGCATATTTATTAGTTATAAGTTATTAGCTTATCTTATTAATATTTCATGTTTTTTTTCTTTTTACTTTGAATTATGAGCGCCGAGTGGAGAGCACTGCAATGGCGACCAATCAGGTAAGCTTTTCTTTTTTTCCGACCAACCATTTCTCCTTGAACGTGCCTGTATATGATCCAATAGTTTTACATTGAGGTGGATTCTTGCATGTGACGCCTCCTGATCCATCGACACGCACTAGCTATTCTCCTCCTGCCCTACGCATTGCAGACACATTCTTTGGTTGATTGACACACTGCTATCTCGACGTGTCTTGCATTCAGGCTTTGAATCCATCCTAATACTTACTGTCCTAGCAATTGCATGAGGTTTCGCTCCATCTTTTCCCCCTGAGCTCCCTTGAGTGGGGATGAAGGGTCTGTGTTCTTTCTGTTTTCTTTGATGACTGGAGGATATTTCTCGGAAGCTAATCTGTCTCCCTGAGATCCCGGATTTTCATACATTCTCTGCTCATATCCTCATATTGGACTAGGAATCCCCAGAACTGCTCCAGTTTATTTTCTTCCATTTGCGACCCTATGTCTCTATTTTCTTTATTTCAACATCGTTCCATAGTCTATGGAACCATTCGGGCTTTCGGTCTGCTATTGGCTTGTGGTGTTGGTCCGCTGAAGTTTTCGTGGTGCTCTTCGCTCAGAGAATGCTCGGTGATAAAGGTTAGTGCTTTGAATATCCCCATGAATAATTCTGTTTTCTCATATAAGTTTTGGTCTAGATATTTTAAATATGTTTCAAATATATTGAGAAGAGAATTATAGTTTTTCTTCATTTTCACTCGAGAATTGCTCTGTATTTGCTGCAAATATCATGTATCGCTGGTCCCCCCTATTTTCTCTGTTTTTTTAGTTTGGCAATTCCATTTCCCAGAGGTTAACCCACTCTTCTACATAAATATCTCTCATGTTTTGGTCTGCTTCTTTTGGTTGTTTTTGGGTCTCCATAAACAATCTTAAGAAATATTTTGTTATTACCAAACCATGCACAGACCTTCATTTTAAGATTGGTCCATGGTGGTGTATCTATGAATTTTGTTGTTGTGCATTGTTTGCCCGGACATATCCTCATGAACTTTTTCTTCTGAACCGAGGTGTCCATTGGTTTTTCCGACACCGAACTTTCAGTTTGAAACTCTTTTCTGGCTAGTAGGTTGGCCATGACGTAATAGTCTTGAATATTTCCCTGTTTCTCATTCAATGAGTGCCACCATCAAAGAGTTTCCCGCTTTCGTCTGACAACAAATGTTCCATTCTTCAACTTTTTGTCAGTAGGGGAAGGTTCTCGTGATTTGATATCCATTTCTTTTAAGGGTCCGTAGGCTGTCATTCTCATTTTCTTCTTGAATCCCTATATTTTCGTACCGTGATGTACTATTGACCCATGTCTCCGTATTGACCATTACCGGATTTTTTCCTTAACTTTCTACTTTTTATTAAATTTTGGATGTCCTTTGTCCTTCTGCCTATCTCCTTGGGATTTCCTTCTTTATCTCTTGGGGGTCTGTGTCGACCTCTATCATGGACTTTCTTTCTGACACATCTGCTGCGTCGGCCATGGTTCGGGCCACCATGGACGCGGAGAAGACCTTTGCCACCTCAGCTCATAAATCTGATTGGAAATCCGCGCTGGAGGCTGAGATCATTCCCCTTTCCATTTCTGAACAGATTCCTTGTGGTGATGGTTCATATCAACCGCGTCGTAAGCACTCTTGTCCTGTTAAAACTTCCCCTCCTCCCGAAGCTATCAACTTGGATGGACCCTTATTATTTGACAGAATTGTCAGTTTACAAAAGAGGGCACTTGTAGGACGATGGCATTTTTTGACAATGGAAGATACTCAAATTCGATCCTGGATTGCAGCTAAATGGGCACCTCTCTTAGGATATTCCCCGACCATTGTTCACCTCATGAACGATTGGTACAGTTTTCATTTTCTTCGGGTTAGCGATTTAGAGACTATATTTGCTAAACCATGGGTGCGTGACAAGAGTTTTTTAGCTTTACACAGATGGTTCATTGGTTTTAACCCCCTTCGATGCACCCCTCAAAATAATTATATATGGCTTAAGCTGCCAGGCTTACCAATGGAATTATGGACTAAGGAATCGATGGAGAAAATTGGTAATGCTATTGGCCGCTTTATATATGTTGATCCTAAATGCATAGGGGCCAAGGACAAGAGGGTTGCTTGGATCCTTATTGAAAAGGATTACAGAGGTGGCTTCCTAGAGTTTATTGAATTATCATGGGAGATGTCCAAAATTCAGCAACGTCTGGATTTTTGGGGTGTCCCATTCAGATGTTCTGCTTGTCACAAGACGGGCCATATTTTTCCTCAATGTCCTCATCGCCTGGGTGGTAGACATAAGATGAAGATCCATTCAGAAAACATTCCTGATTATTCTAAGGAGAAAGAAACAGTTAAAATGGAATGCTCTAAACATGTGGAGGCTTTTCGTGATCCTGTATTCCCTATTGAACATCTTTCAACGCCTCGGGGTATCTCTTTGGATCGGTCTTCTGGTCTTCCCCACACACACTCTTCGTCTGTGGACCCTATCCGTTAGAATAAATCCTTTTCGGAGTCCCGCCCCCGATCTTCCTTCTTTTCAAAATCCCAGTTTTTATCATATATTGATCCGCTTATCCATTAGCCGATATTCACTGTCATCCCCTCGCCTCTAGAGCCGGATCCAGATTCTGTTATTCCCCATCCTCCATCTGTTCCCAAGCCATCTCGGGATTGTCCATCTACCTCCAACATTCAATATATATCCTCATCTCCCCCATCTCCCCTGTCACACAACCCCCCTCCCCAAAGAATTCCATCTTCTCCCTCTCATTATCACAGAGCGGATCCTAAAGGTAAAGCTCCCTGTATTTCGAATGCCCCAAACAATTCCCCAGTATCCTCGCCCAATAATTCTTTCGACTGTGATTTAGATCTACTTCTTAAACGTGAATCCTTGAAACTTCATCCTCTTACTGTTCATAAAATGAATCGATCCCCTTCCCCTATTATTAGCCCAAATTCGCTGGGAATATCACTGTTCGGCGCAAAGAAAAACGGGGAAGTAGACATTTCAGGGGAAGGAGAGGTAGACAGGATGTGTCAATTCGGGACCTTTCCCTAGTTGACATTCCTATCTCTGAAATTGCTATTGATGGAATCTCTGACACGGGGCCCCTTAGAGCAAGCAGGCCTACAGAGGTTCAAAAATGATTGACATTCTATCGATGAACATCCGGGGTCTCGGTGCCGGCCCCAAGTTTCTGGCCCTCAAAGATCTCTTTCTCTCCTCAAAATAAAAAATGTTCCTAATTCAAGAAACCATGCATGATAGTCAAGAATCTATTACATACTTTAGACGCATGTTTCCCTCATGGCATATGGTTGCGACAAATGCGGTAGGTTTGTCCGGAGGTCAGGCTGTCTTATGGGATCCCAAATGGATCTCGGCGATAGCCTTTCAATGTTTTGCTGGTATCCTTATTCTTGCCTATTTCTGCGGTTCTCCGAGGCCCATTCACATATTAAATGTATATGCTCCATATAAAGATCGAACTCCATTCTGGGATTTATTTCTCTCTTCAGAACTTCTTGAAATAGATTCCCTATTAGTTGGCAGAGATTTAAATTGTACTCTATGTAACGATGAAATATGGGGTAATGGCAGGAAAAATGACCCTGTGGGGGGTTTGATTCGAGACGCCATCATACAACATAATTTTGTAGATGTTCTGCCAACTAGTTTTGGCCCCACGTGGGACAATGGGCGATTGAATGAATCCTTTCTAGCTAAGAGACTTGACAGATTCCTCTTACATGAGAGATTGATTGATAGATTTGGATTCCCATCGATGAAGATCGTTCCATCCTTCATCTTTGACCACCGTCCCATTTCTATCCAATGGAATTATATTGGTCACAGATTTGGATATCCCTTCAAATTTAATCGCACATGGCTCGCAGATGAACAGTTCAACAAATTCATTCATGAAGCTTGGCATCCCCCATCTAATTCGGAACATGATCCCCCGCGCCTTTTTTAGAACGTCTGTCTTCTCTTCGGAAAGGGGTCAAAAGATGGCAACGTGATAAATCCTTCTCTAATAGACTGGCTCTAATGGATATATGTAAGAAATTGGAAAATTTATCTATGCACTTTAAAGCTCACTGTATGCCTCTTGCTATCCGTCAACAAATATGGGATTTAGAGAAAAGAAAGAAAAATTTATTAGCTATAGAAGAAGCTTCCTGGCATCTTAAGAGCCGAGCTATATGGCTCAAAGAGGGGGACAAAAATACCAAGTTTTTCCATAGATTTGCTAATAAGCGAAGGGAAGCAAATACCATCTGGGAGATTAAGAATGAAGAAGGCACAACCTATACTACACAGGAGGCTATTGCTGAAGAAGCTGTGAAATATTTCAAACGGGCTTACAACAGGAATGTGGACTGTGATATAGAGGACATATTATGGGGTATCGACCTGTATCCTACCATGTTCAATTCAAACTAGAACAACATCCTTTATTCGACGGTTTCAGAAGAGGAATTATTGGCTACTATGAAATCATTTCAAAAAGATAATTGTCCTGGCCCAGATGGGTGGACTATTGACTTCTTCATCCATTTTTTTGACTTATTTAAAACAGATATCCTAAATTTGGTTGAGGAATCCAAGACTCATGGCTACATCAGCCATTATATTTCCTCCACATATATAGCATTAATTCCAAAAAAGGAGGACTCCCTCACTTTTATGGACTATAGGCCCATCTCTTTGTGCAATGTTCTATATAAGATTATTTCTAAAATTATAGTTGTCCAGCTGAGGAGTACCTTATCTATTCATTTGTCCCTTGAGCAACATGGTTTTCTAAAGGATCGCAATATTTTGGATGTTGTGGCTCTCACTCAAGAATGCCTTCATTCCATGCATTGTCGGAAAACAGAAGCTGCATTATTAAAAATTGATCTTAAAAAAGCTTATGATTGTGTTGACTGGGGTTTTATTCGATGCCTCCTTGCTAAGATTGGCCTTGACGGCAAATGCTCCAGATGGATTATGGCTTGTGTTGTTGATGTTAATTTTGCAGTTCTTATAAATGGAATCCCGACTCCTTTTTTCAAGGCTGCCAGGGGCTTGAGGCAGGGTTGTTCATTGTCTCCACTTCTCTTCATTCTTGTCATGGACTCATTGAGTCTACATATAAAAAGGGCGATCCAACAAAATAGATGTTGGCCTCTTCCTATCTGCAGAGGCATTTCCATTTCACATAGTCTATTTGTCGATGACATTCTTCTATCGACTATTCTATGCAAGGCATCTTAGATATGTTTACATGATATTTTGGGGAAATTTCAAAAAGCCACCAGGATGTGTGTCAATGAAGGAAAATCGTCTTTTTATGTGGAGAATATCAATGGGGATCTTATATCCTTCCTTTCACGCCTCTTCAACATTAAAGTTATTCCTATCCAGCTTGGGTTAAAATACTTGGGTTTCAATCTTAAATCTGTTAGATATTCTGTTGCAGATTGGTCATGGATTCCCAACCGCTTTTATAAGAAAATCGCTAGATGGGAATACAAATGTCTGTCCATTGGTGGTCGAGCGACTCTTACCCAGGCTGTTCTGGTGCAAATAATGGTCTATCGGGCACATATCTTCTTTATTCCTGCATCTATTATCAACAGTCTTAATAGAATGACTGCTAATTTCATTTGGGGAGGTCACAAAGAACAAAAAAAATATCATTTGTCAAAACTTGCGATGCTGGCCAAACCAAAACAGATGGGTGGCTGGGGCATAATGGACTTAAATTTGTTCCGAAAAGCTCTTCTTTGTAAATCCATGTGGAAAGTTGTTATGGGGGTATCTCTTTGGAGCAAGACTATAAGATCTAAGTATATGGAAAATAAAGACATGTCTTTCTGGTATAGACAGAATTCCATTGGATCCACTCGGGGCTCTGCTATTTGGAGAGGTTTCCGGAAAATTGAGCTCTTCTTCCGACAAAACCTGATTTGGAAATTTCAGTCTGGGGAAAAAATTATTATTGGTTTGGATGCTATTGCAGGTGGGGATGGGAAGATTCCCATTTCTTCTCAGTTACTAAGGGCATTGCACAACAGGGGTATATTTTTCTGGGACAAGGCCATTCGCAAATGGGAGGGTGCCATTCCAATATGGAAATTTGCATCTAATTTGAGTTTAAAAGACGATCTGGGTCTTCAATGGAATGTTATCATTTCGACTTTGCAAGCACATGGTATTTTTCGGTCTGCGGACATGGATTTCCTTATTTGGAAGGGGCACAGTGGCACTTCTTCGGTTTATGTAAAGCACATTTATCATCAACTCATTATTTCTGAATCTGAACAAATGGCCCACATCTTTCCAAAATCCCTATGGAAAACAGGCTGCCCCCTTAAGGTCATATTATTTGCTTGGTTGGTTTTCCACAACAAGAATCTCACATGGGAAAATCTCCAAAAGAGAAATTGGAGCGGGCCAACCACTTGTCCCCTCTGTAGATCAAATACAGAGAACACTTTGCACATTTTTCTTCTTTGTCCTCTATCTCAGATGATTTGGCAGAATCTAGTAGCCCATTTTGGATTCAACAAAATCTCCTTCCCTTCCATGTCAGATGCTTTTAGATGGTGGGGTGACATGAACATTGATTGGAGGCCCATTCCTTTATTGGCCATATGGGCCATTTGGAAATGGCGGAATGATTCAATTGTCAACTCAAAAAGGGAATGTCATTTATCAATTTATGAATCTATCCTTTGTTTACACAACGCACTTGGATTGACTAATCATTCCAAAGACAAAAGTGGGAGGAGGACGCTTTCAAGGGATCCTACGGGGATTCCGCGTGCCTTTTTTGATGGGGCAGCACTACAGGGAATATGCGCCTGCAGAGTATATATTATTCTTAAAGAAGGACAGAAGATAGAAATATATTGGAATGGAGGTGCTGGTTCCAACAATAAAGCAGAGGCTATGGCTCTTGCTGGTCTTCTATCATTTTGTGATTTTCTAGACCTACAAAAGCTTCAAATTTATGGAGATTCAAAAGTCATTATCGATCATGTTTGGTCAAAACATGTCATAAAAAATATCAACTTAATAGGATGGCTGAGCAGGATTGAGGCTTTAGGGAGCCGCAGGGAGGACTACTCAATAATCCACATTGACAGGGAAAAAAAGGATCGTAGATGCTCTATCGAAGAAAGGTCTTTCTTCACATCTTGATGTCTGGATGATGCAGATAACAGCGGACAAAAAAAACATTTCAGACTCAGGAATTTTGCATGCCGGGTACTTAATTTCCTTTTCTCATTATTGTCAATACGGGTATGTATCTGGTTCCCACTATATAGATTTATTTTTTGAAAAATCATTCTTATATATTCGGCCTTTGGGTCTGAATACAACCTTTATATTGCCTATTAAATATGCTGAACTATATGACCAATCTGAAGAAGAGCAGATATATGGTTTTATTTTGTCCATCCATATGATTGTGGCTTGTTCTACAAATATAAGTGTATCATGTAGACTTCAACAATCTATTGTTGTATAATTTCTCTATTTGAATATAATACAAATATAGGTTTTTTCATGCTGAAAAATATATATATACTTGTATGGATTTACATATTCTCCATTTATTACTTTTATTATTTGTTAATATATGAGACATATCTTTAATAATAATAATAATTTATTTATATGACCTTGGTTATATATATATATATATATATATATATATATATATATATATATATATATAGATTAAATTCAAAGCATATTTATCTAGGTTTGAATTACGCATAATATTTTAACCTTAGTTGAATTTACTTTTAGAATGTGTATATTAGGGGAAAAATCATGATTCAAAGGTTTTAACATAAAAATATAAGTGTTAAAAAAAAAATTAATAACAATAATAATAAATAAATGTGATAAGAGATAATAGACATATTATTTTGTGATCCTTATTCAACTATGACATAAATTTATGAGAAGATCATTTGTGAAACCAATATTGCAATAAACATAAAATTGTTTCTACTCATATATCATCTGGAGAAATTTAGTTAGAATGATATATTCTTTTATACTATCATCATTTAGGAATGATAGAGATTTGAAAGAGTTATAGTATTGTAATTTGAAATAACCACTTCGTATTGATCTATGATGTCAATTGATGAAAAAAAACAAAATACAACATACATTCATGGTTATTTGCTAAAACCTTGCTTCAAGGACCAATTTTTTATATGTTCCCCAGGAAATCCTAAGATTCATAAAATGGACATAAATGATTTTAAAACATAGTATAAAGGTTGGGAAGGAGAAACTAATTCCCATAAAAAGAAGGCATGACTAAAAGGGTATTATTCACATTAGTATTTAATTTAATTATTTAAACCAAATTGTTAATTAACTTTAATATTAATAAATAATTATGGTTACTAAATAATTTGGTGTTAATAAAGCATCACAACGTGATTGACATGTACATTGCACTAGTAACCTAACTAGTATCAACTGAAAATTTGTAGGTTATGTAGAGCTCACACATGAGAAGACTTAGTAGATCCTTGGGGATCTGCCCATCATTAATAATGCTCATTTATGAGCATAGTAAACAAAAATATGCCTCTCATTTTATATATATGTGTGTAAGTCCTAAGTTGCATCAATAAGTCTCGTATGGAATAGATAATTGAACAACTCAAAATGGTGAAGACGCGAGGAAATCAAAGTTAAGGAAGATCATCATAAGGACCTCCTTCAAATAACCCATTGTCATCACCGAAGCTAGCTCTCATCTTGTGTTCCCTAGAAGCAATTAATGAGACTTTAAGAGGGTACCAAACAATTGAAGTGTAACTGGAGCACCCTCTATCAGGGTTGGGAAATCCTGAGGGATCAAGAGACTCTGATAAAGGACCTCCAATTGAGGACATTACTAGGGAGCTCCAAAAGATTAAGCTCCCAGACTTTGCTGGAGGTCGTGCCAGCAAACGAGTAGAAGCCTGGTTAGAAGGAATGAGAGGGTGCTTCGCACTAAGAGATTATACTTCCAATTCAAAAGCTAAAATAGCAATATTCCAACTCAGAGATAATGCTCTAAATTGGTAGGGTAACTTAGAGTGTCAACTACACCTCACTCCGGAAAAAGTTACCTGGGAATTATTTGAGGAGAGATTCAGGAAAAGTACCTACCAGCATATTATGAAGAACAACAAGTAGGAGCCTCCCATGCTTTGGTACAAGGAAATCGCACAGTAGAAGAATATGATATGAGATTCATGGAATTGGTCAAGTATGTCTCATACATGGATATTGATCAGTGCTAAGCAGATCGTTTCATTTATGGATTGACCCCTAAGATTAGGGTAATGGTGTGGATGTGGAAACCATCCTCAATTGGAAAAGCTATGGAACATGCTCATTATGTTGAAGAGCACTTAGATTTAAAGGGTGGAAACAAAACCATTTTTCCACAACAACCAAGGTTTATGGGGAAGGCCCCTCACACCTTCTCTAGGGGTAGAAGTTTGAGGCCACTGCCATATGGAAACAGGGTTGTACCCAGAGCACCGACAATGGGGATTTCAATTGTTACCAATTCAGCTTCACCCGCAGCTTCAAGGACTCATGCAAATCAAGGTCATATGTGAGGAGCGACAAGTAGGGGCAGGGGTCCCAAGGGAAGGAACTCTTTCCAAAGAAATCCACAAAATTTTGTTCAAAGTCTACCATGCATCAGTTGTTGGAGATGCGGGGGACCTCATTACCAATGCGACTATCCTGAGTTGCAAACTGGTAACAATCGTAGAGAAGGAAAAGCACCAATGGGGGGAGCAAGTAGCCACCATCGAATATATGCAACAGTTGAAAACCAATCTGTCATGGTAGAAACCTCAGGTATGATAAACAAAGTAAAAGTTAAAATTTTGTTTCATTCTGGCGCTACAGATAGTTTCATTTCACCAGTTACATTAGAAATATGTGTGTTGGCGGCCTATGAGCACGATGACTTTAAGAAAGTTGAGATGGCTTCTAGGATAAAACAAGAAGTAGGACCTAGTGTTGACCAATGTCATGTGAACCTTAGGGTGTGTATAACTAAGTTGAAGGCATATGTCATAGCATTGGGGACGTACGATGTGATTATTGGAATGGACTAGTTAGAAGCTAATCGAGCTTTGGTAGACACCTTTAAAAAGAAGGTGATTTGTTTAGATGATGAAGGTAGGTCAATTGAGATTTGTGGTATCAAGAGAGGAGCGTCCCTACGATTCATATCCATGATGAAGGTAAAACGTTATCTCTGAAAAGGTTGCAAACTATATGTGGTCAAGGTTGTAAGTGACCAGAAAGGACCCTCCATAGATCAACACCCAATTTTGTCATAATTCAAGGATGTTTTTCCTAAGCCTAGATTACCTCCTATAAGGGAGATCAATTTCACAATCGACTTAAAACCCGGTGCAAAACCAGTATCTAAGACACCCTATAGGATGACAACTCCATAACTTTGTGAATTTCAGATGAAATTAAAAGATCTTTTAGGCTTTGGATTTATTAGACCTAGTATTTCACCTTGGGGTTCACCAGTGATTTTCGTCAAGAAGAAGGATGGTTCCTTAAGACTATGCATAGATTATAGGGACTTGAATAGAGCCACAATAGAGAATAGGTACCCGATACCTAGAATAGATTACCTATTTGATCAGATGAAGGGAGCAATGATTTTCTCAAAGATCGATCTACAATCTAGATACCATCAATTGAGGACTAAGGAAGGTGACATCTCAAAAATTGCATTTCAAACTCGGTTTGGGCACTATGATTTTGTAGTTGTTCCATTTGGTTTGACCAATGCACCCAAACTAGTCGTGAGCCTCATGAATGTTGTGTTCAGGAAATATTTGGACCAATTTGTGCAAGTCTTTATGGACGACATTCTTCTGTATTCCAAGAATGAAAGGAAGATTGAAAAGAACCTAAGGGTTGTATTGACTTTCTTAAGGGAAAATCAATTGTATGGAAAATTGTCAAAATGTTCCTTCTTTCAAAAGAAAGTTCATTATCTTGGGCATATCATTTTAGGAGAAGGGATTTCAGTTGACTCGAAAAAGGTAAAGGCCATAATGGATTGGCCAGTACTAAAAACTGCTCATGAGGTACATAGTTTTATGGGGCTAGCAAGTTATTATCATAGGTTTGTGGAAGGATTTTCGAGGATTGCAAAACCCATCACCACATTACAACGAAAAGGGGTTAGGTATGAATGGGCATATGAATGTGACACTACATTCACTGAACTAAAGAGGTTACTAACCAATGCACCGATCCTTCGATTACCGAACATGAAAATAGACTTCATTGTCTGCAACGATGCTTCAAAGAAATGATTAGGAGAAGTATTGATGCAAGAAAGAGAAATAATAGCTTACGCATCTAGAAAATTGAAGAAACATGAAGAGGTGTATGCTACCCATGAACTAAAGTTAGCAGCAATTATGTTAGCTTTGAAACTATGGAGACACTACCTCATGGGGAGAATATTTGATTTAAGAAAAGTTCATCAAATCTTGAAGCACCTATTCACTCAAACGGATTTGAATGCTAGACAACAACAGCAGAGCGAATTCATGAGTGAGTATGATTTTGGGATCTCATACATTAAGGGAAAGGAGAATGTGGTGGTCGATGCACTAAGAAGGAGGCCACAAAACTTCTTCCTAGTACCCTTGAGGGTAAATGTGAGGGAACGTGTGTTGAAGAAACTATTTGAAGATAGTTGGTATCTAAAGGTTATATCAGCACTCCAAAGTGGGAAGCAAATACAACCAAAGTTTGAGGAATATCTCCTTGAACCAGATGGACTATTTAGATTTCAAGGGAGAATGTACATACCTAAGGAAGGGGGTATAAGAGCAAACATCCTTGAAGAGTCACATAGAGCACTCTATTGTGCACATCCTGGACTGAAGAAGATGTATGTGGACATGAAGAAATTCTTCTTTTGGGTAGGCATGAAGCACAACATAGTCCAGTTTGTCGTCAAATGTCTTGAATTTCAACGAGTGAAGGTTGATCATCTCCATCCGGCAGGACTCCTACAACCACATGACATCCCTATGTCTAAATGGGAGGTAATTTCTATGGATTTTGTTGTGGGTTTTCCACTCACTTCATAGAGGCACAATGTTATATTGGTTGTAGTTGATAAATTGACTAAAAGTGCCCATTTCATCCCAGTGAAAGACACTTACGATGTTACTGATGTGGCACAAGTTTTTATAAGTGAAGTTATTCGACTACATGGTTTACCCACAAAGATCATTTCTGATAGAGACTCTTGATTTACATCTAAGTTTTGGACAAGTTTGCAATTAGCGCTAGGGACTCAGTTGAACATGAGCACTACCTATCACCCAGAAATAAATAGGCAGACTGAAAGAGTGAATCAAGTTATGGAAGACATGCTTAAAATGTATGTCATGGATAATCAGACTTAGTGGCAAAGGTACTTACCATTGGCAGAGTTTTCCTATAATAACAGTTACGAGAGTTCAATTGGGTTGCCCCCTTATCAAACTCTATATGGGAGGCCATGTAGGACACCATTGAGTTTGGAAAAGTTGGACGACTGAGTAATAGTTGGGCCGGAATTAGTTCAAGAAATGGAGGAACAGGTAAGACAAATTCGACAAAGGTTAAAGGAAGCACAAGGTAGATAGAAGAGTTATGCCGATAGGACTGACCGAAGTTATGAAGTAGGATAACAAGTTTTTATTTGTATTTGACCCAACAAAAGCACCATTCAGTTTGGGAAAGGGTCGAAGTTTTCACCTCGATTTATAGGACCTTTTAGGATCAAGGAGAAGATTGAACTAGTTTCCTATCGTCTTGTATTGCCACCCCATTTGCATAAAACTCATGATGTTTTTCATGTATCTATTTTACGACATTATGTTTCTAATGAATCTCACAAACTGGATTGGAGGGAATTTCAAGTCTCAGATGTTGGAACCATAATGGTCGAACCAATACACATATTGGACAGTAAGGTTCGACAGTTCATACGTCGCATGGTGGACCAGGTTAAGGTCCAGTGGGACAAGTATAACCTAGGATCTGCTACCTGGGAGGATGCAGAGACTATACATCGTGACTACCCCTCACTTTTTGAGCATCTATGATGCCCATTTTGACTTAGATAACTACCTATGCTAAGGTTCTATTTATAGTTCCATGTTATTTATTTATGAATGCTATGTAATATTGATGCATTTAGTTGGACAGGTGAAACTACTTATATAAATCATTAGATGGATTAGGTATTGTTGATTGAAATGTCTGATGTATGACCTAATGTACGACTTACTTGGTTATGATTTATCTAGTGTATGACTTATCAGAGTTATTATTGTTTCATGTATGGCTTAAGTGGATATGATTTATCTAATGAATGACTTAGCAAAATTATGATTTATCTAATGTAAGATTTATTTCCAGTATGAAGTATAAAATTGACATGTGGATACTAGACTTAATAACATGATGTTTAAGATCACTTATCTATATATATTTTTTTGTTATGTATATGCATGAAAGAGAACTGACCTGCAGATTGGAAAAAAATATATGATAACCAAGATCCACTCTTCCGATGGGGAATGTCAAGACATCCAATAAAGAATGGTATGATGCACATTGTTCTATTACATTTTGTATTTAATTGATATGCACTCTTATGACATGGGTAAAATGTAAATGGCAGGTGAGAAGACTACCTGACTGGATTATTCGATGACAAGTATCCAATTGGCATTGTAGTGTGGTCCATATTAGGGTGTTGAACATAGTTGTGAGGAGGGGTGGAGGCATTTCCCACTGTGTAACCTCCAAACCTGGAATCGTGGGAGGGCAATGATGGACACCCTTCCCCAGATGTGTGATGATGATTTCCAGTTACCTACTAGGGAAGTTAGGTTGATATAGTCTATGCTTCTGCCATATTGGTTTTATCAGTGATTAGATCGATATAGTCGATGCAATAGTATATAGTAGCAGAGGATGGATAGGGTAGGAGTGGAAGTAGGTTAGAAAGGATATGAGGATATAGATTATTTGGAGACTCTCGATGGGAAGTGGTATCATTGCTTGACTTACTTAATTTGACTACTATAAGTCTCTCTACTTTTTTATGCCTTATTGTCAAACTTCTTTCGAACTCCTTGTATCTTTTTCATTCTAACTTCATGTTGAAGTTTTATGAAGTAGAGGCGTATGTAATGCCCTACTTGATCCTATCATGCTAATTTTTATTAGTGTTTAATTAACTTGAAAATATTGACTCATAACTATTAAAAAATATTTGTGAAACTGTAATTTTATTTTACTGGTATGACTTTTATTATTGTTATTATTCAATTCCCAAGTTGTCTTCTCAAATTTAATTTTGGACAGGATATGGTCTCCTCCAATTTATTTCCAAATTAAATATCCATATACATATGTGTCTTCTCAAATCTACTTTTGAGAAGATATGGTCTTCTCCAATTTATTTCCAAATTAACTATCTATATCCCAATGTGTCTTATCAAATTTACTTTTGAGAAGATATGGTCTTCTCCAATTTAATTATAAATTAAATATCCATATTTTATTCCCAAAGTGTCTTCTCAAATCTACTTTGAATAAGATCTGGTAAGAAAAGTAAATGATACTAAAATTAAAGGATGAAGGGGTACTCATGACATTAATGATAGGTGGTTGAGGTGAATGGGAGGAAGAGACATAAAAGGGGGAGGAGGATGAGAGGAGAGGGGGAGAGATCATTGGTCTCGGTTTTGGTTTTGGAGGATTTTGTTTTGGGGGAGGAATGTAGAGAAAGAGAAGGGAGAAAATGGAGAGATAAATGAGAGAATTCAAGCTTGGATCTAGAGAGTGTTAGTTTAACTTGGACACACTACAATTGGTTGGACATGGGCTCAAAGGGCTAGGGAACCTGTGGAGGTTCCCTGGGCTAGGAAATCATTCCTAGTTGGTTGGAAGGTAAATTCAGTCGAGTAGCCGAGAGGAGCATACCAACAGAGTCAGGAGCATCTCGACCAAGATATTGGAACAGGTATTCATCCATTTATTGATTACTTATGTAAATTGTTGCAATGAAATTTTTACTTGTTTAATATGTTGTAAATAAATTTTAATTGTATATTGTCATAAAATAAATGTTGAGTTATAAATAAGTTATTTCCCTTTTTATTGTGTTTAAATTAAATTAATTTAGTTTTAGTTAGAGGACCCTAGGATGGATCTTCACATTTATAGTAATCCAATTCAATTATTTCTAGTTATACTCAGTAGAACTAGTTCTAACAACTAATAGAACTACTTGGAGGTCAGTTGTGAAGTGGGACAACAGTCTAACTTAGAGATTGTCTAGTTAGTTGATTAATCAACTAAAAATACCTCATGCATGCAATAAATTTGAATTACTCAGTTGTGGTGGAGATTCCAAGGCAGTGTAACATCAGTTTTAAACTAGTATTGAGTGTACATGTGTTTCATGCAATCAGTTATCAATCCTTGGGAATTGTGCAATCAATTTGGAGGAAATTCCTAAAGAATAGGGGCTAATTTCCTCAGGAATTGTGTAAGGAAATATGAGCCTTTGTGAGATGATATTTGACTAAGTGTTGGCCAAAATCTGTCATTGAGGAGGAGAACAATTATTCTTTTGTAGGTTGAGCTCAGCGCTAGAGCTAGCAATTAGAATAGATTCTCTATTAATCTTATTAATGCAAAGATACTTGAGGTTTTTTTCCTAGTTGGGTTCCCCTGGAAATCATTATGTATTTGTGGTTTTTCTTGTTGCATCTCTATGCATGTTGTTCTAAATTGTGAGTTTCATTCTGCATATCAATACGGTAGAATTGGGTCTCTTGATTTTAGATTAAATTTGTTGAGAAATTGCAATTCTATCAAATTTCTACATGGTATCAGAGCAGGATTCACATTAGAACAAAAATTTCAAATTTGTTCCTCAAAAGGTTTGATTTTGCAGCTTCAGTGTAGTAAGATTACCTTAGAGTTGGGAGAATGGCCTTCAATCGATGAGATTAGAGTATGTCTTGGAATGCAGCTCGAATTTCATTGCCTGAATGAATCGCATTGAAGAAGTGCTTGATGATAACGGATTGTTGGATAATGTCAAGATAGACATTCCAAAACCAGGATCAGTGGATGCCCATAACCTATCCCAATGGAAGAAAGATGTAGCCAAGGCGAGGAGAAAAATCTTGGAGGGAGTGAGAGACACATTGTCTCAAATCTCCATGGTAAAGAGACACCATTTTCCATGTGGAAGGCATTAACTGAGCTATTCAAAAATAACAGTGACCATAGAAAATTGGCCCTAGAATACCAACATCGAAACATTAAGATGCAGAAAAATGATACTATTCCACAGTATCTCACCAAATTTACACAAGTTTGGGATGAGCTTGGAGGGGTTGGTGTGAATGTTGCAGAATATGACCTATTGAGCCTAGCTCTTCTAAGCCTTCCAAAATCATGGCACAACTACCAGAACTCTGTGAATGGAAGGGAAAATTTACTAAATTGGGAACACTTATGGTCTGACTTGGTACAAGAAGAAATCAAGAAAAATACCAAAGATTGAGGTTCATCCAAGGGAGATGATGAAGATAATTTTGCATTGTTTGGGAAGGGAAATAAGGGAAAATGGAAGAAATCTCAAACCAAACCAAATTCTAGCCAAGGGGGCAAGAAGAAAGACTTGTCCAAAATAAAATTCTTCAATTGTCATGAACTTGGGCACTATGCTACAAAGTGTCCACAGAAAAAGTCTAGTAAGAATAACTCGGGAGAAGTAGGTGAAGCATTGGCTTCACAGTTCGAGTTAGACTTCACCCTGATTGTATGCATTGCCAACATTGTGATGGGGAGTGTGTGGTACTTGGAATCAGGTTCCTCGTTCCACATGACAGGGTGTAGAGAGTCATTTAGTGACCTAGAGGAGAAAGACCTCAAGATGCATATTGAGCTTGGAGACAACAGAAGGTACAGTGTACCAAGATTAGTATGGTAACCTTTAAGAGGGAGTTTGGATCCCCTCTTCACCTCAAAGATGTCATGTTTGTATCAAGCCTGAAGAAGAACCTCATCTTTGTAGCGGTTTTGGAAGATCTTGAATATCATGTTATTTTCATTAAAGGGAAATCCTTTCTGAGATACATAGCTACTGGGCAAGTGAAGTAGATCGGGGTTCGTGTGAAAAACATGTACAAACTTGATGTGGAAAATTGTGATGCATTAAGAAGTAAGGTAGAGAAAGTGTAGAGTTGAGATGTTGGTGAACTCTAGCATAGAAGACTTGGTCATTTACACCATGATGCCCTTAAAATTATGTAGCAAATAACCACTGGCCTCCCTAAAAGATCACTTGAGCAGCAAGATGTTTGCAAAGGTTGTACCTTTGGGAAGTATGTAAAATCCACATTCCATGATCGAGACATCAAAGCAAATGTAGTTTTGGAGAGGGTCCACTCTGATTTTTGTGGACCCTTCTTGACTGCCTCCACTGCCAGACATAAATACTATGTTATTTTTATTGATGATTTCTCAAGGAAGTGTAGGATCTTCACATGTGGAAGAAGGATGAGACATTTTCAAATTTTGTAGAATTCTCAAAATTTCCTTGTGCAATTTTTGAGGAAATTAGCCCCTATTCTTTAGGAATTTCCTCCAAATTGATTGTGCAATACCCAAGGATTTATCATTGATTGCATTCAACACCTGTACACCCTACACTATTTTACAACTAATGTTACACTGGGATAATAGTCTAACTCAGAATTAATCAGATGCTAAAAAATTAATAGAGTTGTCCCACTGCACAATTGACCTCCAGTTGTGCAAAATCTACAAAATTTCTTAAACAATATTAATGTTATTTCCAAAACCTTAATCAATATTAATATTAATTTTCATACTTACAGTTGTGATACCATATAGAAATTTGATAGAATTATAACTGCTCAAGAAATTTAATCTAAAATCAGGGGACACAATTCTACTATGTTGATCTGCGACAACATGCATAGACATGAAACATGAAAAACCACAAATACACAATGATTTTTACAGGAAACCAATTGGGAAAAACCCCTCAAGCCTCTTTTCATTAATAAGACGAATAGAGAATCTATTACATTTGCTAGCTCCATCTTTGAGCTTAGCCCCTATTCTTTAGAAATTTCCTCCAAAATGATTGCGCAATTCCCCAAGATTGATCATTGATCGCATGCAACGCATGTACACTCAACACTAGTTTATAATTGGTGTTACACTGCCTTGGAATCTCCACCACAGCTGAGCAATTCGAATTCCTTGCATCCATGAGCTATTTTTGGTTGATTGATTAGTTAACTAGATGATATCTGAGTTAGTTTGTTGTCCTACTGCACAACTAACCTCCAACTAGTCTATTAACGGTTAGAACTATTTTAACTAAATACAACTGGAAATAACTGAATTGGATTGCTATAATTTAACAATCACACATGCATAATTGAACGTCAAGCCCTCTAACTCAAATTTACTAAGCTCACTGAGTGACAAGAGCTATGTCACCTCAATTAACTAATTGGATTGCTATAAATTAGCAATCACACATGCATAATTAAACATCAAGCCCTCTAACTCGAATTTACTAAGCTCACTGAGTGACAAGAGCTATGTCACCTCAATTAACTGCCTCCAAATTATCTGCTGATGTGGAAATTTCGAATTTTCTCAATTTAATTAAAAGTAAGCCTAATTAAACCTTTTATATTAATTTTTTAGAATTTTACTTCAAATTTAATTTAAAATACATTTTTCCTATTTTTCTCCATTAAAAACTTATCACTTTAATCTTATACAGGATTGTATTTGTTTTTCTCCATGTACCTGCACAATTTTAAATTTAAAAACTTATCTCCTAATCTGACGAGGGATTAGATTTGTTTTTCTCTATATGCATGCAAAATTTTAAATTAAAAAACTTATCACTTAATATTTCAATGGAAGAAATACCAAATACTAAATAAATTTTTAATATCTAATTTGTAACCAATCAATTGCGACAATTCACACATTTTTTTAAAGAAAAAAAGCTTTATTTTATTATAAAAAAGAGTCCGTGAGTCTTTCTTTTATATATCAAAAAGAGAGTACATGAGTCATAGTTCCTTTTTGATTGTCTCCTTGCTCCACAATAGCTCCATTATACGAGATCTCCTATTATGAACATCATAATGTTTTATATTTATCAGCAGATTTCTACATACCAAAGTTTTGTTTGCATCATCTTGAATGAATTAATCAGTAAACAAAGTGGACCATTTTAACCATTTTTTTTAAGTTTTCTAAGAGAAATATTTAGAAAAAAGAATCATTTCATTTGTGTTTTTACAAAATTAATTTAAAAAATTACTACTTTATTTAAGTGTTTTTAACGGAATTAAATAAAAAACAGAATTACTAATTTATTTAGTTATTTTTATTCAACGAACTCCACCGTTCTACCTTCACCAACTATTAGAATTTATGCCAGCTTCGAATTGAATCGTGCCATAAAATAAAGCAATTTCCTCCCACTCATGAGGCCCATTTGGACTTGAATCTTAAACGTAGAAATGAAATAAATGTTTTAGATTTGATTTCAAAGTGGAATGTGCTCAAGGAAACCAGAACCAATGCGTTGAAGAATTGAGTTGGTGTCCTCTAACGAGGCGGAGGAATTGCCCAAACAGCTAAAAATGGTTGGAATTTGGGCAAAAAAATTTCAAAAAATCTTGTAGATGCAGTATCTGAATCATGTTTTTGATGGTGGAAATGGATTTAGCACCATCAAAAACGTCTAGGACACCTAAAATTTTGAAGTTTAACAACTATAACTTGGATTTACAAAAATCCTTGCCGGATTTTCTCTAAATATGACCGGAATTTCCATAACTTTCCGGGCAACTCCTCTGCCTCGTTAGACTACGCGGAACTGAATAGTGTGTTTTGCCATGCAATGTATTATTCGTTTAAATAGCCGCATTAATTATGGTTTGTAACTTAATAGTTAAATATAATAATATTTTTTTGAGTTTATGTTTCTGATCTATAATGAATTAAGCAAAGGTTTTTTTTGGTAGAAATCACATAAGAGAAATTTTTGGTTTATCAGGAGCAAATGAAGAGATAGACTATGGCAAAGACTTAAATAGAGAGCAATGTACACACTTAACCATCTTTTCATCTGATCTAATAATAAACCACACTTGTTGGTTCTAAACATGTCAGCAAAAAATTTCTCTTATATAATTTCTACCTAAAAACATAACATTGCTTAATATTTCTATTTGGCTAACTTTCCATATTTCTTGATCATACAAATCTTTTTGTTTTTTTTATCAATAAAATCCACATTTTATGCTGCATGTAAATTGTTTTTTTATTTAATAGAAAACTCATTGTGTTTTCTTTCGTGAATATATATAACGAAATGCATTTCTGCAATTGGAAAGCAAATACCTTAAGGTGTAATATTGGTTTTAAAAACAAATTCATTTGTCCGGTTTCTAATATGGTTATCTATGTTAAAATAATTTTGAAATTTTTAATTCTTTCTGTATTATTTGAATCAAATAGTGAAATGAATCGGTGTGATGAACATATTAATAATAATTAAAAGGGGAATTACAGGGGTAAATACATATTAAATGAAATAAATCTAAGTATTAAGTAAAGTTATTATAATATTATTACTCGTCTGAAAATTTTGAATCAAATAGTAAAATGAATCGGTGTGATGACCATATTAATAATAATTAAAAGGGGAATTACAAGGGTAAATACATATTAAATGAAATAAATCTAAGTATTAAGTAAAGTTATTATAATATTATTACTCGCCTGAAAATTTTGAATAGAAGTTATGGAGTTAATACTTACTTTATATATTTGTACATTACTTCATATTGCTTTAATTTTTTTTAGTGATTTTTGTCTTAAAATTTTTTATGTTATTTGTTTCACAGCATTATTAATTTTTAGTGATTTTTGTCTTAAAATTTTTTATGTTATTTGTTCCACAGCATTATTAAAAAGAGTAATAAATTTGTTAATGTATTTTGACATTGACTCAATTTTCTAAAAAAAAAAATTAGCTATATTAAATATCAAAAAATAGTTTAAATTTATTTATAGATTTAATAAGTATTATAAAATTGTTAGTGTACTTTGACTTTCACTCAAGTTTTTAAATTTTAAATTTACTTAGAGATCTAACAAGTGTGAAAATTGTAATTGTAATAGGTATTTCAAAACTGGTTATTGATTTTGATATTAAAAAGGGTTATAGATTTGATTCCCTGTTTCTTGGATTTTTTGTTTAAAAAAAAAAAATTAACCTCTTCCTTAGTTAAAAATTCTATTATTTTCTAGCTTTAATGGGTATAAAGATAGATGATTACATTTTTCTAACAAAAATAAAAATAAAGAAGTGTTTATTCTTATTTTATTTTATTTGAAAAATTTTATATTCATAAACATTATTATGATTTGAAGATTACATTTTTCTTTTCCTTAAATTGTTCTTAAAAATTATAAAGAAGTGTTTATTCTTATTTTATTTTATTTGAAAAATTTTATATTCATAAACATTATTATGATTTGAAGATTACAGTTTTTTTTTCTTAAATTGTTCTTAAAAATTATTATGATTTGTTTATGTGATAAAATTTAAAATTTATGAAATCTAAAATACTTAAATTATGCAATAATTCTAAATGTGAAAATCTTAGTTTTGACATGCAATATAAATTTTAGTATTAAAAATTCATAATTAAGATCCATAATTAAGATGTAAAATTGATAATAAAAAAATACATACACAAAAAAGGGACAATATTTTAACAAAATTATAACTAAATAATGATAAAAGAAATTATTGAGGCTTACTTTGTAATTATATATATATATATATACATATATGCACTTTACAAGAACTTTATGGTTAAGGTATGAAGTTGACAGAAACTTCATAGTAATTTAAAAATATTTCATGATTAAGTTGAGGAAGTCTTTACTAATACCTCATAGTTAAGTTGAGGAAGTTAGTTTATAAGTACTTCATGATTAAGATGAAGAAATGCTTAAAATTGAATCATAAATAAGACAATTAGAAATAGTATACCCTTTTACTTTATATATTAAAATATTTTAAGGTATAGAAGTATTGTAAAATGATCCTTTTATTTAAGGAATCCACTCATGCTCACTTGTTTTTTTGAGTGGAAAATTTTATATAATGAGGTAAGCTCCAAATATAATACTCCAATATATTTTGAAATACAACATACGTAAATACATTATTCATAAGAAGGACTCCACCATCTATATCTATAGCTAGTTACAATGCCCTAATCTTAAGTACGTAATGGACCTTCTTTAATGAAGCCATAT
This sequence comes from Pinus tabuliformis, assembly GCA_031772625.1. Classification (NCBI taxonomy): domain Eukaryota; kingdom Viridiplantae; phylum Streptophyta; class Pinopsida; order Pinales; family Pinaceae; genus Pinus; species Pinus tabuliformis. Next base: position 42,933,365 of record CM062807.1, on the reverse strand, counting down.
TTTAATTAGTCCATATTAACTATTTAGTTGATCTTTTTAATAATAACGAAAAAGTGGACCTAATCCCCTTTACATAGAATGGCCTAACACTATGCATTCCACATTAAAACAAATAATGTTGTATAGGATGGGATATGTAAAATTCTATTTCAATGTACTTTCGATTGGGTGGTATATACCTTAACATATATAACATTAATTATTTTGTTGCATAGGGCACATGGGTTACCCCTAGAATTTCCACCACTACCCTTAAATTTAAAGGTCCATTTGGGCCCCCATTAGACCCATAAGGAGGATCCCAACACTCTATTTCCATTCAAAAAGTATTTCCCTCAGGGCTTGTAGTGAGGATCTACTAGCATAAACTCGCTTTTATGAGTGGAAAATTTCACAATGAGGTAAGATCCAAATGCAATATACTTCAATATAACTTCCAAATACATCATACTCCAATAATTTATTCATAAGAAGGACTCCACCATCATTATCTATAGCTAGCTACAATGCCCTAATCCTAAGTACTAAGTACCTAGTGGACCTTCTTTAATGAAATCATATTGTAATTAGTCCATATTAACTATTTAATTGATCTTCTTTAATACTAAAAAACATAGTTGACCTAATCCACTTTACAAATAATGGCCTACCATTATGCATTCCACATTAACACAAATAATGTTGCATATGTTGGGATATATAGAGTTCTATTTCAATGTACTTTAGATTGGATAGTATATAGCCTAATCTATACAACATTACTTTTTGTGTTGCATGGTGCACATGATTTACCCCTAGAATTTCAACCACTACCATTAATTTAAAGAGCCATTTGGGCCCCCATTATACCCATAAGGTGGATCCTGGTACTCTATTTCCAGTCAAAAAGCATTCCCTCCAGGCTTGTAATGAAGATCTATGATCATAAACTAGGGTGAACCATAACAATGAAGTAGTATAGGGAATCAGGTCTCATGTACAAGGGTTTGATGCAACATTGAAATAGTCCAAAAATATTATCCATAAACTTGAGTCCCTTGTGTAGTTGTTGAATGTAATAGTGAAGTAGTCTAGGAAACTAGCTACTCATTTATAATTGTTTGAAACAGTGATGAACTAGTCTATAAAGCTTATCCATAAACATGGTGGTCCCATGTCGTTGTCCTCATTCTAACTCCCGAATGGAACTTGAGTTCAACAAATCACTAAATATTGTGTTCCAATTCTCAATCAAAATCATGTGGATCTCAGAATTCAAGTTTTTGTGATTCATATTGTTTTGAGAATTCTTTTCGGTAAAATCACATTGACACATATCTTGGTCGACGTGTTTCAAACCATCCAATGTGGTTTGATCATCTAGACTAATATGGAGAGTATGATCTAACAATGTAGTTAAATAATGTAGAGAAGAGAATTATAGCAATCAAAATTATTAACTGTAAAATAATGTATTGTTAATAATATTTCACAATAAATTAATGCAATGTTCAAATTGGTTTTAATTAAGAAATAATATTAAAAGGAAAATAAAAATAATAAAATGGTCAAAAATAAATTAAATATTAACTCGTGAAAATAAAAATACAAATAAAAATAATTGGAAAAATAAAAATACAAATAAGAATAATTGAAAAAAAAAGTTAAGTATATGCGGACATTATCTCGGGTGGTTGGGACGCTTCATTAATGACCTCTCCACCCCGGTTCGATTCGCGATATACACAATATGTTGCGCGGGTGGTTGCGACGGTTCATTAATGACCTCCCCTCCTGGGTTGGATTCGCGATATACATGTTATGTTGTTGTATGTTGACGCAACGATGATGTAATGATGTTGTTATGATGATGTAATATATGTGTTTCTTCCTAGGGGTCGCACTCCTTTGGAAAAAAAAAGAAGAAAAAGTTAAAAGCCAAATATTTATAATAAAAATCAACAAAAAAAAATAAAAATTATATATATAGATATATATATATATATATATATATATATATATATATATATATAATAAAAACAATAAATAAATAAATAGAATAGTCCATGTCCAAGTCCAAGAAGTCATGTGCATAAAGTTGCAAAATATAGATAGTGATTATGTAAGGAATGCTAACACTTACTCAACTCTTAGATTGGTAGCCCCACTTACTCAACTCTTAGATTTTTCAATTTTTAATTTTTTAAAATAGAATGAAAATATCTTATTGTTTTAAAATATTTTTACATATATTAACTTTTACAATGTCATTTAGTTATTAGGCTTTAAGGTAGAAATTTGGAAGGATCAATACTTTAGTAAGAATGGAATCTCTATATCTACTGGCATCATTTTTTCTAAAATTTGTGTGCTTTATCAAAAAATAATTTACATGTAAAATGTATTATCTTTTTTCAGAAAAAAAAGCGTAATATATTCATTAAAGAAGATTACATAGCGCATATGCAAGAAGCAAATGCAGAAATGTGGCCCAAGCCACATGCAAATTTGCTAAAAACAAATCCCAAATAAAGTCCCCAAAGGCCAATATTGCCCCCCAGAAGGCAACCCATAGACATGGACTGAACGACATGCTAATCTGTTAAAACAGATCCCAAATAAAGCCTCGAAAGGCCAAAAGTTGCCCCCCAGACAAGGCAACCCATCATAAGGTGCAGAAAAGGCACCAAGAAACCAAGCAGACAAGCAAAAGAAGGAAGAGCATCATGATCTGACCGCCCAATGTGGAGGGAGAGGCACGAAATGAGGAAGAGAGCAACAAAAGAAGCCACTCCTTCCCCGCCCCCTCAAACTCTCCATCCAAATCAAACGAGAAACAGAGGAAGAATGCTGACACAATCCTCCGCATCTGCCTGCAGAAAAGACCAGCAGAGTCATCCATAGAAGCGGCACGAAACAGGGCAGAAGCACCGCTGTTCCCTCAACGCTCCAAAGGATGTGCCGTGACGAGATCAAGCCTGACTGCCGCCGAGGAGAAAAAGACCCACCGGAGCAGAGGCAACTCCGGGGGCAGAGGCGGCAAGGGAAGCCACCTCGCCCCCGCTATGAGAAAACTAAAAGACCAGAGGAAGAAACGAGTTTTCAGATGAAACCCTCTCTGTTGCCTTTCGCCGCTCGACTCAGGAGTTCCCGGAGAAGCCCACGCAGATCCCCACTCGCCTTCTGGTGTTGACCTTGCTGCTTTGCCGAATGCCGGTCAGGAGAAGCCCAGACCCGCCTCTAACCGCTGAGCTGTCCGCTGACCCCTGTCTGCAAAGTTACTTAGTAAACCCTGCCCCTGTCTGGAAACAACCCCTGCTCACCGCTCCTGTGAACGCCGCTCCTGCTCCTTCAGCCCATCTAGCTCGCCGCTTCTGCTCATGCACCCAAACCCCTGTTCGCAGCTCCTTGCTTTCGCCGCTTCTAAAAGTTACAGCTCGCCGCTCCTGCTCCTTCAGCCCCCTGCTCGCCGATCTAGCTCTAGCTCGCCGCTCCTGCTCCTTCAGCCCCCTGCTCGCCGATCTAGCTCTAGCTCGCCGCTTCTGTTCCTGCACCCAAACCCAGCACCCAAACCCCTGTTCGCTGCTCCTTTCTTTTGCCGCTCCTGAAAGTTACAGCTCGCCGCTCCTGCTCCTTCAGCCCCCTGCTCGCCGATCCAAAACCTAGCTCGCCGCTACTGCTCCTGCACCCAAACCCAGCACCCAAAACCCTGATCGCTGCTCCCCAAGTTCGATGCTTGCTCTCCTTGCTGCTTCGCCGAACGCCGCTCCTCTCAACCTACAAGCGCAACCACAATAGAATGGGCGATGGCAGAACTGGTCCGTCGTCCGCAGATAATGGAACGAGCCCAAGCAGAGTTAGACGAAGTCGTTGGGCGCAAGAGAATGGTTGAAGAAAGTGACATGGGTCGTCTCCCTTAGGTACACGCAGTGATCAAAGAAGCGTTCAGATTGCACCCGCCGGTTCCTCTCTTCCTCCATTAGAGACAGTTGCTCAAGTTGAACTCATCAAAAATTACAGGTGTTCTACGAACATCAATTCTGAGAATCCTAGGGTTCCACTCGGCGAATTTGTTTTGGCTCCCAGGATGCCCAATATCAAGGTAGCCTTCGTCAATGTAAAATGTATTATCATCACAAAAAAAAATTAAAATAACTAATTTTAAATCTATAATATTTCACTTCTTTAATTCTAATTGATTTTTTTTTATTGAAAATAGTTTTTTTTAGAATTATTTAAAATTATAATTAATTTCTTGATATTTTGAAAAAAAAATTATATAAATAAATTTAAATGTTATTAATTTAATTTTTATTTTAAAAAAAATACTCTATTTTTATTTGATATATCTATATATAAACTTAATTATATTAGGTAATAAAAAAAAAAAATAATAAGAAATATAATAATTATAGTAAAAGAAATACCTACAAATACACGTAGAACTTTCCGTGCATATGTAACATTGACAATACACATAGAACTTTCCGTGCATATATAACATTGACAACTACACATAGAAAGAGTGTCCAAGAACATTATTAATTTTTTTTCCCAAAGTTACCCCATGTATGTCTTATTGGCCAGCACTATGTGTAAATCAAAGTTTATTTTGCTTTCGTGTATCCCATAAGCATTTATAGTATTGTAACTTACTTTGCTAATATAATAATGATCGTTTGCAACAAGTGAAGTTGGTTTTTATATAAAATTTATTATGAGTATTTATGTTAGAGTAATGTTAATATTTATTTTATTGGGAATTAATTAATTTTTATTTTAGGAATATAAAATTAATTGTTTATTTAAGGTAATGGTTAAAGTTTGGAAGTTTATTATTGTTTACAAGTTTTTGTGTAACTAAAAACATCAGTATGAGAGAATTGGCTTGGCTGGTTCTATTTTTTGAGTTGTATTTGAGAAAGAATACTAAAATAATTGTTAAGTACTTATCACACTCACTTTATTAAAAATCAATTATAATCCATTATGAATTACATTTGAAAATAAATATTAAAATAATTGTTGAATAATTATCACTCACCTTATTAAAATCAATTATAAATTACATTTGAAAAATAGTACTAAAATAATTATTACAATTACTTATTCAAAATAAATTACATAAACTAATCACCAAATCACAACATAATTTATTATTGATTTTCTTAAAACAGATGGATTACCAATTTTACAGTCTCAGTACAATATATCAGAAACACATATTTAGGCCGATAGGCCTTCCTTTGAGTGAGCCTTTTCGTCGTCCTTTTGCTTCCAAGCTTGACAGCTGGCGTGCACATTCCGTGGGCAAATTCTTCACATCTGTCGTGCAATTTATGTTTTTCCTCAGCGATTTCGGGGAACTACCTGTTTTCGGAGATTTGTTCGCGGTTTTCTCCGCCTGCCTGTTCTGCGTTCGGAGATTTGTTCGCGATTTTCTCCGCCTACCACTGCCGTCGGAGACAACTCTGTATGTCTCAGCTTCGAAGGTATTTTGCAGAGAGGGTTTCCAAAGTCCCTCTTACTTTGTCGTTTAAGACTTCCTTTTGATCTTGTTTCCATGAACAACCATATATATCTGTGAAAAGCAAAAGCAAACCTCTAAGGTCCCGGAAGAGGGTATACTTCGATTTTTCTGCTTTGAAGAGGGTTACTGATGATAGCGGTTTTATTAGCGATGGTAACGACTTCCAGTTATTTTTGTAGACTCTCACGCGGCTTCTGTTTCTCTTTTATGGTTTTGGAGCATTTTTTACAACGATAGAATTGTTCCAGTTAATAGAGAAAACATATGTGATTGAGTGCTACAGAATCTTAGTTCTCGCTGTTCATATTTTTCAATTATCCATGTATTTGTAGAACTAGCATTCTTACTTGCAATTTTGAGATGCTTTCATTCCTTAAACTACCTCGGGTTTGTAGGAGTGGTCTGTTTACCATGAATTTGAAATTTAACATGGTATCATAGCTGCAGATCTGAAATCTTTTAGGAATCAGTGCATGGAGAAGGGTGCTGCCTGTGAGTGGGAGCTGTTGGAAGATTTCAGTGGTTATGATGCCCAAGAGCTTCAATGGTTGAAGCATTCCAGTCCTTTGAGAGGTTTTAGGTTGTGATTCCCTAACTGCTCCAGTGATTGGAGTGTTGTTTGTCCCTGAGAGAAGCAATATGCCTTTGTGATAGGTTGCTGATCTGATTTATTTCTGGCTTATCTGTTGAGTTGAGGTGTGATGTTAGATTTTCTAAGCCCAGCAAATTGATTTAGAGTGCCAATAACTTTTATACGCAGAATTTAATTTTAACAGCATAACCAAATCTGAAATTTATGCGCAGGGAATATTTAATTTAGTTTTAAGCTAATTTTAATTTTCTACAGTGAATGCACATCCCAGGGAAACTCTCTGGTCACTTCTGATTTCGAGGATGGTAGCCGGGGTGAACTGGCCGGTTGCAATTTTTGTAATTTAGTTTTAATCTAATTTTAATTTTCTCCAGTGAATGCACATCCCAAGGAAACTCTCTGGTCACTTCTGATTTTGAGTATGGTAAACGGGGTGAACTGGCCAGTTGCAATTTTTGGCAACCTAACCTAGCCCGGACATTGAATGAGGCCCAATAATATACACAGAGGTAGCCATCCCGGGGACTTGACCCCATGACCTCCTGCTTGTAATGCACAGCGCTCAACCACTTGAGTTAACCCTGCTTGTAATGCACAGCGCTCAACCACTTGAGTTAACCCACTGGACTAGATTAAAAACTAAACATGCAATACCTTATGTGGGGTTTTGCCCATGCATTCAATTTCCTCTTGTTTTGTTTTGCACTAATTGCCCACTTTTTGTGATATTGATGTGTTAATAAAAGAGAGCTGATTTATAGGTATCATTTCAGGAAGGCATTTGAGTCATTCAATCAATAACGAAGTACATCTCTGTCTCCGATGTTCCCAGTATTTGAATTTTCGCTGATGCTTGCTATTCTTTAAATGCCATAAACGTTACTTTGTTGGTAACCTGAACAGAGAACACCAACCCAACTATGTGGGTTAAGGAAGAAGGCATTGAGATTCAACTCAGCTGTGGCTGTTCCTATTCCTCCACCTCCAGTTAATGACAAAGAGGAAAGAATGCACCTTGCTGAAGATTATGGATTTACCCAAATTGGGGAGCCTGTTCCTGATAATGTGACATTGAAGCATGTCATTGATACACTACCTCAGGAGGTATCTCGTTGTCTCAGTTGTTTTGACATGTAATTACAAATCCTCTAGACGTGCAAGTTGTGGTGTATTTTAAGGTCACCTAATTCTGCTTTGTAATACCTGGACAGGCATTTGAGATTAACTATTTTAAGGCTTGGAGAACTGTAGTTACATCAGTTACTGCTTATTCACAAGGGATTTATATCATATCAAGAGCACCTTGGTACCTCCTCCCTCTTGCTTGGGCATGGACTGGAACTGCAATCACCGGGGTCAGTTTATTTTTATATATCAAACGATGCTTTCATGACAGTGAGCATGTTAATTTTTGAAAAGAGGAGTTGTACAATTTGGGAATTTTGTCATCATGCCTTTTTTGTTTGTATTCTTCTGCTAATTGTTTTTGTTTGTAGTTCTTTGTGATAGGACATGATTGTGCACACAAGTGCTTTTCAAAAAACAAGATGATAGAGGATATTGTTGGGACGCTGGCCTTCTTACCTCTAATCTATCCATATGAACCATGGCGAATCAAGCATGACAGACATCATGCCAAGACAAACATGTTCTCTCTCTCTGTATGTGTGAAGTTTGAACAGAGGGAAATTAGTGAAGCAAATGGTATTTGTTTAATTTGGTTAAAATGCTGACTATAATTCATAACAAATAGTTTCATTTCTTTCTCATTTGCATGTAAGGAAGCAAATTATTATCGAATCTGCTAGTATGCCTGGAGAGGATCTACTTTGGATTTTGCTAGACAATGATGAGTCCTTTTAGTTGTTTGTATTTAGCCTACATTCCAGAAAAAGTTACAGTCTATATGATAACTCATCTGAGATTAAATGGACCTGATGCAATTATGTGAGAGTGGAATTCTTACTTGAGTTTATTATTTTTTCTACAATATTAGCCATTGGATAAATAGTTGCTACCAGTTCAGCCTGTAGAATGGTTTGGCATAAACAGTTATTAAATAACAAAAACCTAAGTGAAGAACATATCTGCCAAGCCTCAACTTATGGACAAATATGTATCTAGCATACTCAAACGAAAATAAATATTTGGTGTTTGTGCATTATTCCATGCATGTCGACTTGGAGGCTGGCTCTATATGTGTGTGAGAGAGATTTCCTGCAATCCACCTAGAAAAAGATGAGAAGTGAAGGTTCCTCCTTGACAGCGGATCACTAATTTTACACTTATAGTCCAGTAATGGCACCTTGACAAGAACAATTACTAATATTTGGATATTGATATGATCTGTGACTAATTTCTTTGCACCTTGACATAAGTTGGGACTCTTTTGTGCCTAGGCTAGGTGAAGACACTGCATGGCACCCATTGCTAAGGGAAAATTATGACTGTTTACCGCTGTCTTTGAGGCCATTGTTTGATGCTGGATTTGGTCCATTACGTCCATGGTCATCAGTTGGTCACTGGTATGCATCTATATTAAAGGACTATCTTAATGGTCTCGGATGTCCATATTACAGTACGATAGGGCATGATGTACCATTTAATTCAAGATGATCTTTGACAAATAAGATTAAATGAATGTAGTTGACGTTTTCTATTTGTTTTTCCTTTGTTATGCTGAGAGCTTCACCTAGGAAGCATGAAAAACGATGAATCCAATCTCGTAACAGCTTTTGTCTGTATCATACTCTATTATACCCACACACATTTTCTGCTTTATGACAGGTTGAATTGCCACTTTGATTTGAACAAATTTAGAGCATATGAAAGAAAGAAAGTTCTTATAAGTTTGACTTGGGTCTTTGCATTCATGGCTATTGGATGGCCACTGATAATATACAAGACAGGAGTTATAGGCTGGTTCAAGTTTTGGCTCATGCCATGGCTTGGATATCACTTTTGGGTAAACTTCTCTTCTCTCATATTTGTCATCAACTCTATTCAAATGGGCATGTTCGTCCTATGATTTTCTACCGGTTATGTAGTTTATTTAATTTACTGCTTCTGAAATTGTACAAGGATTCGTTAAAGCTTGTGGCATTCTTTGTGTGCCTTTTTCTGACATGAAATTGTGCAGATGAGTACTTTTACTATGGTCCATCATACAGCACCTCATATACCTTTCAAACATCCCAAACACTGGAATGCTACACAAGCTCAATTAGGTGGAACAGTTCATTGCAGTTATCCACATTGGTGATGCTCAATTTTACTAATTCATCCTTTTTCTATTTTCATTCAATTTGTTTTTCTTCATCTTATTATTTTGTGTGTGTCAGGATAATGAGGCCTTTGCAGATCACTCATATATTTATTTTGCAGGATTGAATTGTTGTGCCATGACATTAATGTTCATATTCCCCATCATATTTCTCAAAGAATTCCAAGCTATAATCTACAGTTAGCTCAAGATTCCCTCCGCCAAAACTGGGGCAAGGTATACATTTTTTCAAATTAAAATTAAAAATGTACACTATATCTCATCCGGCATTCTTTTTGACTTGTATGGCTTTTAGAAAGGTAATGTGTGGCGGACAGATCCTTAGATTCATTTTATTTTCTTCATTAATGGGTTTTCTTTGGGTGGTATGTATGACCAGTATCTTAATGAGGCCCACTGGAATTGGCTATTAATGAAGACAATAATGACAAAGTGTCATATATATGACGAGGACAAGAATTATGTGGCTATGGATGAAGGTGCACAAGAGGAGTCAAAAGTCCTCAGACTTTTAAGGAGATTGATGCCAAACTCATCATAAGATGTAATGATAGTTCTATTACACCAATGACCTTGCCGACAACCTACGAATTGATGTTTGCTCTTGTTGAACAGGATCATCATACACTAAAGCATAAGGAAATTAGGAGGAATTTCCATGCTATAGGTAGATGAAGGTTTTTTCCATAGAATTCATGTGCCCAAGGGAGCACCCCACTTGAGCCCCCAAATTTCGTTGATTTAACAGATTCTTCAAAATGTTTGCGATATTTATGAGTGATGATTATGAAATATATTAATTGTTTTACTGTGATTAAGAGTATGATCTGTTTTCTATACCTAAAGAACAATGGTATCTTCATATACTGTGTTTCGGGATAAGTGCAAAACAATGAATGATCCACGTGGATATTAAATTGCATTGAAATGCAATTAAGAGAAGATGCATATTAGCTTCAAGGGATAGCTCAGTTGGTCAAGTTTTTGTTGCTAAGTATCTTGCCAATTGGCAAGGTGGAGTCAAATCTCCTCGACGTCCTTGGGGTTAGCCCTGGCATATTAGGCTAGCGGGTAGATCCCTTCAGGTGGATCTGCCTGGATTATTGCTCAGGGATATTGTGATGTAGCGGCCACTTAGTGTCTGTGAACCACAGTGAAAAAGACAAGATGCACGTTGACGATTTCCTCAAATTAGGTTCAAGATGACTTCCTTTCTTCTTTTTTGCACTTCGGAAATAGATGAATTTTATTTCACTCTTCAAGATTATGGTCATATACCAACATCCTAAAATCTTGCTCATGTTCCGCTTGTGGTCGTATATCAATAACAAAACATCAAGAAGAAGGAAGATCTCACCTCAACCTTTTCCCTTTTTCTGGAGCATAACTACCCTTAAATATAGTCCCTTACAACAGATTTTACAGACACAGTTCCAGCGATCAAATTCAGCCCTATGAGATGAGAAACGGTGAACGACATAGAAACGGTGAACCTTACATTGAATAAGCCCCTTAACTTCTTCCTCCTGACAGATTTTTGACTAGGCTTGAAGGGGATGTCCTTCCAAATCCAACCATCCTCAACAAATGAGAGGGCTTCTCTTTATATAGAATTTTAGCTCAACCTCTCTTACAATAAAATAAGAATAAGTGAATCCTAGATCCACATTCTCTCCTAGAACAATGTTAAATTATACATCATAAATGCTCTTCAAGGCAGGTCACTCTTTAAAAACAATGCATTATGCATGAACACGGGTTTGAATGAGTCCTTATGCCACTTGTTAGTCTCCTAGGCAAAGCACTTCCTGGCCTGCGTGAAAAGTTTAAATATTTAGTCACAGATAAAGAGCATTTAACTCCAGCCTGTGGTTATCAGCACATAGTGATTACAAAGCAGTTTGCTTCTGTAAGATGATTGAAAAAATTGGACCAAACCAAAATAATATAAAAAACGGGAAAGGTCAAATATATAAAAGGGAAACTAATCAAGCACATGAGATAAGGAAAATGTTGCGAAAAAAAGGAAGAAGTTAGAAGTATACATTTTGTGTGGATGACTATAAGAATACCTCTTTCAATATGTCGATGTTAATATTAGAAATGTGAAAACCATCTTTTGCACATAGTTTGACACATTCCATTCCTAATTTTCCTTCCCGACGGGTTACCTTCATGTAGTTAGAAGTATACATTTTGTGTGGATGACTATAAGAATACCTCTTTCAATATGTCGATGTTAATATCAGAAATGTGAAAACCATCTTTTGCACATGGTTTGACACATTCCATTCCTAATTTTCCTTCCCGACGGGTTACCTTCATGTAGGGAACTGTTGTGGATGCATAAGGATCAAATTTAACACCACGATTTTGGACATGTTCCTTGTTCATTGTGAGAACCATTTGATAACCAGTGGGATCATCACCTACTTTACCCATAAATGCTACTCTACCTCCCAACCTTAGAAGTGCAATAGTAACATTGGATGGTGGTCCTCCCGGTGCCCTTAAAAATTCTGGAGGACTCATCAGCCCAACCATACAAGGCCTTCAGTTTCTCTACTGCAACCTACGACTCTGGTTGTTGACTTTTCTTTCTTTATACACCAAGCCATAGATTTGTATTGAATATAAATGTCTGTCTAAATGGATGCTTTCATGGGTTGCATATAGGTACAACATGGCAGAGGATTGCGCAGATGATGACGATGATAAATCATCAATCAATGAGCTACAAAAAGCGACTGAGGAGGAGCTCAATCTGCACAATTCCTTGGCTGAGGTACAATTACATACTATGTTTTGTTGAGTTGTGCTTTTCTCTAAGATCAGATCATTATGTGTAGTTTCTGTTACATAAGCTTCCATATATCTAGTGCGATGCCTTGTATCTGAAGTTAAATGTGACTTTATGAGTTAATTGGTATTTGGATTCTGTGCTAGCTCAATGTGGTTTCCAGCAAGGAAAAACGTTTTTAAACTAATTCCCCTCTCTTTAGGGTCGGTAGTCATCAAGAAAAAATAATCTGAATTGTCTTCCATGCTTAAGACTACTTTAAAAACAGAGATTTCTGTTTTATTTCCGTGTCAACCCTTTCTTTAATATATATCTATATGTGCCCTCTTCGAGGAAGCAATGTTTTAACTTTTGCCCAATTATTAGTAATGAAATTGTGAGTTTAAAAAAATTTATGTTCTGGACTTGCATGTTTTGTAATGTTATGTTGTTTAATTTGAAAGATGGAATTTTCTCTGAAGCTTAGAGTCTTCATGTTTTGGCTTGATAAACGTGACAAAAATTGTTTGCAAAATCTTTTTATATTATTTTCTATGATTATTGTCTGAAACTTACACTCTTCATGTTTTGGCACGATGAAAGTGACAAGAAGTTTTTCTAGATTGCAGCATGCAAAAGCACATCTGAATGAGAGGGTTCTGCTAGAAGGAAAAAACAAAATTTCATTGAGAGTTTAAGAAAAACTTGATTCCCTTGAGTGTAGTTGACAATCTTTATTGGATGTTGAGAGTTTTCCCACAGAAACTGGGATCACAGGGAAATTGGGAAAGAGACCACAGCTTCTTCAGCAATCTCCCATTCACCAACCCTCTGATAAATCCAGTGCTCTCATATATATGTGTGTGTGTTGTGCCATACATTAACTCTTAAGAAATTTCAAAAGCCTTCACCTAATGCAATCCTCCAGGTTTTTCAAGACACCAGAGAAAACTACTTACGATCAGTTTCTTAAACATGGAAATTTTACAACACACTGCTTCCAAAACAGCCATCCAAAAGGTCATTACTATAATAGCTTGATTAGAAATAGATTGAATGAGAAGGTCCAGATGGTGTATTCAATCATCTCCATCCATCTATTCTGCATCCTCAGTGCTTACTTGGACAATATAACAGCCTTCATATTTATCCCTTGCAGACGTGCTGAAGGGATAATGACATGGAAATTTTCCTTGCTTCTCTGATTCCGTCCAATGATGGGCCAGCTGCAAATTTTCCTGATTGAAATTTCCATTTGACCTCTTTGCAATGTGTTTGGAATCTCTTATCACCTGTAGACAATTTAAACCTTTCTCTATTGCTATTTTCAGAATCTACCAAAAAGCATAAAGTTCTGCTCTGTTGTTTGATCCATCTCCTACAGCTCTTCTTTGAAACTGATCTCGTAATTGTCTCTTAAAGTAATACCTCATGATCCACAATAGCTGGGATTACCTTGACAAGCCTCGTTGAAATAACTCCACACTATTGTTATATATATATATCTGGGGATCTTAGTATTATTGGTTTCTTTTCCTTTAAAGGTGGATGTGTCCCTTAATATGCATATCTATTCTTGTGTCAAACTTGATTAGTAATAACATCTTTGTTTTGAATTCTTTTCATTTCTTGCTAGCCAAATAGCTTAAGTCACTGTACAAGGACAGTGTGATGCCCACACGCAGTTAATATAGAATGTATTTTAAAAACTAGAATTTAGCTTTGTAGTGCTTGAATCATCATTTCATGTTGGTTTTCATTTGTTAGTAGTCAGATCATTTCTCTTACAATATGATTGTAATATCTTTTGTTTCTCTTACAATATGATTGTAATATCTTTTGTTTCTCTTCTGTGGGAAATTTTGTACAGGAGTTCAAACAATGTATATAAATAGAAAGATGCAGAAAATGACAGTCAAATTTCGTACTCAGAATTATGACAAGAAAGCCCCTGCAGGGTTTGTGAGGAAAGAGAGCTTCAACACCAGTTCTATCTCCAACCGCCAAGATGATCAGTATGCTACTAACATGTTTAGTGAAGAATTTCTGCTATTCTCTTGTAATCTATAGGCCCCCAAAGCTCCTCATAGATGAGAATATTTGCAGGATGTTAATATTGTTGTAAGTTTGTAGTAGTTGTGGAATGGCTTACTTTTGTGTTGCTTCTCATCTTCAACAACAAGAGTTTCTGTGGTGAATAAGCAGAATCCATGTCCTGTGGAATATGAAATTTCTCAGTTTTACTTGTAATAGGATGGGATTTCATTCTGTAATATCATTAGATTTTCCTCTGCAATATTTGCTACTAAATTTTATTTTTCCAAATTAATAATCCTATCGGCCTCTCTTTGTACCTTTTGGGACAATTGCTAGTATACCAATTCGGAGAAAACGGTGGATACGTCGAAACCTAAGAAATCTGCAAATGCTAAAGCTCAATTAATGGGCATTCACAAAAGTATTGTATTCTGTGATTGAATGGGTTTATATTCTATATTATTTTTCATACAAACCGATTTTATAGTGGAAGTAGGACAGGCTAGAGATCGTGTTGGGATTCCTGGTTAAAAGCAACACATATGATCATTTGGCATAGCCAAGCAAGAGAATAGAATCGTGGCGCATCTAGTCCAATTTACCAACCATTTAGAGCAACATGAAGCCAAGGTATCAACATAAATGTAGTAAATAATAGCCTGCGCATCTGAGGTTCAACAATTTTTTTATAACAAAACAATCTTGTCAGCGTGCATGTGTAACCTATAGTTTTAATAACTATGATTCTAATAGATACGAATGGCAACAATATAATATGACATGGCACTCCATTACGGAATTGGGATGCCGAGCACCGCCATTCTGAAACCCCCTCCATTGTTGCCACCTCTTACGCCAGGGTTCTGTTGTTCGCTTACACCGATGGAGCCTCTTCCCTGGAAACCCCGGACAAGGAAAACAAGGCAGAAACACCAGCAGCGAAGTCTCTTCCTATGGCACCTAAGCTCGTTTCCAAGGTTAAGATCTTGGGGCGAGAGTCGAGGAAAACTTATCAAGTGAGGAAATGGATGTTGACAAAAGGAGGTACAAGGATGTCACTTAAGTGTTTGCTGAAAGGCCGTTCTCAAAGGGGGTTTGGCAAATCACTCAAAGTGTTTGACAAAAGACTTTAGTCAGTTTTGGAACAGACAATGTAGGGAGTTGGAGATCTAGAGCAGCAAAATTTTCTAATTTTTTTTTTTCGGTTTATGTATGGTGATTTCTTATGTTTTACATTTTCGGAATCAGAGACTGTGAGAGCTTTGGCTAACGGTATCCATCAGTGGACGAGTATCCCAAAAGTAGAAAGGAGGTTTTTTTACAATGGGAGACCACTGAAGTTGGGGAACACTCAGAAATTATGGACTTACGAGGGATGTCACTGTATTTGTAATGGCATGATTGAGGGGAGGGGCCAGAGGTGGTGGGGCATCTCAGGCAACTAAACTCTCATCTTTCAAAGATCTTCTAAAGCCAAACTCTAGTTATCATGCACTAAAGAATCTCTCAGGTTAGGCTTTCGTAGTGGAACTTTCAGCAAACACGCCATCGATTGAGGTAAATGGGTTATTAACATCACCGGATGAGTATCCCAAAGGTAGAAATGAGGCTTCTCTATAAAGGGAGACAACTAAAGTTGGGGAATGCTCTAAGAGATTATGGACTTACCTTTGTAATGGTATGCTCGAGGGGAGGTGTCCAAAAGTGGTGGGGCATCTCAGACAACTAAACCCTTGTCTTTAAAATATGTTCTAAAGCCAAACTCTAGTTACCATGCACCAAAGGATCTCTTAGGTCGGGCTTTTGTAGTGGAACATTCAACAGACACACCATCGATTGAGGGAAATGAGTTATTAGCAATGACGAATGTAGCAAATTATAAGCAATGAGCGACTATATGTCCTTTCAATGGTTTTTGGCCCCTAGCTTTTGCCCTCCAGGACTAGGTTCATCAGAACTAGTCCCAAAATTTAGAGTTGTTGTTTTGTTCGAAAGAATATTTTGGGGTAGTCTTCAATGATTTTGAAGAACAACAGAGTATTTTCAACCAAGAACCATGGTTCTAGGGCCGAGTAGGTCCCTCGCTTCAACCATGATTTCTGAACTTTAACCCTTTTTCCATGAAATCTTTGGCTACTCTAGTATAGGTAAGGCTCCCAAACTTGCCCCTCCATTCGATTTGAAAAGATGTCTTGGAACAAATCATAAAATAGTTGGGTTGCTACATCAAAACAAACATGGACAGATTAGATATTGGTTTCATCACATTCTTTCGTATATGTGTTGAATTTGATCCGTTGGAAGGATTGCCAAATAATATTATTCTCAAGTGGGAAGGAAAGAAATTCTCTCAATCGTTGGATTATAAAAACACAACATTCAGGTGTAGAAATTGTCACCAACCAAGGCACTTGCAGAATGTTTTCCCTTCCTCAAAGGGGTCATCCATCTCCCATGAGCAACGGAAACCCAATCGAGGTTGGCGTGACCAAAAGGCTGCTTCAAGTGGTAAAACCTTGGCAACTCAAAATGATAACGCTAATTAGCAGAAGCCATCCCCTGTATCCTTCGCTTCTCCTCGAGGTCCAAAGCAGTTCATTGTGGTACCACCACATTCATCAGTAGAGGAGAATTTTCAATCTAAGAATAAGGAAACAACATCAACAATATATTGGAAGTAATGATTCCATGACTTCGAAGTTTTTGAGTTGTCATTGTGAGTTCCCAAGCATCAGTCTAGAAGTTGTTGATTTCCATGCTACCAGTTGGAGATGAGTTTGAGTCATGATCTAGATGTGTCAAAGTCAATGTGTTATGTCCTTTATATTTGTATTTTTTTTTATCAATAAAATATATCTTAGTGTATTTTGTGATGTGTTTAATTTCTCTCTCGCTCTCTAATTTCTAACATGGTATCAAATTCAGTTCTGGCTTGA
The DNA here is from genome assembly GCA_031772625.1 of Pinus tabuliformis. Classification (NCBI taxonomy): domain Eukaryota; kingdom Viridiplantae; phylum Streptophyta; class Pinopsida; order Pinales; family Pinaceae; genus Pinus; species Pinus tabuliformis. The sequence goes on along the minus strand of CM062807.1, from coordinate 42,916,229 downwards.
CTCCCTCTAGGGATGGTTAGGAAAAACGCTATAGTTATTAGAATAATTGATTAAATTAGTGTAGCTTAGTGTGTAAATTTTTTTGTGTGAGAGATCTGGTGTGTAGATCTATAGATCAGTTTGTTTACAGCTCCTTCCACCGTTCCCAGCTTCGACACACTTCTCGCATCAAATTCTATGTGGTTCCTCCAACATGTTAAAAACAAACGACTAGCTTTTCCTATGGATCAGATCCATCTATTTGGCGAATATCCACCTCACCGTCAGCAATTCCCACCATCGTTAGGATTTATTTAGGCAGAAAAATATGCAAAGCCAAAATGTGAAGAAACGCAGTCACGGCTTAGCTGCTTGAGTCACAGTGATCTATGGCGATTAGATACGGTGTTGCTGGTAATGAAGATTCTGGAGCGGGAAAACTTTACGAGAGAAGGTAACGGCAGTGACCCTTCACTACGATTAAAGACAAATTTCCATTCAAATGTGGCGTGTTGGAGGTGATAATAAGAAGGTTCTTGTTTTGGCCGCTGCAAATACTCCATATGATCTGGATCAACCTATCAGGCGGCGTTTTAACAAGTGAATGTATATTTATTTACCTGATGTCAACGTAAGGCAGCATATGGTCAATCTTCTCTACCCGAGTTTGGAAGACTTTGCGGATTTGGCAAAACGAACCGATGGCTTCTCTAGTTTTGATATTTATGTTTGTGTGAAAAATGTATTGTCTGAATCTATTCAGATCATCGATTTACTATTGAATTTGCAGGAAGATGACTATTGTTGTCGATTAGAGCATCATATCATTGATTGCACATACAATGCACAACAACTTGATGTCATGGGTATGGAACAATTTATTTTTAATGGTGGGATTCGACAACATTGTTTAACAGTGTGTAGCTATGTATGTAAAGGGTAATTAGCAGTCTAATAGTGTGATAGTGTGATCATCTACATAAAGGGTAATTTTCATATAAGTTCGTAGGCTATTTTTTTAAAACAACAACCAAAAAGGTGTGAGAGATTTTTTTGGTGTTTGTGTTTTTATTGGTTATAAAATGGATTGGTGGTTCTAACACTAGAAGCCTTGGTGTCCAAAACATAAATTCTTGTGTGTTTTATTGGTTATAAAAAGGGTTGGTGGTTCTTAAACTGGAAGCCCCAGTGTCTAAAACATCAATTCTTGTGTAAGGTCAAGTTGTTTGATCAAGTTTTGAACACATTCAGTGTCCAGACCTCCATACTAGCAACTGACGGATAACCGAAAGTGAAATATCTGACAGATGGTGGTTGTTGGTCCATAGGATGGTTGATGCAGGAGCATTCAACCAAGGGAAACTATTGTAAATAGTAGACATAGGGGGTCATGCATTCTTAGAATTATTTTCCTAAGTTACAAGTCATTTTAATATTTAGGCTGATAAGTGTGATTTAAATTAGATATTCTCAAAATAAATAACTAAGAGCATGAGTATTCTATGATTTTAGAAGTAAGGGAGAGCTTTTAGACACAAAAGAAATAGATGTGGATAAGGAGGTTTTTCTGTTTTAAAATAGAGAAAAGATAGAATAAAGCCTCAAGAGGCTTTTTGCCATATATGTATGCATGCAGAAGCTTTAGGCTTTTGATACCAATGTTTATTATATATATATGAATGTAAGCCTACGGGAAAAGGGAGAGAGCCACTAGAGGAGAGAATTTGGCTTGTGAGAAGAGAGGAGAATTTGGCTTGTGAGAGGAGAGGCACCATAATTGATAATCGGGCCTGTGAGAGAGTGCAGCATTGACTGTTAGGCCTGCGTGCCTGTATATGTGTGTGTATGTATGAGACCGAAGTCTCAATATAGATTTATTGCTTTCAGATTAATATATGCATAGTTTCTGATGAAGGGCACGTATGAAGTGTCTGCCTGTGATTATTTATGGTATGGATGAGAATTAATGGTTCTGTTAATGTGCATGTATCAGACAGCTTAATTACTGTATATTGAAAGTATTGGAAGTGGTTTATTTCCCTGCATAATGTTTGGTTGGAGCCTTCATGGCGTTTCCATTTAACTGCTGCTTCCGTGGACTCTCTAAGTCCTTTTTATAATGTTCTACGAATGACTCTATTTACATAGAGAATTGCGATATTTTTCCTTAAGTGGCATTGTAGCAGACGCGAATTATTATAGTGGCTGATTAAACCCTTATCGGGTCCGAACCCTATTATCGGATCGGAAGAGAGCCTTTGGGATCACTGAAGTGGAAGCCCGAATTACCGGAGCCGAAATCTTATAAAGCAGAATGGAAAGCATATCGGGTCCGAAACCCATATCGCGTCAGAAGGGAGAGAGGGCCTTAACCTTGTGAACGCTCTGATACACCGGAGCCGAATTGTTATGAAGCGCAACATATAAATAGCGTCGGGTCCGAAGAGAAGCCTTAGCAGTGTTCCGAAATCCGGAGCCGAATTTATATTAAAGAGCACCCTAAAGGAGATCGGGTCCGCAACCCCGTCAAGACTGGCCGATAAGGAATCCGCCGATACGACGGATCCGAAATCAGTTTAGAAAGGAGTGTAAGGAGGCATCGGGTCCGCGTTCCGTCGGAGGACTGAACCTATTATTTACAGCGAGTGCCGATATATATCGGACCCGAAACCGATATATAAAGGAGTATAAAAGTACATCGGGTCCGCACCTCATCGGAGGTCAGGCCTTAAGAGTTTGTTGTGGTTGCGAAATCCGGACCCGCCGAAATTTCTGAAGGCGGATATATAAGGTTTGAAGTCCGAGCGTTGGAGTTAGAGTGGGTTATGGTTAGTTCTATGTATCGACATATATTATATGATATATAGCCGCAGGGGTTAAGGTATATATATATAAAGCCTGCGTGATGGTTGATTAAAGGCTCGGTGGTGGCTTCCGATGGTTGATTATAAAGCGCGATAAAAAGGTGGTTGTGATTCTAAATAAGCCCATGGTTCATAAAAGGCTTAGAGCCTAAGCTGAAGCTTCCGATAGGACTTTGTGGCCATATCCACAGGTCCAAGGTTTGAGAATTTATATAAGAAAGGGGATTTTGGGCTTGTACCAGATCTCTTTTCATCAGGTGGTATCAGAGCAGGGAAAGTTTCCTGCGGGGGAAAGAATTCCAGAAAGGAAAAGTTGATATCAGAGAAGGATTGAGGTAAAAGCAGCACTACTGTTAGAACAAAAATAAAGCAGGGAAGATTTCTGTGAAAAGGAACATGCACACAGGAAAAGGCAATGAGCTGAATGATGGAAGACTACAGTGGGAGATGTAGCAGTCCAACAGAGGATTGGAGTAAACAGGAATAGGTAATTCCTTAAAGGAAGGCGAAAGCAAGATTGCTTAATGTAAGATCTGGTTGGTTTCTCAAGCAGAGTACAAGCCATTCAAGGTGCAGAAGAATGGAGGTAATACGTTATGCTTTGTTTTAAATTAAGAGTGTGTTTTATGCTAATGCACAGGTAATAGCAAGAGAAGTTGTGAGAGAAGAACCAAGTGAGTTTTTAAAGATAGAGTAAGGAGAATACTCTTATAGAGAAGTGGTAGTGAACCTGAAGAATCCAATAAGAAATTGGATAGAGAGGACAACTGAAGTGTTCTCAGAAGAAAGTGAGAGGATTGGAGAAGCCTAGAAGGAGCAAGGTGTTGCTCAGTAGAAGGTTCTAGACAAAGGACCGTGCTTACCAAAAGACTAAGTAAGAAGAGCTTAGTGAGGTAAGATTGCAGCCAGAAGGAAAGCTGTTGCAGAGGCTTGTTGCAAAGGAGAATTAACAAAGGTTGAAGAAAGTTGCAGATGAGAGAAGCCTGAAAGAGCAGTGGAGAATGCTCAAAAGGTTCCAGCAGAGGACCGGTGATTACCAAAAGACCAGATCCGGAGGGAAGGATTGGTGAGGTAAGTGGCAGCAAAAGAGTTTGCTGTTGTAGAGGCTTGATGCAACTCATGGGTGAGAAACTCATGGCGAAGAAGATGACTACTGAAAGTCATAAAGGAGATAGCCAAGGTTCAGGAAAAAGCCACAGTAGAGGACATAAGAAAGAGGATGCCAAGGTAAATGGCAAGAAGATAAGTCCAGAGGAAGTTGAAATGGAAGAATACATTTGTGAACCAGAACAAGGAGAATTTCTGGGAGATAGTGAAGATGAAGACTTGAAGACTGAAACTTCAAGTAAGACCAAAGGGTCATATGGTTTTAAATCTGACAATTTGTGGATGTTTGCAGGTGAAAGACAATTAGCTGATATTGTCATGAAGAAGGAAAGAGACCAGCAGAATCAAAATTCTGTTCTGGAAGAGCATGAGGTAGATAGGCCTTATATACAGCTGGAGAAGTTGATCATGGAAAATCAGAGAAGAAGTCTAGAGAAATGGCACAGAGATAAGATGACTGCAGAAGTTCGAGAAAGAGAGATTGCAGTAATGAAGGTACAATTGCAAGTATTGGAAGAATGGCTGCAAGAGCAGAAAAATCAAAATAGAAAATGGATCTTTCCACTGAAAGGAAAGAGAGTGATTTGGCGACAATTGCAGAGGAGGTTGAGGAAAACTGTGATTGCCTTGCTAAAAGAGGAACTTAGAGTTCATGTGCCAGAGATGGGAATTGAAGATTCCAAATGCAGATTTGTTCGTAAAGAAGTAATGGAGGAAGCAGTCAAGACTGAAAAGCCTTGTGGTTTTAAAACTAATGAGTTGCGCATGTTTGCAGGTACAGAACAGGGAGATGAACAAGCTTTAGAGTTTGTCCAAGAAGAGTTGAAAGTGGAGGTTTCCATTGGTGAAACAGAAGAGAAGATCATTGATGATTTCTTGAACTATTGGGCAGATCCAGACCAGCGGGATAATGTGAACTCTTGTATTTTTGTAGATAATAATTGTGATGTGGTTGCAGGGACTGAGGAAGATGCGCAATCTGGTGAAGCTGTCACAAGTGTGAAAAGAAGTCTTTCAGGAGTTAAGTACTCGGAAGATAGCAGTGATGATAATGATCCATTGATTTTATTAAGTGATGGACAGATAACTGAATTTATTGCAGGAGTTGAGAACCAGAATTATATTCTGATAATAGATGATGAGATGGTGACAATAGAAAGCTTGGCTAGTGAAAATATTGAAGATTGCATAGAAAGTTTCTCAAAGGAGATGACAGGTTTGTGGCATGAGTTACAGGTTCTAGAGCAGAGACTAGAAGCACAGAGGATAAGTATTCAGAGTATAAAAACAGAGATGAATGAAAATAAAGAACACAGAGGTATTCTCGAAGAAGATGGGGTAGAAGAAAGACTAATGGGCAATCTCATGAATTTTGTTAAGAATTCGAATCAGCATGCTGATATGCTGACCAAGGAGAAGGAGAAAACAGAGGATCAAATTGAATTATTGCCAAAAGGAGATAAGGCACAGCAACCTTATGTTTTTAATTTTAACAAGTGTTTTGTGAGTGCAGGTGATGTAGAAAACAGTCCATCACTTGGAATTGTCTCAAGAGAAGGAGAACTGTTGCGGTTAGAAGATGAGACAGTTATGTCCCATAACCAGAGGATTGTTTCCATGAGTGACAATAAAGAGTTGGCTTGCTTAAATAACCAAGAGAAGACTGGTGTACAAAATTTTGAAGCTGATACAGGAATACAGGATGAAGCCATAGTGGTTGAAGAAGAAGACAAAGGTTATAATTTACAGCATGTTGATGAAGTGCTTAAGAAGAAGTGGGCGAAATATGATGAGCAAAAGAATGTTGCAGAGGGACAGGAAGTTTGGGAGGTAGCAACATCAATGGTAGCAACATCTGTGAAAGCAACGATAGCAACATCTGTGAAAGCAGCGATAGCAACATCTGTGAAAGCAGCGGTAACAACAGGAGAAAGTCTGTTAGACAAAGAAATTGAACTGATGAGGCAGTTGATGATGCAGCAATCCAAATGGAGGAAAATAGAAATAGCAGCAAGAAAGATCAATCAGAAGTTGAACCTGATTGACAGAGAGAAGAAAATGGAGCAAAGGACAGCAGAAATGCAGCGGCAGCAAAGGAATAAAGCATTTGGACAGTTGCAGAACAAGATATGGGATCCAGGAAGACCAATACCACAAGACACATGATCAGGAGATCATGAAATTTTTCTACCTTGGGAGTCTGATGCAGGAGCATTCAACCAAGGGAAACTATTGTAAATAGTAGACATAGGGGGTCATGCATTCTTAGAATTATTTTCTTAAGTTACAAGTCATTTTAATATTTAGGCTGATAAGTGTGATTTAAATTAGATATTCTCAAAATAAATAAATAAGAGCATGAGTATTCCATGATTTTAGAAGTAAGGGAGAGCTTTTAGACACAAAAGAAATAGATGTGGATAAGGAGGCTTTTCTGTTTTAAACAGAGAAAAGATAGAATAAAGCCTCAAGAGGCTTTTTGCCATATATGTATGCATGTGGAAGCTTTAGGCTTTTGATACCAATGTTTATTATATATATATGAATGTAAGCCTACGGACAAAGGGAGAGAGCCACTAGAGGAGAGAATTTGGCTTGTGAGAAGAAAGGAGAATTTGGCTTGTGAGAGGAGAGGCACCATAATTGATAATCGGGCCTGTGAGAGAGTGCAGCATTGACTGTTAGGCCTGCGTGCCTGTATATGTGTGTGTATGAGACCGAAGTCTCAATATAGATTTATTGCTTTCAGATTAATATATGCATAGTTTATGATGAAGGGCACATATGAAATGTCTGCCCGTGATTATTTATGGTATGGATGAGAATTACTGGTTCTGTTAATGTGCATGTATCAGACAGCTTAATTACTGTATATTGAAAGTATTGGAAGTGGTTTATTTCCCTGCATAATGTTTGGTTGGAGCCTTCATGGCGTTTCCATTTAACTGTTGCTTCCGTGGACTCTCTAAGTCCTTTTTATAATGTTCTACGTATGACTCTATTTACATAGAGAATTGCGATATTTTTCCTTAAATGGCATTGTAGTGGACGCGAATTATTATTATAGTGGCTGATTAAACCCTTATCGGGTCTGAACCCTATTATCGGATCGGAAGAGAGCCTTTGGGATCACTGAAGTGGAAGCCCGAATTACCAGAGCCGAAATCGATATATAAAGGAGTATAAAAGTACATCGGGTCCGCACCTCATCGGAGGTCAGGCCTTAAGAGTTTATTATGGTTGCGAAATCTGGACCCGCCGAAATTTCTGAAGGCGGATATATAAGGTTTGAAGTCCGAGCGTTGGAGTTAGAGCGGGTTATGGTTAGTTCTATGTATCTACATATATTATATAATATATAGCCGCAGGGTTTAAGGTATATATATATAAAGCCTGCATGATGGTTGATTAAAGGCTCGGTGATGGCTTCCGATGGTTGATTATAAAGCGCGATAAAAAGGTGTTTGTGATTCTAAATAAGCCCATGGTTCATAAAAGGCTTAGAGCCTAAGCTGAAGCTTCCGATAGGACTTTGTGGCCATATCCACAGGTCCAAGGTTTGAGAATTTATATAAGAAAGGGGATTTTGGGCTTGTACCAGATCTCTTTTCATCAATGGTTCATTACTTGATGACTCTTATCGCAGAAGCCCCGATGAGATGAGTTGTTAATATTGTCAATCTTGCAAAGTTCATCAATGATAGTTAGAGGCAGTTACGTTTTTAATGGAGGTCAAGTGATAGCTTGAAGATGTAGTGGTGAAAGAGTGGTGTTTGCAAGATTCCAGAATGGATGTGAGTATTGATGAAGACCAGTGTGACAGAGATTCATTTATTGTTGTAATGAGTGTCATGTAAGAATTAAGGGGGGGTATTGGAAGTAATGCTTCCATGACTTCCAAGTTGTTGACCAAGCATCAGTTTAGAAGTTGTTTATTTCTATGCTATGAGTTGGAGATGATTTAGGGTCATGATCTAGATGTGTCAAAATCAGTGTGTTATGTCCTTTATATTTGTATCTCTTATGATTACTGAAATATATTTTAGTTTGTTTTGTGTTGTGTTTAATAGCTCTCTCGCTTTCTAATTTCTAACATAATAATTGTATCGGCAAATAGTGGGCAGAAATGCACCCATGAGTCTGACCATTCAAACAGTGATAAAGATGTTCCATGTTCGGCATATCCGAAAAAGATAGAGCTCTCTCAAGAAAAGAGGATAAAGTCTCCTCCTCAATTGTAAATGATAAAATTATTGATTTGGTAGATGTTCGTAGGGAAAAAGGAAAAAAAAGAAATCAGTGAATAACTCTGGTGTTACACACCAGAAATGTTATGAAGTTTTTTCACACTCTAATATAATTTAAAAAAAAAGATACGAAATTTAAAAAAAAAAAGATACGAATGGCAGTAATGAATGGTTTTGTATAACGAAAGTGACTCATCAATCATATAAATATTTTGACAAGGTAAGTAAGAGAATCTTGTGCATGTAAGTTTTTGATAGACATTATCATCCAATGTTTTTCCAGCCCACATGTGTAACCTTTAATCATTATGATGCTAATAAATATGAATGGCGATAATGAGTGTCTCTTAGCCCTGCAGGGACAGTGAGTAAGAATGCCAGTCAGAATTTCTTTGGTTTTGTATAACACAAGTAACTCATCAATCACTTCAACCTTTGAAGATGACTATTGGACATTTAAAGTTACTTACCAAAGTTTTACCAGTTAGCCATCCAAAACAAACATATAAGTCGTTTTGAGTGTTTTTTTATATTACTAAATATACTTTTGGTAAAAAAATATTGTTTTGAGTGTTTTTTTATGTTACTAAATATACTTTTGTTAAAAAAATAATTTATTTTTATTTTCAGTGCTTTTTTTATATAACTAAGCATACTTTTGGTAAAGGAAAATAATTTGAGGGGGAACCATTGGGTTTAATTCTCTTTTATTTGGGTTTTATTCTCCATAAATAAGAGTTTAATTCTCTTTTATTTGGGCTTTTTTCTCCCTAAATGAAGGTTTAATTCTCCTCTATTCTCCATAAATATGGATTTAATTCTCTTTTATCTGAATTTTATTTTCCATATAAACATATTAGTATGTGTGACAAAAATTTTAACATGTTAAATAACTTGCCCAAAAAATCTGAAATATATAAATATAGTAATTTGAAAACTCTTTTTATTACAAAAGAAAATAATAATCACAAAACAAAATTGTTAACCATATCACAGTATTAAAAAAGTTTAGTTTTATTTTACTTAATGAAACTAGTATCTAATCAATAACCCTTTTTCATTGGTACTGAAAAGGTTTAAACTCTCGAAGCTTTGGCTAACCAACTTCATGGAACTTGGTTCTCACTGTGAAGTTGGTTCTCACTGGAGTTGGTTGATTTTCAACGCCCAACTTCATCAATTTCTATTCGGATTTGGGAAGACTTCAGCTCTAATCCATGTGACTCTGTAGCATCGTAGCTCAGTAAAGTTCTTTCAAGGTTTCTATGAGAATGACCGCAAGTTTTGCAACCTACACGAGTTCTTACAGGTCATATTTACTACAAATTGTTTGTGTGCCATTAATGGATTCTACCGAGAACTTATTCGCAAGAAGACATGAAATTTAGGTGGTTATGTTGCCATTTCCAACACATGGACACCTTAATCATTTGTTTCAGCTTTCAAGGGCCCTCACTGCACGAGGCCTAAATGTATTGTTTGTCACCGCTTCTAACCATATCAATCCATCTCAGCATCACGTTCAGGAATGGGATCCTCAGAACTTTCCCATTCAGTTCCACGAATTACCGATGGCCTCCTTCTCAGATCAACAACCCAATCTTGACAATAAGGAGCATACTTTCCCTCAACATCTTATTTTATAATACAAATTATAGAAAAAAATTGTCAAATTGTATTTTAGATTTATTTCATAATTCAGGAACCCTAACTTCCTTATAGCATATCTTCAAAGGAATAGCAAAACAATATATAAAATTTTAACTAGATTGTTCTCAAATATCTCTCTTTAATATGCACCAAATTTCATCATGAAGCTTCCAAAAAAAAAAAAATTATAGCAAAAATGCCAAAATGACTTATTTGAAGTAGAAAAACTCTAGATCATAAGCTTTGACACCAAATGTTATGAACCTTGCATCTCAAAAATGATAAGAAACCAATAATTACAATCATTTTCCAGATAGAAACCTCTTTTTACAATGAATACAATGTAAAATACAATATTTGATGATTCTTAAACTAGGTCTCATTAGTATATATATAGGAGACAAAGAGAACAATTATAGTAAAATAAGACCATGAAAGGTTCTAAATAGTACATAATAATCACACAATAGAAATGTAGTCACTCAATATCTTGGTTTTAATAAAGGGGTTTTACAGTTAACATTGGGCTTATATAAAGCTTTAGGAAAAGTGTCTATTATTTATTTCACTTGGATTCTAGAATTCTTGTATTTTTTTTTCTTAAGGAAAAATCTTGTACCTATATAAATATATGAGATCATAATTGTGAATCAAATAGTAAATTTTTTTAGTTTAATTATCACAAAAGGAAAAATGTTACTAAGAGTGACATTAAACATTTGTTTTAAGAAATTCAAATTTATGGAATCTAAAACCCTTAAATCATGTAATGGAATTAAAATTAAACCATTTAATATCTTTAAATGTGAAAAAACATAGGTATTTTAATTTGTGAAGCAATTTTTCATTTTTTTTTTTGTTTTTTTTGGGTAGAATTTGGTAGATGGTTTTATAAAAATCCATAAAGAATGGATAACAAAGTTTTTAAATAAGTAAATATTATATAGATTAAAGTAATACTTATGTCATGTTCAAAGGTAGTATGTAGTATATATAAACAAATATGTAGTTAGTTGATAGAAGAAATTGTAAGGACTTATTTTGAATAGTTTTTACAATAACTATATAAATCTTTTACAAGAACTTTAGAATTATTTTGAGTTATGGATTTGAGAGGCACGTGGTGGCTAATTTGATGTAGGTAATTCAAAAACATATCATGGTTAAGTTGAGAAAGTGCTTTTTAGGTTTAGTTTATTCGTATTTTTTTTGTTCTCTGGCATTTTAGTTTCAGGTTACCTTATTTTAATCATTTGCATGTGGTTTTGTCGTATTATTTTTGGATTTTATTCTCTTCTTTGGGTTTATTTATGGTTATAGGCCTATTTTTCATGGCTTCTCCTTAGTCTTCTTTCCTCAACTCAACTTTTCGTTTGGCTCTCACTCATCTCTATCTATAAGAGTTGGTTCATGGTTTACTCTTTCAACTTAGAGATCCCTAACTAGTCTCATTTTCCGATGTTGGAACTTCTTCTCAGGTAGGTTCTCCCTTGTCACCATCTGGTGCTCTCCCTTAGGTGTTTATTTCTATCTCAGCCTCTTGGTCTCTACTTATTGTTTCCTTCATCTCTGCCCTCCCCTCCTTATAGGTCAATGATGGGTTTCCTCAATTTGCAAGGGAGGAAGAAGAGGCAGACTCACCCCTCTTATTAGTCTTAATTCTCCTCTTCCATTCTCTTTTCAAACTAAAGTGCAAGATGAATATCATTGTTCAACAAGAACATATATGGAATTTATCCATGAAGAATTTCGTAGAACCATCTCTAAAGTGGAGGAGGAAGTTCATCAGACTCGGAGATTCATCTCAAACCACTAGATCAATGGAGACACCATGAATTGGCTCCCTAAGGTTGAAAACTATACTCGATATTGCCAAAATTCCTACATGCAAAAAATTATTCTATAATGGCATATTACAACTCTCATGGGACGAGTTTTCATAGATCATTCAAACACTCAACAATAACTTCTAGTGTGCATGGCTAGGTTGATGGATAAAATGGATAGGTTGGACAAAAAGATTTATGTGCTAGCCAAGAAAATTAGAAAACCCTACCTTCACCTCCTATAATGAAGAAAAGGATCCTCCTCTACCAATTTAGGTGGACTCTCCCTCAGGGTAACATGATGTGAACATGATCAGGTGAGCCAAATTTTCTATTATGATTTTTGTATTATGCCATTGTTTAACTACAATTGTAAATTTTTGGCATAGTATTTCTTTTAGTTTTCTTATATTTTGAATGATAGACTTATAGCATGTGAGTTATGCCATGTCAATATTTTGAACTTATGCTATTCGTCTGGTTTCCCAAGTTCCAGACAAATAACTTTTGAAAAAACACTATGCATTTACTTCTGAAAGTAATATCAAGTGCCTAACCATACAAAAAAAGGTTGAAAAAGTTCTTACTAACACCGCATAGTTAAGTTGAGGAAGTCAGCTCATAATTACTTCATGGTTAAGTTGAAGAAATAGTTATCATGTCACTTATTAATGATCCTTAATCCTTAAAATTGAATTACAAACACGATATTCAGAAATGATGTACACCATTTTACTTCATATCTTAAAAAACCTTAAGATATGGAAACAATATAAAATAACCCTTTTATGTAATGAATCCATTCCTATTCACTTAATTTTTGGAGTGGGAAACATCGTAATGAGCTAAGATCCAAAACAATATACTCTCGTACATTATTCATAAGGGCTATAGCATCATTATTTATAACTAGTTATAAGATCTTAATGCTAACTACCTAGTGGAACTTCTTTAATGAGACACCATGAACCTTATTCACTTTATATAGAATAGCTTAACAATATGCACTCCACATTGGAACAATTAATGTTGTATAGAGTGGGGCATACATACATACATATATACATATAATTCAATTTCAATGTACTTCATATGATAATGTATATATCCCAGCCTATGTGATATTAATTGTTTTGTTGCATGGTGCACATTCACTGCCCTAGAATGAACACCACTAGTATTACTTTAAAGGGCCCTTTGGACCCCATTACACTCGTGAGGAGGATCCCAACACTCTATTCCCCTTGAAAAAATATTTCCCACAATGCTTGTAGTGAGGATGGACTACCACAAATTGGGGTGAACCACAATATTGAAGTAGTCCAAGGAACTAGGGTCCCATGTATAGGGGTTCAATGTGATGTTAAATAAGATCAAAAATATCATCCTAAAACTCAAGTCCCATGTGTGGGTGTTGATTGCAACAATGAAGTGGTCTACAAAACTAGGTCTTGATGTATAATTGCTCCCTACAATGATGAGGTAGTCCATAAAAATCTTCCATAAATAGGGTTGTCCCATGTCCCAATGCTCATGCTAACTCCAAACTAATCCGACAAATCATTAAGTATTTTGCTCAAAGTGCCAACCATGGTTATGAGTATCCAAATAAACACAATAAACCATGCCAAAGAGATCATATACATAACTACAAAAGGTCAATGATAGATATGTAAGGAACACTAACACTAGAGAACAAGCATACTAGAAATTGTTAGGCCCCACTTGTTCATGTATTCCCTCAATGATTCTCTTCATACAATGGTGGTGAGTCATCAAAGATGAGATATAAGTAGTTGTGATACCAACAATATCAGTTTAGATACCGATGTTCACAAGTAACATGTAAGTTTTCCCGTGCAGATATGTCACTTGTATATTTAGTTCTAGATGTTCAATATGATTTGGATCTCTGTCTATTGCTCCCACTACAACAAAACAGACAATTTGCGCCAGATTTAGCACCAGATTCTAGTGCATTTTTTTCTCAATTGGGATGAGCAACCTGGCGCTAAATCTGGCTCTATTGTACAATTTTTAAAGCGTCCTTTTTTTCACCAAATTTTGCATCTTTTTTACGCCAAATTTTCCATCATTTTCTGCATCATATTTTGCACCAAGATTTTCATTTGGTTTTACAACAGGTTTTGCTTCTAGTTTTGTGCCTTTTTTTGCATCATTTTTTGCTTCCTCTTTTGTGGAATTCTTTGCTTCTATTTTTGTGTCATAATTTGCATCGATTTTTACACCATCTTTGACATCTTATTTAGCGCCTTTTTTTACATCCAATTTGTGCCAATTTTTGCATCTGGTCTTATGCCATCTTTTGCTTCTAATTTTGTACTTATTTTTACATCTATTTTTGTGCCAATTTTTCTGCCTTTTTTTACACCATCTTTTCCATCCAATTTTGCACCATATGTTGAATCTGATTTAGTGCCAAATTTCGCATGCATTTTTGCACCATTTTTTGCATCCACTTTTTCATTTTATTTATATCCCTTTTTTGCATCCTATTTGGCACCATATTTTGTATTTAATTTTGCATCATTTGTTGCATCCAATTTAGCATCATTTTTAACACCATTTCTTGCATCCAATTTTTCATCCTTTTGAGCATCTAAATTTACATCCTATGTTGAACCATATATTGCATCCACCTTTGCATCCCATTTTGTGTCTATTGTTACGTTCACTTTTGAGCCATTTTTTCGTCTACTTTTGCATTTGTTTTTGCACCAAGTTTTGAATGATTTGTTGCATCATTTTACATCCAATGCTGCATCTCAATTTGCATCCAAAATTGAGCCATTTTTATGCCCATTTTTGCACCATTTTTTCTTCTTTTGTGTCCAATTTTGCACCATTTTTTATGTCCAAATTTGCATCCTTTTTGGTATCTAGTTTTTCATCCTTTTTGGCTTCCAAATTTGCATCCTTTTTTCTGCCACATTTTTTGTCCACATTTGCATCTCATTTTGCACCTAGATTTTAGTTGGAATTTTCATCTAGTTATGCATCATCTTTGACATCTTTGGTTTCACCATTTTTTAGTCCCATTTTGCATCTTGTTTTGTGTCTTTTCTTACATCCTTTTTGCATCCTAATTTTACACCATTCTTTGCATCCTCATTTTGATGTCCATTTTTGCATCCTTGTTTGCACCCAATTCGGTATCCTTTCATATGCCCTATTTTGTTCCCTTCTTTGTGTCTAGTGTTGCACCCTTTTTAATTTTACTTTAAAAACCTTTTTGTGTCATTGTTTGCATATTGTTTTGATGGCTAGTTTAACATCCAATTCTACTCCCAATTTTTCATCCATGGTTAAATCCACTTTTGGCTTCTTGTCTAGAGTTTTACTTTTATTTCCATTTATGACCACCTCTAGGATTTAATGCATGGTTAGGTGAAAACAAAACCCTCTCAGTTTATCTTAGAAACCTAGGACAAACCAATTAAGAGAAAGGTTGTTCTAAGGCTTAGGATTCTTAGTAGATCAAAATGTAGAGTATAGATTAAGAAAAAGAGAATGAATTCTTGTGAGTCCTCGCATGCAGGTCTTCTTGGAGTTTTTCGTATAGCCAAGAAGCGCTCCTAGCTAGCTCCAAAGCTTGGTCCTACACATAAGAGAGAGAATAAAGCAACCTTCACAACATAATATCTTAATAATCAAAACTATAAAAAAATATAAATATTATTGAATAAATAAATATAAACCAAAAACCCATGCATACATTAGTTAAATAGAAGAAGTAAAGAATGAATAGAAACATATGGAAGGAAGAACAACTGATCTATATGAATAAAGGAGTTGGAGGAAAGTTACAACAATCAGATATAGTTGCAACATCACCTCCCCCAACTCATAGCTCCAAAACTCTCCCTCTCAAGACACCCAACTCATAGCTCCAAAACTCTCCCTCTCAAGACAGATCTCAAGAGCGTGACAATACAAAATTCCCATCATTTTTTCAATGGCCAAGCCTCTAATATATAGGAAAGTGGAGTCTATGAAGATTTCCAAAATTCCTCATTAGTTCAATTTGGAAAAAATCTTTTGGGTGAATAATGTTTCCTCATATAAAAAAGGAATTTTCCATTTTTTAGATGCTTTTGTGCTTAGGAAAAAGCTTCCCCATGCTTTATGGCTCTTTCCCACTTTTGTATGCTTTTATTTTTTAGGAAAAAGCTAAAGATGAGGATAAAGAGATTACATTCCACCATATGTTTCCGAAAGTGACCAAGAATGTCAAATTCAAATTCTAGTTTGCTTATGTTTTAGTTTTTTTTTAAATATATATTTAGTTTTAGTATTTTTTTTTCTAGAAAAATATATTTAGTTTTTGGTATATTTTTCTATAAGAAAAAATATATTTTTTTTTATAAAAATGGATTTTAAACATTCCATTCATGCTAAATTTGTGATTTTATGATAGGAGTTTAAATTATATATAGTAAAGTAACTTAATGTCATGTGTCGTGTTGCTGAGATGGGTGTTATACATCTCTTTCTTGCTAAGTTATAGAATGTGCTTGGGTTTTCTTAATGCAATAAAACTAATTATGTTCTTCATGATATCTTGAAATGTTCATCTTGAACTAGGCTAATAGATCTTTGTCCCCATTAATCTTGGTCTTAATAGATTAATTGTCTTGTGGTGGCCTTGAGTGGTCACTTCCATTAGTTGCATGCTTTGTAGTTTTCAGTTAGTGACATTTTTTAGGCTTGATAATATGTTATTTAATTTATCAAAATGTGTTATTGTCCATATTATTGTTAAATATTAATATTAATATGCTGATTTTTAAGCATGTTTTAGGAAAACTTTCCCAAAATGTTTATAGATTGTATTTTATAATGCAATGATTCTTTGCTTGATGAAATTGTTTTGGATATTTTTTTTAATGATTCATTGATTGATGAAATTGTTATGGATATTTTTTTTAGTATATTAAATTGTTTGTGATAAAGTCAAAAATCACCTCTTTTTTAGATTTTCATTGATCAATTTCCCTTAAGGCCATCAAGTTCACCATTTGGTCCCAGGTTAAGGAAATATAGGAGTCATGAAGTGGAATTGTCCAAGCACTTAAATCTTGAGACATGTTTCTTTTTAGTCACTTTATACTTTCTTTCTATGTAAATTTTTGATGAAAATAGTCTTGGAACATGAGGGGCGTCAATAGTAAGCGAAAACAAACTCCTAAAAGAAAAATGGTATGCAAAGCACCCATAAATAATGTTGATATAAGAAGCAAAAATATTAAGTGAGGTTCAACCTCATATAATTAGAAAATGGGGGAGGAATTTCCAAGTAGTAGTGATTGATGCTTAGAGATACTTGGGTGGAATGGTTATTATTTGAAATGATTAAGACATCAAGGTTACCAATATGTTTACCTCTTTTCGCATTATGACAGTACAATTTTAGTTAATTGACATTGAGGACTACTACCATGTATCCAATGTCTATGACTCCAACATCGCAAATGGAAAACCTCTATTTCTCAATTCTATTTCTAGCACAAGTAATTTATACTCCCCATCTCCATGGATTGTTGGGAGTGACTTCAATATTATAAGTGTCTCGAGGAAAAGAAAGAATGAATCGAAATGTTTAACAAGATATTTTGTAAGCTATACCATTAAAGCCACAAAGTAGTCTCCATTAAAGTTGTCAAGAAATGAGTCTACAACCCACACATGTGGATCAATGAGATGTAATACATGTGTGTGTGGTTACGAACTCAATGCACCTCTATAATAACTCCACAAACTTATGTATTTTTCACTCTGTCACATAAATTGACAGTAGTGTGACATAAGTAAACCAAGAGTAGACATGAAAGCCTTAGGAAACAAACATTCCTTAGATCCTCAATTAGGTGCTTAAATGATGAAGTGAAAATGCAAGGAGAAAAGAAGAATTCATGATTTAACCATCACATACATGTGATCAAGTGTGACTAGGAGTGTATATATTCATATATTTTCCAAAGAGGGAGTGAATACATGAGTTACCATTTATTGGCCCTTATTTTTATTTCTTTTTCATTTTCTTATATATAGGACTTAGGGAATAAGGTTTTCATAAGTTTGGCACAACTCATAGATATAAGATTTACATGAATTTTCACTTCAACCTTAGAGTTTAGACTTAGATAAATCAATATAGTGTATGTTTAATGATTTTGGCTTTCACTTTTTTATTGTATTTCATCACAAATACAAAAGGGGAAATATTTTGCCACAAATCTATGAATGCTTAATCATAAAGTCGTCATGTGATGAAAACAAATTAATGATGTTATTCTCTACGAAAATGATGGGTATTCTTGAGAAAATTTTATGCTTGTGGATGTTTCCTCCCTGGTTGAGAGGGAGTGAGGGTAGACACCATGTTATCCATGTGTCATGTACTATGGCTAGGATTAACAATCGTAAGCCTAGTAAAGGCACTAGTAGGGATAATGGTGGATTGGATAAACATCTGGGACCAATATTCTTTGAGAATTTGGACATTGACTAGGACTAATCGCCATAAGTGAAGTACATTAATCCAAGATAAGAATAGTCATGAGGATTGACATTTTCTGGTGTCAAATATTATGATAGTGGATTAGGAAATGATCATGTGAGGACATACCTGGTAAACATCTTGGTGGGGTAAGTGCCTTGAAAGGCAGTGGTGTCCAAATTTATGCCTCCCAACATTGTGC
Organism: Pinus tabuliformis; assembly: GCA_031772625.1. Taxonomy (NCBI): domain Eukaryota; kingdom Viridiplantae; phylum Streptophyta; class Pinopsida; order Pinales; family Pinaceae; genus Pinus; species Pinus tabuliformis. The sequence goes on along the minus strand of CM062807.1, from coordinate 42,897,834 downwards.
TCTGATCTAATGGAGAGATAAACTTGTTAGTCAAGGCCTTACTATTTTGAAAATTTTGGCTATGGTGATGTAAATCATCATTGATGCTTATCAATCTAGATCCCTTCTTATATGAATATTTCAACTTGAGAGTACTTTTTTGTCTCATTATGAGTACCTCGCTAGTTTAGAGGGAGGGTCATCATCTTCATTATTGCCATTATCACCACCATCAATGTGATCATTATTGTCATCATTTCATTATCATCATAATCACCATTCATGTCTTCTTCATGATCATCATCATCATCATCATTTTGTATATTGTCGTCAATTGTTCATAATTATAGGTATCATAAGAAATATCACCAACCTTAGGACACATGATATATGAAAGAAAAATAACCACTTTATTTTTTAGAAATGATTGATGATCATCAACATCACTACCATTATCATCGTCATTATAATTGTCATCATCCCCATCATCATAACTAATATAAGTTTTATCATAATTTTTGTCATCTTCATCATGAACATCATAATCATCATTCATGCCATTATTGTTCTTGATTATGACCAAGATGAAAATAATGATAATGATGATCAGATGATGATGACTTGGAAGATGACGCCAAAGATAATTATTATGATTTTTACCATGATGACATTTAAAAATTGGGAGGAATGGCCAAGGTCATTAGCATCATCATCATTGTCATTGTAACTCCCATCGTCTTTATCATCATTGTCATTATCATAACAATTGCAATTCATGTCATCGTCATCATCTTCATTATCATCATCGTTATAATTATTGACATTGTCATCAGTTGTTCATAATTTTCAATGTCATAAGAAATATAATCAATGCAAAAGATATGATGTGTGTTGGAAAATGGATGCAAAAGTAAACAAAAAAATGGGGGTAAAAATAGACGTAAATTTGGATGAAGAGTGGACACAACATAAGTAGATGCTAAACAAGACAGAAAAATTGAACAAAAGTGGATGAAAAAGTAGATGCAATAGTTCATACAAACTTGAACACAAAATAGGACTCAAACATGGATGAAAAAGTGGAAGAAAACATGGGCACAATAGTAGGCATAAAACTTAGCATGAATTGTGGTGAAACAAATGTGGATACTCCAATGAATGTAAAAAAAAAGGGACACAAACTTGAATGCAAAAAGGAGGAAAACTTGGATGAAAAAAGGGATGTAAACATGGGCCAAACATGTGTGCAATAGTGAACACAAAATTAGTTGCAAAACTAGACAAATCAAAAGTGGATGTAAAAGTAAATTTGAAATGGGATGCAAAAAACATAAACAATATTTGATGCAAACTTGGACACAAAAGAGGATGCAAATATGGATGCAATAGAGGAAGAAAATGTGGGTTGCAATGATAGGCATAAGATATGGCACAAATAATAGCACAAAAAAGGTGGATGTAATAATAGACACAAAAAAATATGCAAACTTAGATGCAAGACAAGATGCTATAAGGGATGTAAAAGTGGATGCAAACACGGGTGCAACATGAGAAACAAAATTGGATGCAAAATATGGATGAAATGGAAGTACATGCAAAAGAAGATACAAAATGAGATGCAAAACCCAACACAAAAGTGGATGCAAAAATAGATGAAATATTTTATGCAAAAGAGGATGTGAAGATGGATGCAAAATTGGAAGCAAACGTGGGTACAACAGTATGTGCAAAACATGGAACAAATTTTGTCACAACAAAAGTAGATGTAATGATAGATGCAAAAAAAGAAGCAAATGAAGATGAAAAATAGGATGCAAAAAGGGATGTAAAAGTGGGTGTAAACATGGGTGCAACAATGGATGTAAAATAGCTTTTGCAACTTATTTGAAAGAGCAATTTTGTCCCAACAATTAGACTTGTAGCATAAAGAACATGGTTAATACATATGACTCGACCAAAAACTAGTTACTACCAAAATTCAACCAAAAAAAATATTACTGCATAAAAATAGAATTAAAAACAAAAAAAATAAAAACAAAAATTTCCCAAATTAAAAATAAATAAATGATAAACTTTTTTTTACCAAAATTTAGTGATTTTTTTAGTGCTAATACTAACATCATCATTACAACAAGATATTTTTTTAGTGCTAATACTGCCATTACAACAAGATATAAGAGGGATATAATGCAAAAAGTTTAATAATAATATGTATGTAGAAGATGGTCTTCAGACTGGTGAATTCATGATAATCAATGGGACTACAGTCAAAATAATTGGATGTTATTTACTTTTTTACATAGATTGTCAAAATAATTGCATAAATCGATTTTTTTTAACCAAAATTTAACAAAAACTTTTCTAGTGCTAACATTAGAACCACCATTACAACAAGATATCTTTCTAGTGTTGACAACACCATTATAGTAAGATACCTCAAGAGAGACAGAAAATTTAAAAAGTATGATAGTAATATGTATCCAGAAGATGGTAGTGAAACTAGTAATTGTTCATTCTCATTATCATAATCATTGTCATCATCATCACCATCATCCTTGTCATCGTTATTGCCATTATTACATTATCATCATAATCACCATTCATGTCATCATCATCAGCTCCATCATCATCATCATTATGGACATTGTTTGCAATTGTTTATAATTATAGACGTTGTAAGAAATATCATCAACCCAAAAAATGTGATCAGTGCTAGAAAAGGGTTGTTTAGGACACATTGATATACGTAAGAGAAATAACAACTCTATTTTTGAGAGAAGATCGATGATCATCATCATCACCACCATTATCATCGTCATTGTCATTTTTATCATCCCCATCATCATCATTAATGTAATTTCTATCAACATTGTTGTAATCATCATCATCATTCATGCCATTATTGTTTTTTATGATGACCTAGATGAAAATGATGATGATGACACCAAAGATAATGCTTATGATTATGACAATGACAACATCTAAAATTGGGAAGATTCGCCAAGGTCATTAGCGTCGTCATCATCATAATCATTGCCATCATCATCATTAATGTCATTGTAACCACTATCGTCTTTATCATCATAATCACAATTCATGTCATCGCCATCATCTTCATTTTCATCATTGTCAATATTATTGACATTGTCATCAATTGTTCATAATTGTCAATTCCATAAGGAATATCATCAATGCAGAAAATATGATGAGTGTTGGAAAAGGGATGCAAAATCGAACATAGAAATGGGGGCAACAATAGAAGTAAAATTGGATGAAAAGTGGATACAACATAAGTAGATGCACAACAACATGAAAAACCTAACACAAAAGTGGATGCAAAAGTAGATGTAGTTGTCAATGCAAACTTGGATGCAAACATGAAGGCAAAAGTGGAAGCAAACATGGGTCCAATGGTAGGTGTAAAACTTGGCACAAACTGTGCTGAAACAAATGTGGATGCAACAACGGACACAAAAGTAGATGCAAAAATGGATGAAACAAAAGTGGATACAATAGGGGATGAAAAAACATACACAATATCTGATGCAAACTTGAACACAAAAGAGGATGCAAATGTGGATGCAAACGTGGAAGCAAATGTGGTTGCAATGGTAGGCGCAAGATATGGTGCAACAAAAGTGGATGTAACAATAGACAAAAAATATGCAAAATAAGATGCAAAAATGGATGTAAAAGTGGAAGCAAACATTGATGCAACAGGCAAAACAAAATTGGATGAAAAAAATGGATACAATGGAAGTAGATGCAAAAGTAGATACAAAACGAGATGCAAAACCCAATGCATAAACCTGACACAAAAGTGGATGCAAAAATAGATGCAATATTTGATGCAAAAGAGGATGTGAACATGGACGCAAAATTGGAAGCAAACGTGGATACAATAGTGAGTGCAAAACATGGTGCAAATTATGGCATAACAAAAGTGGATGTAATGATAGATGAAAAAAAAGAATCAAAGTATGATGCAAATGAAGATGTAAAAATGGATGCAAAAAGTGAAATTTAAAATGGGTGTAACAGTGGATGAAAAATTGTATGCAAAAGTGGATGCAATAGAATTCGATGCAAAAGTAGATGCAGAACAAGACACAAAACCCGATGCAAATCCTGGTCCAAAATTGGATACAAAAAGGGATGCAAAAATAGATGTAGTATTTGATGAAAACCTAGATGCAAATGAGGATGAAAACGTGGATGCAAAATTATAATCAAAAATGGGTGCAAAAGGAGGTGCCAAACTAGGCACCAATTGTGGCACAAAAATATTAGATGCAATAGTGGGTACAATAATAGATGCAAAAGAGGATGTAAATATGGATGCCAAACAAGATGGAAAAGTGGATGCAACAAAAGTAGATGCAAAATTATATGAAAAACTAGATACAAAACTCGATGTAAAATGTGGCGCAAAAGTGATGCACAAATGGATGAAAAAATGGATGCAAAAAATGATTTAAAAAAGGATGCAAAAGTTGATGCAAGTGTAGGTGCAAAACGTGGATGCAAATGAGGATGCAAAAGTATGTCAAACAAAAATAGATGCCAAAATTGATGCAAAACCTGGAACAAAACCTGGTGCAAAGGATGACATAAAACTTGGCATAAAATTTGGTGCAAAACGTGGTGCAAAACCTATTGCAATACCTGGTGCTAAACTTGGTGTAAGATTTGGTGCAAAACTTGATGCAAATTTTGTGTCAAGTTTTGCACCATATTTGATAAATGGATGCAAATAGCACCAAAAATGGGCTCTAGATGCAAAAAAAGAAGTAAAAAGGGATGCTAATCGCTGGTTTTGTTGTAGTGTCCAAAATGATTTTACGTAACTCCCACAATGTCATTCAATAATTTTTTAGGGTTTAAGGTGGAAATTTGAAATCATCATGCTTCCCAATAGGGATATGAATGCCTATTATGACCATATTTTGGAATATCACAACCACTCTATATTTATTAGTATTAGTCTAGTGGAAATTTGGGTTTTGTATCAAAATAATATATTATGCAAGATGTGTTTTCATCGCTAGAAAAAATTTAAAGTATTGATTTTAAATTTGTGATACTTCCATTTCTTGCACTTCAATTGCATAGATTTTTAATTTTTTTTAGAGAAACTCAAAAAAACATACAATAAAGTTACATCACATTTATTTATACAAACTACTTAATAAATTGTACTTAACCAGTGAAATTAATAACAAAATTAATTATATTTCTCTTTAAAATTAAAATATTTAAAATAATTATAAAAAATTGAAAAGGTATAACAATGTTTTACTAAAATGAAATCTTTAAAATAATTATAAAAAATTGAAAATTTTACATTACATTTATTTATACAAATTACTTAATAAATTGTACTTAACAATTGAAATTAATAACCAAACTAATTATACTTCTCTTTAAAGATAAAATATTTAAAATAATTATATGAAATTGAAAAGGTATAATAATGTATTACTAAAATGAAATCTTTAAAATAATTATAAGAAATTGAAAATTTGTAATAATGTGTTACTTATTCATGGTTTAAAAGTAAAATAAAAGTAATATTTCTTGTTCAATGTATTTATTTTGCTTTTGTGGATTTCAAAAGCATTATGTATTTCCTAGTATTTACTTATATTATTGATACAATAATCATTGTGAACAGGTGCAGTTGGTGATGCCATGACGTAGTTAAGTTATGTGTGGATTGTTTTTTATGTGGAATGTATAATGATTATCAATTTCTGTAAAAGTGGATTGTTTTTTATGTGGGATGAAAATGATGTTGATGGAATATTATAAGAAACAAGTTGGTTACCAGCTTTACAAATTTGGCACGATATTTCAGAGGTACATATTATACCAATTCCGAGAAAGCGGTGGACACGTCCGAACAGAAAGGCTAAAGCCCAATGAACTGGCATTCACCAAGTATTGTATTCTTTATATCTTGTCACTAAATGGTTTCATCTTCTATATTATTTTTCAGACAAAGTGTGTCTTTTTATAATGGGAGTAGGACATGCTAGAGAGCTATATTTTGATGCAACGTGTTGGGATTCATCGTTAAAGCAACATAGGTTGATTTGACATGGCCAAGAAAGTTAAGCTGAGTTCATGAAATTAGGAATTGAAAAATATTAAAAACCATACTTGGAAAGGAACAAACATTATATTCAAATCTTTAAACAAAAGTTTATTAAATCATTTTTACAAGAAAAATCATGTTTATTTATTTTTAATAAAGACTTTTCAAGTTTAAAATATTACAATCGTTTATATTTAGGATGATTAAAAACAAATGAGAAACAGATTATGAAAAATATGTAGAGTAAAATTTAAGAATGAAAACTCAAAACTAGAATTTTATGTAAAAGAAAGAATACTAAATATTAAAAGTAAACTTCAAGAAATTTCCACATACTAGTAAATTTATATCTCTCTTTAAACAAATCTATATAAATTTTGAAAATGTAAAAAAACATTCTCATTTCTGAAGAGAGAATGCATGTATTAATTCAAGATTTCAAATGACCCTGGATTTCATAGATAAAAGTTAAACTGTCAACTAATAAATCAAAGCCATACTATGAAATAATTTATTAAATTCAAAAATTTAAATAATTATATAAAGATTTGATACTAGAGTTATCAAATTTTCTAAACAAATTTAAAACTTTAATTTCATTTAACTAATTTCTATCCATACCAAATTTATTTAACAATAATAAAAAAAAAATATCAACAAAATATTTTTTATTATAAACTATTAAAAAAAAACCTCAAAACAATAATTTTTCAGCTACAACACTAATCATTGTTATTCTCCAAAATTTATTAATATGCCAAAGATGTATTGTAAATTGTTTTTGCATATTTTTAAATATAAAATTTACATTCCTTTCCAATTCTGTAACATAAAATTTATGGTTTTTATGAAATTTTAAATATAGAATTTAGTGTAAACCAAAACCCGTATCGTATTACCAACGAATATTTTGGACCAATTGTGATTATAAATTCCAATTTTCATTGAAGTGGTTCAGAAGTGCAATTGCAGTGGGGATACTTTAAAATTTGTTGAAGTGACCATTGCCTTTCTTCTGTTACCAAAAATTGTAATTCTAAATTGATTTTATAATCACAACTAAAACTGAAATTAGCTTTTGTGATTCTAAAAAATTGTGAAAATTAATCAAATTAATAAACATATATATCATTTATATTATTAAAATAAAAACAGAAATAAATATAAGACATCAATCAAACATCGTGTCAACTAGATTTTAAAACGGAATTATCATTAAAAATATATATTTGACAAGTCAGAGACCATCAAATTTATACCATGCACTCACGTTGTTGTTACGGCTAAATATGGCAGACATTATTACAATTTATTACAACGCTTCGTAATGGAGGAGAAGGGTTCCTACAGAATAGCTCCTTCACAGGCCACACCTCACTCTAACATACAGAAAGTCAGACACTAACATCTTGGGCATTCAAGATTCTGCCGAATCTTGATATCATCCTTCCCTTGCTCGAGGGAAACTTCAAAGTATTTCTGCCAGACTTCCAAATCTAGGTAATAGTGTATCAACCCATGATTCTTATATACAGTTCAGTAGCCAACTCCCTCTTTCATTGAGGAGTCAAACCTATCTAGAGTAGGTTATCCATATAAGGAAGCAGATTCATAAGTTCATTCATCACAACCTTGATATGGAGGTTGGAATCAATGTTTTAAAATTTTGACTCCGACTCGGTATCCATTCGGACGGCTCTATTTCAATTACTAGGTAGTTGTAAAAAATACATTAAATATTTATTTTTTTTATAAAAAAAAAAAAGAAAAATATAATTTTAAAGATTTTCGTTCATGTTTCCAAACACACAACATTAAAATATAGATGGAAGACAACATATGATCAAAGTAGGCTCATGAATATATCCATTATATCAAAATGGCACCCAGTGCACTGTCCAATACATACATGGTCATGAATCATGATTCATGATATAGAGATCAAAACAAAAACACATACCCAAGGAGGCTAGAAATGGCCTCTACAACAAAAGTAAATTGTGATCAGTACCACTGGCTAGTAGCTACTGCCAAAGGAGCCAAGATCATGTCGATCAATCTCTGGATCATCATCAGAGTCAAACAGGGGGCCTCATGGCTCCTCCTCATCATCATCTCCAATTGCAACTGTAGAAGTGGTAGCACTAGCATGTTGTGTAGCAGATGCAAGCTGAGATAGACGAGATATGTGCTTCTGTCGTGGTTGAGCAGAGGAAGCACCTGCAACTGGAGGACTGGCTGGCTGTGAGGCTGAGGCTGGTACAAGTGGATCAGGATCTGCATTCAACTGAACATCATGTTCGAGTGATGCTATCGTCTGTAATTCAAAATCCATATCCTCATCAGAAGCAAACTCTGTTGGATGACTCTCCACTACCCAATCTAATGTTGGATCAATGTCTTCCAACACAATGGGATCTGAATCAGGTCTTTTGTTCAGCAATTGGTTCCATCTAAGCAAGAGGTTGTATTGGACATAGACTAGATCATTTAACTGTTTTTTATCCAAATGGTTTTCCTTCTTTGTGTGAATCCTCTCAAAGACGGACCAATTGCGCTCACACCTAGTAGCATTGCAAGTTTGACTTAAAATATGAATTGCAAACTTTTGTAATTCAAGACAATGGCTACTAAAATCCTCCCACCATTGTGCTGCAAAAAACATAGGAGTGTAATGAGTTAGCTCAACAAAATTACAAATTATATCCAACTTTCAAATTATAAACGATTTAACAAAAAAACTATTAAGAATTTAAAAACTGAAATTTTTGTTTACTTGGCTCATCTGCTTCTCTTGCAATCTTTGCTAGGTTCTTCCCAAAGGTACCCGAGGCATTGGTGAAGGTCGTGACCTGTCGGTGTATCTCCAACTGATCAGACTCCAATGGGATCATGCGATCAATGCAGTCAATCAATCCATCTCTAACCTCCCCCCTCAAAGCTCTTGTCACCTTAGCTTTATAATGATACCGTGGGTTCAAAAAATAACCAACTGCTTGTATAGGGCGATGGAGTTGATTGTTCTGTATTTCATCAATGATTGCCCAAATGGGCCCATACTTAGCCACTTTATCCTTGTATGCCCTCTTTATTTGCTCCTTTGCTTGATCTGTAGCCTCATAAATGAAGCCCATAGCCAATCTTTCCCCATCCACCAACCACAACACTTTAACCAGTGGCTCAACAAGCTTCACAATCTCTACTGCCTTTCTCCAAAATATTTCTTCATTAGCTTTCTTTTTCAAATCTTTGCCTTCCAATTTGTGAAACCACTGGCATAGATTCCATTCTTCACTGGAAAACATCTTTTGCAAGTTTCTATGTTGTGAAAGCATAGATTGCAATGTCAAAAAATGAGTAGCAAATCTAGTGATGGCAGGCCTAATAATATCCCTGCCCCCAATGTGTTTTCTCATGAGGCTCAAAATCCATGAATGATTGTAGATAAAAAATTTTATGCTTTTGGCATGATCTACAGTGTTTTTGACCCAATCTAATTTTCCAATATCCTCAAGCATGAGGTCTATGCAATGTGTAGCACATGGGGTCCAAAAGATGGTCTTGTGTTCTTCCTCTAACAGTTTACCAGCAAGAACATAGTTAGAGGCATTATTTGTGATGATTTGAACAACATTAGCCACCCCCACCTCCTCAACAACCTCATCCAATAGCTGAAACAACAATTGCCCATCTTTTACCTTATCAGATGCATTAACTAATTTTAAAAACATGGTTCCCCATGGGTAGAAGATAAGAAAGTTTATGATGGTATGGTTTCTTTGATCAGTCCATCCATCTGAAGTACATCCTGTTCTTGCCCATGAGTCCTTGAAATCTTTCAAATAGTCATTAATGGATAAAATTTCTTTCTGCAAACGATACTCCCTTAGCTCATGCATAGTAGGACCTTTGAAGCCTTTTCCAGCAGCATGTATGGCATCAAACATAGGCTCATAATATGGTGAACGGGAAGCATTGAAGGGGATATCAGTATCATACCACCATCTAGCTATGTAATCACAAGCAATCTCCCTCATTTCTTTCTTCCAATGGTCATCTAAAGTGAGTTGCATTTGACTTCTACTAGCTTGAGGACCATGTGCATCTGATGGAGAGGAGGGAGTGAAATAACTTTTGGTATTCATATCACCCTTTTTCATTATACCCTTTCCTTTTTCTTGAATAGACTCAAAAGATATCGAAAGGGGTTGGATGCATCAGTACAAGGGATAGAGGAAGAACCCTCAAAATCAAAATGGGGGTTGGTAGCCATCATTTTTTGTATATTCCTCTTCCTCCCAATTTCAACCTCTAACTCTTTTTGCCTAGCCTTACCTTCTTTAAACTTCTCAAAGATGGCTAACAATTCCTTCCTAATCTCCCCAATTTCTGATGAGGTACATGGAGTAATTTGGCCTCTAATCCTCGCCAAGTGTTGTTTCAGCCTATTAATGCCCCCAAGACCTTCCTTAATTTTCCTATGGCAAAATTTGCAATGCATTTGACTTTCAACCATTTCAACATATGCCCAAGCAACATCTTTCACTCTACGTGCCATTTTTTGACTTGGAAATGAAAGCAAACAATCTGGAAAAAAAAAAAAAAAAAAGGAAAAACAAAAACAAAAACAAAAAACAAAAAACAAAAAACAAAAAAACAAACAAAAAAAAACAAACAAAAAAACAAAACAAAACAAAACAAAAAACAAAAAACATTGATTCAATGTTCATTTCTTTCACAAAAAACACTCTTTAGGATCTCTAGATTTGCACATAAAATTTAATAAGCAAAAACAGATTTGTACAAGTGAAAAAAAAATACCTCCAGGGACAAACTGCCTCCTCAAGCTTGCTCCAAGAAACAAACTCCTCAATGCTACTCCAAATGGTTTCCCAAGAAGCTCCTCACTCCAGCTACAATGCTTGCCCAAGACTCCTCACTGCTACTCCAAAAACAAACTTAACAACTCCTCACAAACTCTCACTGAAATTCTCACTCAAATGCATGAGATGGCTATGAGAGAATGAGAGGGGTTGAGTGGGTTAAATAGGGTTTGGGAGAGGGGAATGGACCCAAAAGACCAACAAAATAAAAACTAAATTGCTTTGGAGTCCCCCACACTCAGCAAATAATAAAAAAAAAAAATTAAAAATCGCATTTTTTTAAGTGACTGGGTCGCTGTACGTAACCCGGCCATGTTGATATGGACTTGGCCGAGCCGGCCAGGTTAATGCCGAGTCGACCGAGTTGTGTAACAACTCGGCTGGCTCGGTATTAACTCGGCCGACCGAACTGATTACTTGGCCAAGTCGCAATCTTCAGGCCTAGCTCGGACCAATGCGGCCAAGTCGATTCCGAGCCGGCTGTTTTTTAAAACATTGGTTGGAATCCATTTTACCAAGCCTGGATTAATATGTATCAAATGATCCGGTTAGTGTCTCTCACCAACTCCATTGTTGAGTCTTTTCATGCAGATATCCATGGATATATACTCCATAACATCAAATCTTAGCAAGGCTCATAGAAATGAATCATCATCATGACTTATAATACTTAGTGGTTTTTCCTACTCTCTCGGGGACTAATGTTCATTCCTCACCAGTCTTCTTATTGTCTTGTTCTATCTCCAATTTCTAAGATTGTAGAAAATCTTAAGATGTTCCTACAATTAAGATTATGAGGCCAAGGAAGAACAAATGTAATTATCAGAACAAGATATTAAATATAAAAGCCATGAAAGTACACCACATGTTAGCTCATTCTTGTATTAACATTATGTAGCTAGGATTCCCAACAAGAGCAATCCATCCTAGGACTTAGTCCATAAGCCCTTACCCTAATCCTTAGGTTTTATCAGCTAGGGTTTCATATTTGAACCCTAAATTCATACAAACCCTAGAAGTGCCATAGCATCTTCAATAGTCCTAGGGTTTTGTCCACAAACCCTAGATTTTTCATGTTTTGACTCATTTAGGGTTTATAATCCCTAAAATTACAAACCCTAGATATTCAACCTAGGTATTCAATCTTGATTAGCCAAAACCCTAGGGACTTTGCCAAGACATGCAGTCTTTTAAATCCTAGACCCTCACAAGCAAAGTACTCATTATATAGTAAAATCAACAATACAACTTTATTATGTGAAGTACTTAAATAAAGAATTCAAATGTTAGAACAATTAATCAGAAATACATAAGTTGGTCTATCACCAAGATCTTAATCTTTCCTAGGGCACAATCATTGCAGATATTTTCATGATATATTTTAGAATACATTAACAATATGATTATGCCAAGGACCACAAAGATTAATGTCTTGGTGAATAGTATCTTGAAGAGATAAAGTATGAATACCGATGATTTTACTAGCAATAAAAACTACTCTATCAATTTTATCCTAAGAGATAAAAACAAGTCAAATCAAACAAGCTAAACCTGGTATCTTCAACCTCATGACCGAAGACATGCATTCAATAATAGAAATTTAAATATTCTTCATTCTTGACTTTCTTGGAGGAATCCACTACTTTAGTTTTTGAAGCCTAATGCTTTCCCTTCCTTTTCTTTCCATTTGATCTATTAGGACAATTATTTTTGTAGTGACCATATTGATGACAACAATAGCCTTGAACCCTTGGAAATATCTTTTTTCCCTTGAGGAGTTGGCCTCTTGTTTGGGTTCTCCCATTAAAAACTAAAATTCTTCTTCCCAATGAAATTCTTGGATCGTGCAACAAAAGCTTGTGAATCAACCTTTTGAAAGTCTACCTTGGTCTTGAGTCTAGCTTCTTCTTCCAAGCAAGCAGCCCACAGATTGTCAAATGTAGGCCTCTCCTTTCTTAAAAAAAATCCACCAACAAAATAATCCCATTGCTTGGGTAGACCATTGATCGCAGTAGCCACTATTTCATACTCATAGATCATTTCTCCCATGCCTTGAAGTGCATCCCTTATATGAGATATCTTCATAAAAAAGGAATCTATTATTCTCACCATGTTGGTCGTAGATCACGAAGTTGATTCCTACGGAAGATCATTTGACCATTAGTATTAGATGAATATATACTTACTAACTTGGCATACACTTCCTTGGAAATTTATATTCAGACACATAAGGAATCAAGTGATCCTTGAGAGGCTCAAAGATAACTCTTTTAGATTTGATTTCTAACTTTCATTGTTTGGCCTTTTTAGCATCGTCTTCAGATTAAGCAACCTTTTCTCGAACATATTGCAGAACGTTGTGCTCTTCTAAGACCAGATCAATCCTCTTTTTCTAAGCCTTGAATTTTTTTGCTCCAATGAGCTTGTTTCCTTCTTCGTAAGAAGGATCCATTCCTTCACTAGCCTTAGTCATTGGTAAGAGATGATGATGAACGAAAGCTTCTTCCTTCAAGAGCTTCTTTCAAGAGTTTCTTGTGAGGATTGATCAACAACTTTCTTCCCTTACTCTTGCTCTGATACCGTGTTAGAAAAATTCATGTACAGTGCATTACAAGCAATAATTTTCTTATTTTATGAATTTCATGTTGGGTGTGGAGCCTAATTATCTTCCTATTTGTTCAGAGGTTTTTGTTTCAATCGCGTTGGATCCATGTTCCTATCGGGGCAATAACGTCGCTCGTTTAATCGTTGTCACCCCTCCCTAGTGGGGATTTGGGGGCAGTGCCACCGAAGCTAAAAATAGATGAAATTTTTCCTTGTAAAATATTGTATTTTCGTATTCAATCTGGGTAATTCATTAGGCGAATGATTTGACAGTAGAAGTTATGTTAATTTAAGTTTTTTTGCCTAAAAGGCACCCCCTTGTTTTATATGAGGGAATTGTATTACAACTGTGGATTATTATTCTAAGAGAGAGAGAGAGAGAGAGAGAGAGAGGAGACTATGTGAGAGCGAAGAGGAAATTACAATGGATCTATTGTAGGTTGTATCTCTTCATTTTGTTAGATAATACAAAAAGAAGGTCTAAGTAGTACTCAGAGGATCTCCAAGATTACCTAAGACAAAGTAGCACTGGAATGTCGAAGACTACCTGTACTAGAAACCCATGCATCAAGTTATTAGCGGCTCGAATCGGGTGAAATGGAATAACCCAAAAGAAAACCATGCCATGACAAGTATTACGTCCTCGAACCTGATAGAAACCAACTTCATCCTTTTTGGGACAAGTAAGCCAACAGTAACTTATACTCCCTGCACAATCGACCGGATGAGTAGAGAAGTAGTTCTGGGCATTTTTCAAAATGGAGTCGAAAACTGGAAGCATGTATCCATATCAAGAAAGAGAGGAAAGGTTGCAGGGTACCTGCTGGACAAAATTTGACTCAATTCTCCATCGAAACAAGTATAGAAAACTGAAACCCTCTTTGCTGCAACAAACCCTTAGCCTGCTTGCAGAGCCGAGCATCAGAGAAATCACACAACTCAAATGAATCCACATGCGGCAAGACACCGAGAAAGCAGTTATGACGCTAAACCCTGGGCATCGAGGTCCGTTGGATTACCAAACCCAGATCCAAAGGAGCAAACTATGCCTGGTGTCCCAAGCTACCAGACCCTTCTGGTGTCAGATCCATAACATTAAATGTAAGAGCAGCAGGTGTCATGTGGGATACCATCGTTTTTATTCACCAGAAAAATGATATTAAAGCTTAGGTAGAGAAGCATGCCAAGTTGGGTTATAGCTTCGATGTATATACGAATCATATATTAAAGATTGATCCATTAAATTCATGGTAGGGTTGATATATGTTATATAGTGAGATTTAATGTTTATAACTTCTTTTTTTTAGGATTAATATGTACTTTTGTAATATGTGCTACAAATGGTATCAGAGCTCAGGTTCGCAGACTAAGACTTCTGGGACACACACACATAATAAGCGACTAAGTAAATGTGAATGTGAACCACGGGGGATTCACTGGGGGACCAATACCATACCATGTGCATTCATATTGTGCGTTCATATTGGGGGATATATATTGACTAAAAAATGACATAATATATTAGGGGATATATAGGGGGTAAAAAGTTATTATATTAACAGGTATAAAAAATGGAGCTCAAAGTTAATGAAAAAATATAAAGGGGTATAAAAAATGTTAATGAAAAAATGGATACCTAAAAATATCTAGTGACATTAGGGGCTTTTAAATTGGGAAGGTGTATTGGGTTTGTATTGGTAGGGGATTAAATAATTTGATTTTTAGAGGTATTTTCCAATATGTAGTCAAATTAAGGGTATTGTTTAATATGTCATGAACGCGCGTGATATTTCGGATGTTCGTTGAGTAAAGCCCTTGTGATGTGAACATAGAGATCATCACCAAAGAGCAGAATGCAGAGGAGTCCCAAACCACCAAACCAGCCAGAAGAAACTTATGTAGGGGCCAACCTGGTATGGATACAACTGGGAGAAGAATCTTGACAAGCCAATGTTGCCTTACTCAAAACTGTTCAACAGTTACGTGCTGAGATGATAAACTTGAGGACAGATAATGAACGACTGCGGCAAGAACAAGAGAGAATCCTTAAAAGTCTGTCCGACCAACAGAATCAACGGGGACCAGATCTTAGTGCTGATGATGGGGAGAAAACCACGACAGTCCATCATGGAAAAGATAATGCAAAGTCGGTAGAAAGACATGGGGAAGATGAAGAGGGACGTTCTGATAATGTTTCCGACCAATGGAAAACAAAAAGACATAAATTGGAATTACAAGGGGAATTCAAAAAGATAAAAACATCACTCTTTTAAGGAGAATCTAAAGAAGCAACGGAAGCATGGTTAATTGACATGAGTAAATACTTTCATATTTATGACTACACTGATAAACTTAGGGCACGACTGACAGTTTATCAATTAAGGGGTAAGGCTACCCTTTGGTGGGAGGAAGTCAAAAATGTGAGAAAATTTGACCAAAAAACAAGTTACATGGAAAGAATTTCAAAATCATTTCAAGGATAAATATTTAACTAAGCATTATTATGATGAAAAAACAAAGGAGTTCCATGATTTAAGGTTGGGAACCTTGACCATGGATGAATATGTGAAACGATTTACCTCCCTATTACGGTATGTATCATATATGCAGAAAGAAAAGGCCAAGATTCAACATTTTATTAGTACCCTACCCAACCTTATGAAGGAAAAGTTGGAATTTGATTACCCAAGAACAATGGATGATGCGGTACAAAAAGCCCGTATTTGTTATCAGCAAATGAAACAAAAGAGTAATGGATCTAAAGGAGGATTGGGCCAGAGGGGTAGAAATTTACCCCCAAGCAGAAAAACAAAAACTACTAATGGAAGGAATGTACAACAAAGACCCTTCAATAAAGTTCCAGCAAGAAATCAGTCAAAGGTCCCAACATACGCTGAAAATAGATAGTCGGAGGGGATTAATAAACATGTTAATGATCAGCATCAGAAACAACCCCTGCAATGTTGGGGATGTGGAGAACCCCATTACTACAAAAATTGCCTGCATAGGGCCAGAACAGAGAAACTTTCAAACATGCAAGAAGCTTCCACGGTTGGGGAGGTGGCAAGGAGTATGCCCAAAATTAATGATGCACTTGACGACCATTAAGTAGAGTACCAGACCTCCATGATTGAGTGTGAAGGTATGATCGCTAATCAACATGTATCTGTTTTTTTTGATCTGGGTTTTAGCCTAAGCTATGTTAGTCCTAAGGTTGTAGAGAAATGTCAGTTGCAAAGATGTAAGTTTCAACAACCTTGGTTATTTCAATTAGCCACAGGGGCAAAGAGAAGGGTAACTGCAAAAACAGAATGTTGTCCTGTAACTATTTCAAGACATCCGATTTATGTTGATCTTAATATACTCCCTTTGGGTTCGTACGATGTGCTGATAGGGATGGATTCGTTGGAAGGACGTTGGTCCTTAGTTGGTTGTAAGGAGAAATATGTTAGTTATCTTACTAAGTGAGGGTAAAGAAAGGAAATACAAGGAATCAAGAAAAATATTAAGTTGTATCCTGTTACTGCTAGCCAGCTGGGAAAATGCACTAGGAAGGGTTTTTAGATTTATGTTGTCCAAGTAGGATACAAAAATTTCAAGAGTAAAATGACTTCCTTGGAAAATATTCCTCTCATTCAAGATTTTGTTGATGTGTTTCCTTAATCCATTCCTGGATTACCACCTAAACGTGATATTGATTTCAAAATTGAATTAGTCAATGGTGCAGCTCCTATTCCAGAACTCCTTATTGCATGAGCTTACCCGAGTTAACAGAACTCAAAATGCAGCTTCAGGAACTGTTGGATAATGGTTGCATTCGCCCCAGTGTGTCCCTTGGGGAGCCCCGGTATTGTTCATACGAAAGAAGGATAGAACCTAGAGGCTATGCATTGATTATCGCCAGTTGAATAAACTGGATATCAAAAATAAATACCCTTTACCATGTATTGATGATTTATTTGATCAAGTGCAGGGAGCTAGTGTGTTTTCAAAAATTGATCTAAGGTCCGGCTGCCACTAGATAAGAATAAAGGAAGAAGATATTTGTAAAATTGCATTTCGAACCCGTTATGATCATTACGAGTTCGTGGTATTACCGTTCGGCCTTACAAATGCCCCAGCAACTTTTATGAGTCTGATGCACGGTATTTTCCAGCCATATTTAGATAAGTTTGTGCTGATTTTTATTGACGACATATTAATTTACTCTAAGAATCAAGGGGGGAATGAAAAGAATTTAAGGATAGTGTTGCAGACTCTGCGGGACAATCAATTATACGCTAAGTATAGAAAGTGTGACTTTTTCAAAAACCAGATACAGTATCTAGGTCATGTCATATCAGCAAATGGAATAATAGTGGATCTAGAAAAGATTAAAACTATTATGGAATGGGCCACCCCGAAGAATGTTGCTGATATTAGATCATTCTTGGGCTTAGCCGGTTACTACCATCAATTCATTGAAGGATTTTCGAAAATCACTTTTCCTATGACCTCGTTACAGAAAAAGGGACGCACTTTCCGATGGACAGCTGAATGTCAGCAAAGCTTTGAATGATTAAAACAATTACTTACTACTGCACCCGTACTAAAAGTAGCAGACCTAGAAAAATATTTCGTGGTTTGCACAGATGTAAGTAAGGAAGGTGTTGGCAGAGTATTAACGCAGGAAGGGAAAGTTATAGCCTATGAATCCCGCAAATTGAAAGAATATGAGCAACAATATTCTGCCTACGATCTTGAATTAACAGCAGTAGTGCATGCACTTAAAATGTGGTGACACTACTTATTGGGAAATAAATTTATGTTATTAACAGATCATAGCAGCCTTACAAATTTCTTTAACCAATCCAGCTTAAATGCTCGATAGGCCAAATGGATAGCATTTTTGAGTGAATTTGACTTTGAAATGAAGCACCTTAAGGGAAAGGAAAATCGAGTAGCCGATGCATTAAGCAGAAAATTACATTGTATCTATGAAGTTCAATTCAGCCAGGTACAATCAAACCTCCATGATATAATTAAGGAAGCATCCCTTAAGGACCTAGAGTATGCATTCCTTTGGTAGTAGGCATTTGAAGCTCAAAAGAAGGGGGAACAATATGAATATCATATAAATCTAGATAAAATGCTAACCTTCAGAAACTGAATATATGTTCTTAATCAAAATTCTGTCAAACAATTGATATTGGATGAATTTCATATAAAACCTTATGTTTCCCACCTAAGGTACCAAAAGCTACTTTCTGCCATTAGGAAAGGTTATTTCTGGTCGGATTTAACGAAATATGTCACCGAGTACCTGTCCAAATGTTTGGAGTGCCATCTAGTGAAGGCAGAGCATCAGCACCCCGCTGGACTATTCCAAACATTGCCCATTCCTGAGTGGAAATGGGAGACAATTACTCCAGACTTCATCACTGGTTTACCTCGCACTAAGAAGCAACACGACTCAATTGTGGTGGTGGTGGATAAGCGAAGCAAAACCGCTCATTTCATACCGGTAAAATCCACTTACAAAACTATTGAAATTGCAGACATATTTATGAGAGAAATTTTCCGACTGCACGAAATACCCAAGGTGGTAATTTCTGACAGGTATGTAAAATTTACATCCACATTTTGGAAAAGACTCTTCGCTGGATTGGGTACCCAGATTCAATTTAGTATCGCTTACCATCCACAGACGGATGGCCAAACGAAGTGAGTGAATCAAATTCTGGAGGATATGTTAAGAATGTTTGTGATGCAACAACCGCATAAATGGGAAGATTACCTCCACTTAGTGGAGTTTTCTTATAATAATAGATACCACGAGTCATTGGGCATGAGCCCCTTTGAGGTGTTGTATGGAAGAAAGTGTAGGGTACCCATAGATTGGAATAGTCCTATCAACAGACTAACATTGGGTCCTGACATGTTAGCCGAAATGGAAGAGATGGTTAAGAAGGTCTGTCAGAATCTAAAAGTTGCCCAGGATAGACAAAAGGTTTATGCAGATAAAAGAAGAACATATAAGGAATTCCAATTAGGGGATCATGTGTACTTGAGATTAAAGCCTTGAAAAAGGACTTTGCAATGGAGGGTTTGTGCTAAGTTAGCACCCCAGTACTATGGACCTTTTTAAGTCTTGGGACGGATTGGACCTGTAGCGTACAAACTTGCATTACCAGGCCATATCCGAGTCCACAATGTTTTCCATGTCTCCTTGTTAAAAAAAATGTGTACAACCCTCAGCATATAATTAACTAAGAAAATATACAGGTAATAAGTTAATAGAATAAATAACGTATAATTTGTTGTTTTGAAAGGTTTCTGACAACAGATTGTAAAATGTGCAAGTCAAATCGGAAGGAGAGTTTCTGGCAGAAACTCTTCATATTCTTGATCGGAGAGAAACCACCTTGCGTAAACGAGCCATCACCCAGGTTAAATTGCAAAGGAATCACTTTGGCCTAGAAGAGGCCACCTAGGAAGAAGAGGAATTTATGCGGAAAGCTTATCCGACACTATTTTCATAAATAGAAAAGAACACTAGGGACGGTGTTCCTCACAAGGGGGGAAATATGTAACACCTCACACTGCATGAACATTTACTTTGGTTACCATGTTTTACTTATTACTTTAGCTTTTCACTTTGTTTGACATGGAATGTTAAAGAACTATAGCTGGGAGGCCAGAACATATTTTCCTATTTTATTAATTAATAATTAAGAGTTAAAGTATTTTGACAAGAACTAAAAGAAATAGTTGTTAACCTCCTGAGATAGTTAAAAGTAGTTACTCATCTGTTTCCTCAAAAGAGGAAAGGAAGGAAGGCCTAGGGGGTTGGAGGGAAAAAGGAAAAAAATAAAAGATCAGATGGGTGAAGGGAGCAGGACAATGCTACCCAAAATTCCTTGAGTTGGGTGGAATAAACAAGTGGGAAAACGTTGAGTACAGTCTAAGAGGTATGTGACTTGAGTCTGGACTGGAAGTCCTGATGCCCAATATACCTGATTGCAACAGACTCATTTTACTGTCAAGAGAAGGAAGAGCTCGGGGGGGGGGGTCTGGACATAATTGCCAGACTCATGGCTGGGTGGTGAGACCTTCCTGAAAAGGGAAAGAACTTATGTATCTACCAGGTAGTGAACAGATAAGTAAACAAACTCTTTATCTAGTAATCATTAAAGAAAATGATTCCATAGTGATTGATGGATAAAACTAGGGGCTGCTTGTTAATCGAAAACTATCTATTTTATATATTTTTTGCTAGTAGGAGTAGTCGGATATCTAACCAAAGATTTATCACTAGTCCGAATGTAGAATAAATTTATATATGTAAATAAAGAATTAAGCTATGTAAAATTAGGAAAATACTTCTACTACACAGAGAAATAGAAAGCAATTTTAGATAAATATTTAAACCAAGAATTGTTAATGATACGTTTAAAATATTCAGTACATTTAACCAGGAATAGCTTAAGTACATTTAACCAAGAATAGCTTAAGTGCTGAGATAGAGCAATGTTATTATTATACACATACACAAATCTACTATATTAGTACATCGTATAAAACATGTAATCATCTTAAACAACATGTTAGCATAATTCTTTCTTGAAAATCACAAAATGGAGAAGCAAAACCTCATATATGGGAAATGTCAAAGTATCTAAATGATTGACTGTAGAAAGAAAGCTTATTATCAACCGCAAGGGGTCGAAATAATACTCGGATGACTCCAGAAAGAATCGTGAGTTCACACAATCCATAAATATATTCGTCATTTAATCAACAGAATTAGTAAAATCACAATCAAGCTCAATAGAGTCCATTGAAAAACAAGATGAAAAGCTTCAATATCGAAAGCCTAACAAAACTAGAAGAGCTCCAAGCTATGAATGTTAAATGTATACAAATCAAAACTTCAGACCTTTTGGGAAAGAAAATTAAAAATAAAACCCTCGGCGAAGCCAAAACTACATAGGTTTATGTCATGGCACATTTTGAAACCACTCAGCTGTTGGTTAAACAAAATCCTTTGTTCAATCAAAATAACAAATTCAGACTATGGTCGGCTTATAGCCTCGGCCTAAATTTATACTTCTACCTAGAGAAGCCAGGATATCATTCGGTAGAGTGATTACAAACATAACCACTTTGTTCAGGAAAACATTCAAGCAAGACAGACTGTCATAGAGTTTGGTAATGAGACAACCTGGAAATCAAAAGGCGGCAACCATGAGTAAGGGGGACTCATCCGAACCCAGAACAACCATAAGTGAAGGACTTCTGCAAAGTCTGATACTTGTAGATGCACAAAGAATGAGTTAACAAAAAAAAAAACCTTAATGTTGAACCTAAGTAGTACTCAGAGGATCGTTGATATTACCTGAGACAAAGCAACACTGGAATGTCAAATACCGCTTCTACCAAAAACCCATGCATCAAGTTATTAGGGGCTCAAATCAAGTGAGATGGAATAACCCAAAATCAAACCCTGTCATGACGAGTATTACCTCCTCGAACCCGATAGCCACCAACTTCATCCTCTTTTGGACAAGTAAGCCAATAGTAACTCGTACTCCCTGCACAGTGGACCGGATGAGCAGAGAAGCAGTCGAAAATTGGAAGCATTTATCCATATCAAGAAAGAGAGGAAAGGTTGCAGGGTACCTGCTAGACAAAGTTTGACTCCATTCTCCATCGAAACAAGTATGGAAAACTGAAACCCTCTTTGTTGCAACAAACCCTTAGCCCGCTTGCAGAGCCGAGCATCGGAGAAATCGCACAACTCAAATAAATCCACATGCGGCATGACACTGAGAAAGCAGTTATGACGTTAAACCCTGGGTGCCGAGGTTTGTTGGATCGCCAAACCCAGATCCAAAGGAGTAGACTACGCCAGGTGTCCCAAGCTACTAGACCCTTCTGGTGTCAGGTTCGTAACATTAAATATAAGAGAAGCAGGTGTCACGTGGGGTACCATCGGTTTTATTCACCATAAAAATGATATTAAAGCTTAGGTAGAGAAGCATGCCAAGTTGAATTATAGCTTCGATGTATATACAAATCATAGATTAAAGATGGATCCATTAAATTCATGATAGGATTGATATATGTTATATGGTAAGGTTTAATGTTTATAAAATTTTGTTTTAGAATTAATATGTAATGTTGTAATATGTGTTACATTAAGAATGAAAATCATCTTTTGGAATAAATAAATAACACAAAATACATCAAACTAGGCCAAATTTCATAACAAAAATATTTCACATTTAATTCAATGAAGCCATTTTGTTAAAAAAATTTAAAACATACTTCATTTAATACAAAAATATTTCATATCTAAATTACATAATGAAACACTTTTTGTAAAAAAAAAAAATATTCTATACTTCATACCTTTATTGTTCATTATTCTTAAATTTAAATTTCAATATTATTCATTCTCCTTAAATTTAAATTTCAGGACTCTTTAAATTTTAATATTAAGGATTGACAAAATGTTTGAAATAATTTAGTAATATAATACAAATGAAGTGATAATATATTTTATTTTAGGATTTTTTCCTTATATAAAAACACACATGAAAAAATGTTATTTAAAATATATATAATTTAGACATTAAGTAAAATATACGATTTATATCATAAGCAAAATTATGTAAATTTTTTCAGGGGTATATGGAAATGTCTTTTAGATTTTATGTTAATGGGAAAATTGTTATTTTAAAAATATATATATATAATTTTATTTCGTTTTTATTTTCTAATTTCATTTTTATTTTCTATTAATGAAAATATATTATTTTAAAAATATATTAAATTTGTTAATTTCTTTTAAGTTGTAAAAAATGTATTTTAATTCTTTTATATAATAAAAAAATTATTAAAAATTAATATTTTTTAATAAAAAATATTGTATATTAATTTAATTTAATTTTACTTCATTTTTTAATTAAATCAGAAAGTAAAAAAAAAATTACTTTAAGATAAATTTTAATTCTCTCTAATAAATACTATTAAAAACATTTAAATATTAAATCTTACTATTTATTTATTAAAACTCAATTCATTTTTATCTTTACAAAAACATTCTATAAAAATTTAATAAAAATTAAATTACTACCATCTAATTATTAATTATTAATAATTAAATTAAAATTTAAAAAAAAATATTCTAACCTAAACTATTATTAACCTGATGAAACTTAAAATTTTAATTATCAACATGTATATTTTACAATGATAAATTTTCAATGTTGCAATGTAACTGCTATTGTAAACGGTAAACAATATTGTGGTTTGTTGGTATATCAAGAGCTCTCCTACCAGGACAAGTTTCAACCCACAAATACATTTTGATCCTTGTTGACCTATCTTAGTTTGCAAGCTCTATATGGTTTCAAACCAGAAATGCATTTTGATCCTTGTCGACCTATCTCTCTGAGATTGCAAACTCTGTGAGGTTTCAAAACCAGAAACACATTTTGATTCTCGTCTCAAACTCTGGGTGGTATGCAGAGGCCTGAGCCATGTGCAGTGATACTGCCCTCTCTGACATCGTAAAACCCGAGAAGCACTTGAGCTCTTTGCAGACTGTCAATCGTTGCAGTGATACTTCCCTCTCTGACATCGTAAAACCCGAGAAACACTTGAGCTTTTTGCAGACTGTCAGCCATTGACACTATTTGATAATGTCAATAAATATGGGAGTTTTCTTCAATCTAATTTTTTGGAAGTTTTTATGGTGGATTTTCTGGTCAAATTTCTCTAAAATCTAGCAGGAATTTATTGAAATCACAAGCTTGACGGGTAATAGGGTTTAGCCAACTGTGCCTTCGTTTAGCGGGTGCACACATACCCGTGTCACCTCCTCCCTAAACTCTCATTCATGGTCTTGACCTCCCTTCGTTCGGTGGGCCGCACGTTGTGATGTCTGCACGAAATCCTGTTCACGCCCTTCAATTCGCCCATCGTGCAGGCTCATCACATGGTGACCTATTCCTCACCGCAGCTCACACTTCACACTTCTTGACCGAATTCTTGTTCGATGCCTTCAACCAACTCCACCGTCAGTTATATATATCCTTTGCTTCTTTTGTGTTGGGGCGCCCAGCTGACCCACCAAACTCCTCTACAACGCGTTGGTTCAACCTTCTTAACTCATCGGCCTGCCCACCGTGTGCCCTAGCTCGCCCGTGTTAAGTCGGCTTGCCCACCCATTGGCTCATCCGCCCGTTGGTCTGCCCGTTGGCTCTCCCGGGACCACCCACGAGGTATAACTTCCAAATGCCGTCACATTTGTTTGTTCATCCTTCAACGCATTCCCACCATGCCGCAGCTCATCCAACTCGCCCACGCACCTGAACATCTCACAACTCGTGGGCCTTACATTCTCCCCCACTTGAAATCGTTGTCATCCTTGACAATCTCTCATCCCAGCAACCATCTGTCACCAAGATATCCATACCAATGCCATATAATCCACTGGTATGTCATACATCAGAAAGTCTCCTCAATCCATGATCATCAACCACATCCATCGCATTCTCCACATGTTGCTCCCATTGTGGAAGGTTGGTCCCTCCGTCTCAAGCTACATGCTCACTGCAACATATCGTGTCAATCTCATCATGTGTTGCCATCATGTGAACTGCTCTCATGATACTCCAACACAATGCTAACACATCTTTGTACACTGTTATAGCCCCCATGACTTGAACTAGTTGGGTAGCTAATCCAACCGTCACACTCAAACCATGAGTATGCACATCCTCATGCCATCATCAGTCGTTTCTCATACTCCTGCCATAACATCAACTCGACCAAGAATCCATCTCCATATAAGCCATGTCTAGGTCCATGAAGTAGTCCTCATCTCATCTGCAACATGCTTTCCATGATGTTTGGTACCAATTTGCTACATGAAATTAGCTGCATCTATCCCAACATCATATCCATCTGCAAAACATCCATCTCCTCAAAATGAAGAAATCCTCTCATCAAACCCGACTCTCGATGTGCCACATCCAAGTCCATGAAGCAACCTCCATCATATCTATAGTGTGCCATCCCGTAAGTCTGCCATAGAAACAAGTATACACCTGTCTCATCTCCCATGTGTTGCCCATGATCATAGATCAATCAGCTCCCATGTGTCAAAAGTGGTTAAGTCTCGGCTCAACCTATGCCCAAGTGTTGCCACCAAGGCATCATCATCGTTGTAACTACATCACTCCAAAGTGTCTCATATCGATCCTCCTCATCAAGTTACTCTTCCAAGCACACCCATACATGTACTCAAAAGTATGCACCCTATCCTGCATCAAAGTCCCTGACCTCAGCTCCTCAATGCATCAGATCCTCCAAGTCCACCATATATGAAGTCCTCGAAAGTCACAACCTCATGCCATCATGAGCTCCATGAGTCATCTCCAACCAACACCCTAGCAAGTATACATGTCTTCGCCCAAAGGTCTCTGCAAGATGCCTCAGCTCTCCATGTAGTAGGAATGATCCATAGTCTACTCATAATTCCATCCAAGTCCATGGCCTTTTTGTACTCAAGTGCACAACATCTCCATCAGCTCATAAGTAAAGCATCTCCATGTCACACCAACAAATCCACCTGCACAACATCCCTGCCTTGGCACTCCTCATTGGATGCCCATGTGACACCTCTATAAGTGCTCCTGCATAATGTCCCTGCATAAGACTGCCATACGCCATGTCTCCAACCTGATGTCCATGACTCAAGTTGCCCATGTTGTCCAACTAAGTACACCCATCACAACAATTGGTCATCCTCATCCAAGCCTGCAAATCCGGTCTAGTGAACTCGGTCACCTAACCATATCATCATCACATCATATGAGTCTCTCCACCATGGCTCCCCCACTAAAGGTCCCACCAAGACTTCCTCTTGGTCTCAACCATCAGAAGTTCACCCAAGTATCACCACACTCAAGTGTGTGTGCCCTCCTCCAAGCTGTCCATGAGTCATGCCGGGCACTTAGCCAATTTCTCCATATGGCTAAACCATGACCCATTCTTCCGCAATGAGCATCATGTTCCTCCCTTGTCACGGGCCCTTGTACCTTCTATCATAAGGTCACAAACAACCCCAACAAGCCCTGCAACAGTGAATGATTCTTGCCTTTCCATACACGGTCTCTTCGTAGACATCCATGGTAAGATCCTCCCTTGCATCAGCAAACTGATTTTTCTCTTCCCTGCACACGGTTCATCTTCCAAAAGTCTCACTGAAACACAAGTATAAGTAGTACTCACTTCATCATGAGGCTCCTCTATGTGATTATCCTCATCCACCCATGTCTGCAAATGCACGTTCCTAGTCCAACTTGATCAATTTCAAGCTCTTCCTCCATCGTTGTCATATCTGCAACATCCTCATCCTCGTATTGGCCCTTCAGTTCTTCAAGTTATTTCTTTATCTTCACACAACCTTCCCGAATCTGTATATTCTCGGCCTTCATCGAAGCCCATTCAGAACTCCATCTACTCATTTGTTCCAATACCTTGTATCGGAAAGCTTCACCTGTATTATGGCTAGATTCACCTGCCATGGGTCCTTCCACCATCTCTGCCATCCACTTTCCTTGCAAACTTGAATTACCCTTCAGATTTCTTCACCAGCTCTGATACCACCTGTCACGCCCCTACACTGGCGGTAATCTTTCAACCGCACCATAGCGAGGTGCGGCACCACCAACCACTTTCTTTTCATCAATACTTGTGATCGTGCGACGTGGAGTACGCCTAACTTTTGATACTTAGTTTATTTTCTTCTTTACCGAGTATTATGTTTTCCTTTATACATAATGAAACCATTAACATTCACCATAAACAACATTAACATATAAATGCACAACAATATAAACGAAGGGACAACTCCCTATAATTAGTCTGCCTGAATAATCAATATATATATATATATAAGTTAAATCTTGAGGAAACCCCAAAATTACACTTAGCCAAATTTTACATTCACAACTCGTTCAGCACAGCTCGTCGACGCACCCACATGGTCGTCACATGACTTGCCCAACTTGTCATTTACTCCTGAACGCGTTCGTTCAGCTGTCGTGTCGTTTGTTATCGTGCCACGCAACTCGGGCACCTCTACACGCCGGTCGCACCTTCGTTCTCAACCCAACACTTGTGTTTTGCCTTGTCGTGTCGCTTTCCCAACTCGAGCGCCGCTACCCATGTTACCGTGCCAACCTACCCGGCACCTTTGCACGTCAGCTGCACCTCCGTTCAAAAACCCAACACGTATCATTCACCCTCGCCGGGCGTGCCCACCGCGGGTCACCCTGCACGATTTCTCCAACCGACTCGTTCACTTTTCGTTCAGCGGACGCCCACACCGTGTTACCCTACCTAAAATATCGTTCAGCCAACCCTGCCTTTGTTCGGTGGGCGCACACGTACCCGTGTCGCCTCTTGCCCGAAATCTCGTTCACGATCTCGACATCCCTTTGTTTGGTGGGCCGCACGTCGTGTTATCTACACGAAATCATGTTCACACCCTTCAGTTCGCCCATCATGCGGGCTCATCACATGGCGACCTGCTCCTCGCCGCAGAATCACCGCAACTCGCACTTCACACTTCTTGACCGAATGCTTGTTCGATGCCTTCAACCAACTCCACCGTCGGTTATATATATCCTTTGCTTTGTTTGTGTGGGTGCACCCAGCCGACCCACCAAACTCCTCAACAACGCATTGGTTCAACCTTCTTAACTCGTCGACCTACCCACCGTGTGCCTTAGCTTGCCCGTGTTAAGTCAGCTTGCCCACCTGTTGGCTCATCCGCTCGTCGGTTCACCCGCCTGTCAACTCACCTAGGACCACCCACGGGGTATAACTTCCAAATGCCTTCGCATTTGTGTGTTCATCCTTCAACGCATTCCCACCATGCCACAACTCGTCCAACTCGCCCGCGCGCCCGAATATCCCGCAGCTCGTGGGCCTTACACTAACAACCCAAAGAAACGATCGTTGACTCGCCTCCAAACCCCTAGCCAATTCTTGAAGTTGTTGCCTCGTTAAAGAAGAGGCTGAACCGAAAGAAACATAAACAACCGAAGCCGTATGTTGGGCATCCAACCATTTCAAGCAACTTTCAACATCCGAACTAGTACTACCCTTCGTACCAGTCCACACAGATTGAGGAAGAAGAGGACCGATGGCCCACAGCGGCTTCTCACAGTAATCTTCCCACATGAATTGGGATTCCAGAGATCGGAAACTGTTGATAAGATACCTTGCCGCAAGGTGTACATAGTCTGGCTGCCGAGATTTGAAATCAAGCAATCTCTATGGGAGGCACCTTTTCTGGGACACAACGCAATCCAGAAGTTCGCGCCCTGCTTCCTTCATAGCATAGAAATAGGCGCTGAAGCAAATGTGAATGTAGGTTGGGGTGCCATACTTGGTCGCCACAGTCTGAGCCCACCCGAGCAATGGGTCGTGCACAATCACAACTCTATTCCGACCCATACTGCATATCAGATCTTCGAAAGGCTCCCTGAGATGTTCCATGGCTTCGAAGAGAGGAATAAAATGCACTGGGAAAGGGTGCTCCTTGTTTTCAAGATCTGGCTGCTCTTCTAAGAAGGAGGGCATGGGTAATTCGTGGAAACGAATGGGGAAGTTCTGAGGATGCCATCCCCGAACACGAGATCGCACTTGATTGATATGGGCAGAAGTGGTGACAAACAGTACATTTAGACCTCGTGCGGCGAGGGCCCTTGAAAGGTGAAGCAAATGATTAAGGTGGCCCTGTGCTAGCAATGGTAGAATCACCACCTAAATTTCATTTCTTCTTGCCGACAAAGTCTCGGTGGAACCCATTAATGGCAGACCAACGGTTTACAGTAAATATAAGCTCTAAGAAGTCGTGTATGGTCGTTCTCGCAGAAGCTTGAAAGCACGTTATGGAGCTGCGATGCTCCATTCACCCCAACTAGAGAAATATCCACGCAAATCCATGCTCAAATGGATGAAATTGATGAAGGGGGCGGTATACTTATCTCGTGAAAGGTTGTTTATAAGATATCATCCATTAACACGTGGTTTTAAAATACCTAAATTTTACAAAGCTTATTATAATTTAGTAGTCTACTTATCCCGTGAAAGGTTGTTTATAAGATATCATCCATTAAGATGTGGTTTTGAAATACTTAAATTTTACAAGCTTATTATAATTTAGTGGTCAAAAGAGTATTGGGCAGTTATTATAGATTTTTATTTGAGGAAAATTATATCACTTAAAATTATTTGTTGGTAGTTTTTAGGGGTAGTGTTTCATTCTTGCTAAATGTTTTTGTTTTTAGATCTTGAATTAATGAGAAAAATTATTTGTTGGTAGTTTTTAGGAGTAGTGTTTCATTTTTTCTAAATATTTTTGTTTTTAGATCTTGAACCAATTAAAAAACTTTTACTTAAACAAAAACAATTTTAAAACATACTCCAGACGTTTTTTTTTAGATCATAAACTTCCAGGCGATCCAGAACAAACTAGAACAGGTCACGACAGGCTTTGGAGCAACGCTACCCACCAACAACCCCTGCATGCCTCGACCAACAATTCTGACCCTGCACACCTACTCCTACCCCATGCGCCACACAACCTTCCTTGCCATCCACAGTTTCACGACCACCTCGCACTACTCTCAAACCACCTCTGCTACCACGGGCTCTCGACACTACACGAATCACACCTCTAGCAGTTCGACCACCCTATGATGGACGTGGAACCCTACCCACCAACGCCACCTTCGACTCATTGTTGCACCCTCCTTGGTTGGTCGAAGCTCCCCTCTGCTTGGGCTAGGAACGAGAATTATGCAGCACACGTCACATGGTGAGGGCCCAGGGATACACCTCTAAGACAGGATCAATAATGAACAACAACACCTCTCGACGCCCCATGAATCGCAGCAAAGAAAACGGCAGCCCTGAATTATCTAGTAGAAACCTACTTCTCGGAACTAACGACCACCTCTCTCGAGCCCAGGGAGTTGCAAGTAAACCCACAGAAAAGAAATGCGCCGACCAGACTAAGAACTTGCCTTCGCCTCTACCAGAGGAAGCACCTAAGAACAGAGTCACAAACAAAAAGACTTGAGATGAGGACACAAACACACGAGATACGAACCCAAGCCAATTACCAGCCATAATAGTCGCCTTCAAACCACTTTTCCACCATCGAACTCAATTGCATCTCTCCTAACAGTGGGTCTCAAGAATCCAAGGAAAACCCACAGAGAGAGGAGGACTGAGAAGATATCCGACTGACAAGAGACTCAGACACCCTCTTGAACACAGATAACATCCAGGAAGAAATGTAACCCGCAATGTAGGAGTGGGCTTCAAAGCCGACGAAATTACCATGCAAAATTCACTCAAGCCACTGATAAAAGCGAGAAACTAGGCGAAGAGAGAAAAACTTAACGCTTTTGTAAACCAAACTCGGTGGAGGAGACAACGGCAGCGAAATCTCCACCACTCCCAGAGCAAACGAGGGTTGGATAAAACCGACAGATTAACCGAGCTCGGAGCAAAAACTGCCAACCACCATACTACCACAACAAAATAGCATTCCTGAAACTCGATAAGTGCCATAAACCCACTTCCCTCTCCCAAACACAATCCCGAAGAGAATGAATGAAACTTCACACGCAACACCATTAAAATCACCGTATACCATACATAATGGAAGGACAAGATAATTATCCTCCTTACTATCCGCAAAATATACGCATTCATAGCACACGCGCAGGCTTCAATGTTCATCATCCCATCGCGGATCATTCTCCTCAAATTTAAATTTCAATACTATTTAAATTTTAATATTAAAAATTAACAAAATGTTTAAAATAATTTATCAATATAATACAAATAAAATGATAATATATTTTATTTTAGGATTTTTTTCCTTACATATACATGAAAACTGTTATTTAAAAATATATAATTTAGATCTTAACTAAAATATACAATTTATATCATAAGCGAAACTATATAAGTTTTTTCTTAGGTATATGGAAATGTCTTTTAGATTTTATATCAATGGAAAAATGTTACTTTAAAAATATATATAATATTATTTTCATATATTTTCATTTTATTTTATATTAATGAAAATATATTGTTTTAAAGATATATAAAATTTAAATTTGTCAATTTATTTTACAGAGTAAAAAAATGTATTTTAATTTTTTTATAAAATATGAAAATGTTAATAAAAAATATTATTATATATATAGAGTTAATTTTGTAATATTTTTTAATTAAATTAAAAAACAAACAAACAAACAATAAATATTTCAAAATTAAATCCTACCATCTATTTATTAAATCTCAATCTTTTTTATCATCACAAAAACATTCTATAAAAAATTAATAAATGTTAAATTGCTACTATATAACTATTAATTATTAATAATTAAATTAAAATTCTAAAACTTATATTATAAAATAAACTTTTTATTAACCTAATAAAACCTAAAATTTTAATTATCAGTACGTATATTTTACAATGATAAAATTTCAATGTTCCAATGTAGTTGTTATTGTAAATGGTAAACAATATCGTGGTTGTTGGTATCTCAAGAAGTCTCCTACCCGACAAGTTTCAATCCACAAACACATTTTGATCCTTGTTGATCTATCTTACTTTGCAAGCTCTATGTGGTTTCAAACCAAAAATGCATTTGATCCTCGTCAACCTATCTCTCTTAGAGTGAAAACTCTGTGTGGTTTCAAACGAGAAACACATTTTGATTCTCGTCTCAAACTCTGTGTGGTATGTGGAGGCCTCAGCCATGTGTAGTGATATTTCCCTCTCTGACATCGTAAAACCCGAGAAACCATCTATCAAATCGAATTCACTTTTTGACCAAATTATTGGTACAGTCAAATGTTTGTGAGTTGCAATGTAAATCGCACTGTTAGTTGCTGGCACTTAGCGCCATTTGATAACAGTGGAAAAATTCATTGAAGCAATTTGGTAATAGTAAAAGATTATCCCAGCAACTTTAAATGGGATATGTGAACAAATTCCAAGGTTTCTAAAATGACATATCCATATATACAAATTTGCAATGCGCTGTTGGTATAGAAAGACTTTAATCCATTTTTCTTTGTTCCAACATTTTTTGTGCAAAACCATTTAGCGATTCATACACAACCTAAGTATGAAAAATTCTACACTCATGGCTATTGATCACCCATGCAAGATTACACTTCACTCTGTTAGGCGCCCATACTTTGCCATTTGGAAATGGCAATGGTACAACATTATAGTAAAATGATTTGGCAATAGTGGAAGATTGTTGCAATACATTTCAATGTAATGTCTTCGTTAATTGTAAATGTTTTAGGGCTTTTAGAATGATATAGTTATATACACTATTTTTTCACCAGTGTTATAAAGAGATTTTAAATCCAATTTTCCCATGTTTCAAAATTTGTGTACATAGATATAAAATATTATTAAAAAATGCCATAAATCCTCTGCTCTCAATCGCCAGAGAAGATTATAGTTAGCCATTTGACATAGAGAAAAATTACCCATTATCAAATTATACTTCGGCCATTTAGCAAAATTTCCAATGTTGGTTCATCTATTAATCCAGTGTTCAAGGGTCAGCAGAACCTTGCCTGCTTCAATCCTGCTAGCTACCCTATTACAATACTTCAGTATCTATCTATGTACACAGTAAGGACTATTTCAAATTTGGATTTTGGTATGAGATCTTGAAACTAACCTGCTCAATAATAATACATATTATTTAACGGAACAATACTTTTATATTTTACAAACCAACCTTTCACAATTATCTTGTTACTACACATCTTTCATTTAAACAAGTTATGCCATGCCATTAAAACCAACAAGTTATGCCTTGCCATTATAACCAATGTATAGTATAACTCATAACAAAGGTTTACAAAAAATCATACCACTCCAATTATAGAAATTTATTTTTATGTTTTGAAAGATATCAAATCAAGAATTCTTATATATTTGAGTTTAGGTTAGATAGGGAAATTCGCCCTTCTAACTAACTAGAATGACAATCACACCCAATTTTCCTTCTGAGTCAGTTTGAACTTCCAGGACAATAGTAGACATAGACCTTACCATACTAGGTATGTCCAAAGGCATCAAAACTTTTTCGAGTCCATCCCAGGAACTCACAAACTGGCAAGTTTGTCTTAGGGATTCCACTAGCCACCCATCAGCGCAAGAATACCCTAACGAACAGAGTCATGCCTTTCCTCAACAATGTCATGATCAACGAATCAAATGATTTCCAGTCTCCCCTCTCAGATGCCTCAGAAATTTCCCCCCCTTCCCCCTTCCCCCTTCTTGACTTATGTCCCCATCTCAAATAATTTATCTCTAAAGATGGGAGTAACTCTCTTTAACTATAGTAAGTAACATATAATCTACCGAATTACCATATTCAAAGTAAATAAATATTTACTTTTTCATGGAGAAGTATTACAAGATCTTTATCAAATTTATATTATACAAATTTTATAAGTTTCTATTCATATTAACTAAATAATAATATATATGTTAGTATGCATGTGTAACCTATAGTTTTAATCACCGTGATAAATGGTAATAATGAAAGTAATCTATCCTGCTAAAGAAGTGTGTTAGAATCTATGTACTTTAGTATAACAAGAGACACTCGTCACAAAAAATTAAAATAAATATTAGATGTTTTTTATTTAAAAAAAATAATCATTATACCAAATTAAACTAGAAACGATTATATCACTCATCAATCACACAAAAAAAATTTAAATTAAATATGAGATATTTTTATTTAAAAAAAAAAACATTCATTATACCAAGCTAAAGCTAAACTAGGAAACAATTATCGTAAAACAATTTTATTCCCCTCCTCCAAAACAATGTTTTGTCGGTATACATCTGTAGCCTATAATTTTAATAATTGTGATGCCAATAATTGCTAAGGACAATAATGAGTCTCTCAGCCTAGCAGGCACAACGAGAAATCAATCATATAAAGATTTTAAAATGGATATTGAATGCCTTTTTGGAGGCCTCATCCATGTGCAGTGATACTGCCCTCTCGGACATCGTAAAACCCTGGAAACCATCTATCCAATCGAATTCACTTTTTCACCAAAATATTGGTAGAGTCAAATGCATGTGAGTTGCAAGGTAAATTGCATTGTTCGTTGCTGACACTTGCCCTTTGCAGACTGTCAATTGCTGACACCATTTGATAATAGGGAAAATTACGCAGACTGTCAGTCGCTGATAATGAAAAATTACCCATTATCAGATTATACTACAGCCATTTAGCAATATCAGATTATACTGCAGTGGCTTGGCAATAGTGAAAGATAACCCAGTGTCTTTCCATGGAATGCCGTTATTATTATAATAGAACAAATGTTTAGAAATTTTACAACCATAAATATCTAATCTAGTTTTCACTGGTGATACAGAAGAAGACTTTGAACCCCTTTCCCTGAAGAAGGATTTTGCATATGTGAGAAGCAAAATCCTGAGCATAGCCGCCAACGCTCTCAATCATTACTTCCTTCATTCAGTTTTGAAGTAAAATGATTGATAAACGACTCCAACTCCTTCCACGACGATCCTCCCTCTGCCACGGCCCTCTGGGCGGCCAATCTAAGTTCATTGGCCCTCCTCCTCATTTCCAATCCCTCTCCATCTTCCCCCATCACTCGCTCAATCGCCTTCTCCACCTCCTCCGCCATCACCAACTCAGTCTCATCCGCCTTCGTCCACTTCTTCACTTCCACGCCCACCTTCAGCTCCCTGGCCACCAGAATCGAGTTCGCAAATTGGTCGGAATGCAGAGGCCAAGCCACCATGGGAACCCCAGCGCTGATGCTTTCCAAAGTCGAATTCCATCCACAGTGCGTTACAAACCCTCCCGTGGCCTTATGCGCTAGGATATCAAGTTGGGGAGCCCAGTTTCTCACCAAAAACCCGCGTCCAGCAATTCTACGCTCATACCCTTCCGGAAGCAGCTCGCTAATCCAATACATCCGCGCTTCCTCCGACGCCGTGAAACGGGCACTGTCCGCGACCCTAACAACCCAAAGAAACGACCGCTGACTCGCCTCCAAACCCCTAGCCAATTCCTGAAGTTGTTGCCTCGTTAAAGAAGAGGCTGAACCGAAAGAAACATAAACAACGGAAGCCGGATGTTGGGCGTCCAACCATTTCAAGCAACTTTCAACATCCGAACTAGTATTACCCTTCGTACCAGTCCACACGGATTGAGGAAGAAGAGGACCGATGGCCCACAGCGGCTTCTCACAGTAATCTTCCCGCATGAATTGGGATTCCAGAGATCGGAAACTGTTGATAAGATACCCTGCCGCGAGGCGTACATAGTCTGGCTGCCGAGATTTGAAATCAAGCAATCTCTGTGGGAGGCACCTTTTCTGGGACACAACGCAATCCGGAAGTCCGCGCCCTGCTTCCTTCATAGCGTAGAAATAGGCGCTGAAGCAATTGTGAACGTAGGCCGGGGCGCCATACTTGGCCGCCACGGTCTGAGCCCACCCGAGCAACGGGTCGTGCACAATCACAACTCTATTCCG
Organism: Pinus tabuliformis; assembly: GCA_031772625.1. Taxonomy (NCBI): domain Eukaryota; kingdom Viridiplantae; phylum Streptophyta; class Pinopsida; order Pinales; family Pinaceae; genus Pinus; species Pinus tabuliformis. Next base: position 42,861,621 of record CM062807.1, on the reverse strand, counting down.
ACCCAGACTGCGTATCAGATCTTCGAAAGGCTCCCTGAGATGTTCCATGGCTTCGAAGAGAGGAATAAAATGCACTGGGAAAGGGTGCTCCTTGTTTTCAAGATCTGGCTGCTCTTCTGAGAAGAAGGGCATGGGTAATTCGTGGAAACGAATGGGGAAGTTCTGAGGATCCCATCCCCGAACGCGAGATCGCGCCTGATTGATATGGGCAGAAGTGGTGACAAACAGTACATTTAGACCTCGTGCGGCCAGGGCCCTTGAAAGGTGAAGCAAATGATTAAGGTGGCCCTGTGCTGGTAATGGCAGAATCACCACCTGAATTTCATTTCTTCTTGCCGACAAAGTCTCGGTGGAACCCATTAATGGCAGACCAACGATTTACAGTAAATATAAGCTCTAAGAAGTCGTGTATGGTCGTTCTCGCAGAAGCTTGAAAGCACGTTATGGAGCTGCGATGCTCCATTCACCCCAACTAGATAAAGATCCACGCTCAATTTAATATTGCTTAATTTTAACCATAATTATGATTTTAGGATAACCCAAAATTAATTTCTAATTAAATAATAGTTTTAAAAGAATTACCTAAACAGCCAAAAATAACCGGAATCCAGATTAAAAAAAATTAACACTGCCTACGTTATCTTGGTAAAAGCAAATTACATTATCGGAAAACAAAGCAGCAAGCACGTGCCTTCTCTATCGACGGCTCGACGAGGAAGCAATGATTGCCAATTTCATGTGGGGGATTGTTGTTTGTATGGATCGTAATATTTAACATTTTCATTTGTCATGTATTCCATTAAATAATGGAAATATTAGTCAAGTGGATCCTCAAACGATCTACACGTGAATGGGAGATGTGAACTTTTGACTCACAGATTGATCGACGAGTAGTGTTTATTACAATTCACCGACAGCTAGTAAATGAAAGAGTTAGGCTTCTGCAATTATTGTTTGGCATTGAATGATGATATGATATATTTTAATGCGTTTGACATTCAGTGGTTTAAGGGACTTAAATTCCACACCAAATAAGATATCATAATTTTAAATTTTTTTCTAAAATAGTTTTTGTCATAAATTTGATGAAAAACTTTATAGTTTTTTTGTCATAAATAAATGTTCCAAGTTTCTCGACAAATCTCAAGCTAAATAGATTATTCCAAGAGCTAGCTGCCAGCGTATCTGCATAACTTTCCGTGTTGTCTTTGAATGCTTCACAATCTAAAATGAAATGTTTTTCTATTTCCATTTTTCTGGAAGAACAAAAAATGCATACCCTTTTCTCCCACACTTCCTTTGGCCTTTTCCATCGCCCTGTTTCACAACGGAATTGATGAGAATTAGTCCTTAACTGAGCAATAAGAATTTTGGCTCTCCAAGAGATATTGGCCTCTATGTATGCTTTTGGTTGATGATTATGAGTGGGATTAAACACTTCAATATAGTAATTTTTCTTTCTTCCTAGCTCCTTATCCCAAGTACATTTGTGGAACTTTTCCATAACAAAAGTTTTTATCTCTTTGTTGTTTATGGGACACGTGTTCAAGCAAATACCCCATTTATTAAACTCTTCGTTATTTCGCTGCATCCAAGTTTTTTTTGCTCTTGCACAATCTATCATTAAAGACAACCTTAGGCCATCTACCCTCTTCCATTTGCTCAAATTTTTTTAAATACTTTATGACCCGCACCATATCAATTGCTTCAATAGGAGCAATCCCTAAGAAACTGCACTTTTAATCTTAAATTTGTTTATAATCAAATGCTTCTGAATTTTCTCAATTTGTCTCCACTGCATGTTGTAAGTATTGCTAGCCCACAATTCACAACCATAGAGAATCACCAGAATCACTAGAAGCCCAAAAAGAGTTTGAGTAGTCTTCCAGTCCCGTAACTTTGCCTCTCTACACCTATTTTGAAAAGCATAAAATGCTTTCCAATCCCCCAAAGTTCTTTTCTTTCTACAACCATTCCAGCTTAGATTTTTGTTGAAGTCAATTCTGAGGTATTTGTAATCCGCAACTTCTTCCAGAATGTTTCCTTCAAAGTAGAACCTATGCTGGTTATGTTTTCTTTTCTTAGAGAAGACCACTACTTTCGTTTTGTTGATATTGACTTGCATCCCCACACTTCTAAAAAAATGCTCAAAGGATAGTAAGTGCTCTTGCAAACCAAGAGCAGATTCAGCAATCAGAATAAGGCCATCTACATACAAAAGAAGCCTTATAACAAACTTGCACAAATAGATACCATCACCCCCTTGTGAATTTAACCACTCCTCAAGCTTGTCGATAATAAACCAAAAATGGTAAAGGACAATGGGCAACTTTGCTTGACCCCGATATCGCTTCTAAAACTTTCAGAAATGCCTACTGAGGTTCTAATTTTGACTTTCACCTCTTCATACAGCCTATGCACAGCTGCTCTCAAATGTTTAGGAACCCCAAGTTCCTCCATTCTGTGCCAAAGTTTATCCCTAGGAACCGAGTCAAACGCTTTTCTGAAATCAACAAAGCAACAAAAGACTTCTTCCTTTTTCTCCCAAACTTTTTCAATGATGTGCCTTAAAGTTATGCAATGATCAATTGTGGAATGTTTAGGTCTAAAACTTGCTTGCCCTTTAGCACACTTATCTCTTTCTTCTGCCCACTTGCTAATTTTGTTTTCTAGCATGCTTCCAAATAGCTTTGCAAACAAAGGGTTTATCATGATGGTCCTATAATTGGAGGGATTTTTTATGTCCCTGCTTTTGAAAAGAGGTATTGCTAGAATAGTTGTCCAATCTATGGGTAGCCCTTGTTGTATGATGTTGTTAAAGATTTTTGTAATGTGAGGTGCAAGAATCTTTGAGCCCCACTTTAGATATTCTGCTTGGAGTTTAGCTAAGTCTTTTGCTTTTTCAACACCCAACTTCTTGATACCCATCTCTACCTCTTGTATCGTGAAGAGTTCAGTATTAGTGTTGACGAAGGGGGGAGGGTCAACCTTGGGGACCTGCTCATAGAGTTGTCTTGCATAGTCAAACCATTTAGAAGTTGTAATATTATTTCCAATTTGTATCTTTTTCGGTTGGAGCTCCTTCCAAAATAATTTGGGATTATTTTTCCCAAGGAAGATTAGTTCTTCCCTCCTTTAAACCATGAAATCAGTGTTTTTCTTGCTTAATAACTACTTGTAAGATTTCAGCTTTATGTTATCCTTGTTTGACTCTTTCCACATTCTCCTTGCCTTTGTGCATTCCTCATCAAACCAAGCATTAACCAGAAAGCAATTTCTTTCAGACTTCTTAATTTTTGTTCTTTTGCACTTTGCAAGTGTGCATTGAATTAAATGTGTTAATTCATGACTATGAAATTTGTGAATTGTAATTTTCCCATTCTCAAAAAGCCTCTCTAACGTCATTTTGAAGGTATTACAATTTTCTGGGGTCAAAATAATTCTGCCCCGTGGGAGATTTTGTTGGACATGCTGAATTTTTTACTCTAATTATTTCTTTCCAATCCAAGAGAAACATAAATAAATTGGCTTGTGATCTGATTTCAAATCCCATAGCTGATCTCCAACCAAAACTTCTTCCATTTTTTCACACAAACCATGCGAGCAAATTACATAATTTACCACACTTTCTCCATTGTAAGTATTGCAAGTGACATTACCGGACTTTGCCCATTTAGTCAAGCCATTACAAATGACTAAATCAAAGGCCCCACATAGAGTAAGAAATTGTTCACCAAAGAGATTCCAGCCCTTGTCCTCTGAATTTTTTTCCCACTGATGATTACTTTCTTTTGTAAGCCAAATAGGGTCACAATCATCTTTACAACAAAGAATGCTAGCTTGCTCACTTGTAGTCCAAGCATTGAAATCACACACTATAAGGACTTCACCTAGCTGTGAATATGTTGCAATATCCGCTTTTAAAGCTAAAAATGGATCTTTGTGGTCAAACCCTCTACCTTTGTAGATTTTTGAAATCTGTGGCGCAAAATAGCATGCTACAATTCTGATGTGGTTTCCATTTTCTGATATTTTAAACCAAATGAATTGCTTATTTGAGTCTTCTTTTTCTAACTGAATGAGACGACCTTCTTTCTCCCTTACTAAAACCATGATGCCCCCGTGCCCTTTGTCATTCCCTGCTGCCTTGTTCTACACTGCCATCTTCCAATATCCTTCAAACAAAGGTGTCTTGCACCCTTCATGCTCATGTGTTTCTATGAGGAAAATTATGTCTCTATTTTCCGCAATAGGCCCTAACCCAAGTCCTCGTCTCCATGGGTAACCTCTGCAGTTCCAACAAACTAATCTTAAGGAAACCTGGGTATGACTTGATTGCTATTTATTCTGACATGCAAGACTCACATTTTAGCCTTTGTCCCTGTTTTCCCATACCGACCTTGCTTTCTGATTTCCTGTTGAAGAGTTTGTTGCCTCTTCTTTATTACCATCTTGCTGCTCTATTTTAGAAGGAGGTCCAAATTGCACTATCACAGCTTTGCCTTTATAAATCCATGCTCTCTTTCCTTCATTTCTTGCTGCCCTAACCTTTAAAATTTCCTCCCTTCTTTCCTCCAGTTGTTTTACAGTTAAATCTTCTTCTAGGAAAAAATGAGAACCCTTCAATAGATGTTTCTTGCTTAAAATGATATATTTATCACACAAGTTAAGCATAATGACTTTTATGGGTCTGACTCTCTCCCCGTTAAACTTACCCTCCCTCCATGCTTGGCATGTTTTTCCTTGCCATAACAACTTGTCTTTCAAGAAGTCTCTTGCAAAGTCAAGAGTACATTCATTTTTCCCATAGTCTTTCACACCTTTAATAACTAGGTTTGATGCCCTATTTTGTCTTTCCTTGCCTTCACTATCTTGCATGTTGTCAACCTGAATATTTGTTTCTCCTTCCTTATTAGCAGAATTTCTAATAACGTGAGCCCAAGTTTTGGAAACTTTGGTGGAATCTCCTTTTGTTTCTTCTCTTGCGTTCTTTTCATGGTTGTTTATTTGGGCAATCATTTTCCCTTTATCTTGGGATGATTTCACATTCACCACCTCTATACTTGTCACTACAGGTTTCTTTATGTTTTGCACATCCACCTTTATGCATTCCCATTCTATCTTCCCTATCAGGAGAGCTTCTTATAGCAATGCCACTTGTCCTTTTTAAAAAAAAATTGTTTTCTGCTAACGCCTTGTTCTCAACCGTTATTATACGTATTTTATGATCTCTTTCCTACCATTTAGCTTCAAAAACCTCCAACCTTTTTTTTGCATTTAACAATTCTTTCACGTAAAGATCAGATGACCAGGTGAGAGGTGTGGATGTGGGACTATATAAGGCTGAATCACCAATGCCTTTTCCTTTGGACTTCTTGTCGCCACGTGCTTGTGGAGGTGACTTGTTTGAGTGCTTTTTGCGAAGGGCTTGATTGCTTTTCTTTTTAGATCGTTTCTTCCTTGTTTTCTCCTATTTTAGATGGCCTATTCTTCGTTTTAAAATGCCCCGATATTGTTTGGCATTGACCCAAACCCACTTCCCAGCGTTGGTAGATAAGGCAATGTTCACTTGTCCTAAATCATTTGTCTCCACATATTTTGAAATTTCTAGTTCTTTTGTCATGTTTGAATGCATTCGCTGCTGCGTGCTCGTTGTTCGATACTTCTGCTGCATAAAAACTCCCTGCTCTCACACTGCTCACTGCTCTCATTGCTGCTCACACTGCACTGCTCATACTGCTGACCACATTGCTCACATTGTTGACCATGCTGCTCACCACACTTCTTTGCTCATAAATGTCTGCTATCAATGAATTGTTGGATATCCAGAAACACAACAGACCATCCGTGTCCAGGTCTTCATCGAGTTACAGCGGTCGTAAATAAACATCTAAACATATGATTACTCTAAACATGCGATTTTTTGGAAAACTCTTCCTCCTACTTTTGTCAACCTATGTTTCCGCTCTGTGCCTGTAAGGTCCTCGAGTTTAGCCGGGCGCAGTTGGGCGAGCCGGCGTGGTTGGGCGCGGGCGAGCCGGGCCGCACGACGAGCGAGAGCGCGGGCACGTGAGCGCACAAGCGGGCAGGCACGCGAGTTGGAGTAAACGCGGACGGGCGCACAGGCGCAGGCGCGGTGAACGGGCGGGCGAGCGCACACGAACGAGTTGCGATGTGCGACGGAGGCGACACATATGCGATGAAAGGTGCGATGATAATGGAAGAGCGTTGGAGTTTATACAATGCTTGGAGCGGTGAACGATAAGGGATGGCCGACCTACGACGATGGGGTGAGGCCGACTTGAAAGAGCGCCCAAACGATGTGATGAAGGGGTGTGTGGGTGGTTGGCTGGGCAGCCCACCCACACCCCACGATGACTATATACATGCGTTGGAGGAGCGTTCAAACTCATTCCACAATTCAATCAACACATTAATCTTCGCTCTTGGAGAGATAGGAAGTGCGTAGTTCTAGAGGAGAGATGAGCGCATAGCTCATGTGCACTCCTTGGTGATACGCACTTGTTGGAATCGCTCACGGTGAGAGGTGAAGTTGTTGGGCAAGACGTGCCCGGGTTGGATGTGCGGTTGTGTCGTTGTGCCGGGACTTGGCGAGGGTGTCTTGGTGGCTCAGGTGAGCACCCGCCCATCGTGCAAGGAGTGCACGAAAGTTGTATTGATGTAAATTTGGCTAAGTATGGGACTTGGTCTTGCCAAGACATACTTGTGTATTGTAAACTGATATTCTTAATATATTATTGGGCAGACTCATTGTTTAGGGAGTTGCCCCTCCCTTTATACTGTGCAATTGTTGTTCTCTTTTTATAATTGCTGATGATAATGAATGAGTATGGGTGTTCATTAGTATAAAGGCTAAACATAATATTGCTTGGTCGTGAAACACAAACTAAGTAAGGAAAAGTGAATTAGTTGTAGCCCATGAGCATTAGTATTGGTGAAAAGAAAGTGTTCGGTGGTGCCGCACCTCGCTATAAGCGGTTGGAAGACTACTGCAGGTGTAGGGGCGTGACAGGTGGTATCAGAGCAGCTGATTTAGGGTATTGAAGATTGAAGCTGCTACACACCTTCATCGAAGTGAAGGTGGTATCAGAGCTAGTCTGAAGACTTGAAGGAGTCTTGCAGGGAGCTAGGTGAAGCAAGTGTGCATACACTTGGAAACTTAGAAGTTGATGACAGGTACTTGCAGGTGAAGGAAGTTGTTTCACATACAAGTGGAACAAGATTCGGTTCATGATTGCAAGGACTTGGTAAACGTGGAGATGGCTGAAAAGGCAGAGATGGTGGATGAACCTACGATGGGTGAGTCTAGCCATAATGCAGTTGAGGCTTTCCGGTACAAAGTGGTGGAACAAATGAGTCGATGGAGTTCTGACTGGGTTTCGATGAAGGCTGAGAATATGAAGATTCGAGAGAGCTATTTGGAACTAAGAAGAGAACTTGAAGAACTCAGGAGCCAATGCGAAAGTATGACAGATGCTGAACTCAAGGAACTTGATGAGGAGATCCAGCAGAGTGGTCTTGATCTTCAAGAGCTCTTTGATGAAAGAACCCGGTTAAGGAAGGAAAGCGCCAGGGTGGAAGCTGAAATCAAGCAAGTTGAGGAGGAAATAAAGAAGAAGCTTCTTGGTAAGAAGATCGTTGTGATTGAGCAGGAAGAGCTCGATTACTTTGACAGGTTGGGAACTCACTACCGAGACAATCCAAAGGACATTCAGAAGTTTAGTTCTATGAACTTGGTCAGTGGACACTTGGTTGGTGCACTTGAGCAGAATGCGATGAAGGACAAGCTTGAAGGAAGTCAAGCTGGACCAGGATCGAGTTGCTTAGAAGAGCCAAGCAGGGAGGTGAAGTACCTTAGGAGGAAAGTCAAGGTGGAGCATGAGCCAATTGACACTTCTGAGGCCGAATTCTTGAAGAAGGTTGCTGATGTAAGGCGCAAGACAAAGCCAACAGAGGGAGGTGATTCCTTGAAGCTAAGTTTTGTGCAGGTAACTGTGAAGGGCAAGAGATTTGCAGCTTTGATGGATACGGGAGCTACTCATAGCTTCTTAAGCAGGAAGGCAGCAAAGTCTTTTGGGAAGAAAGCAAAGATGGAGAGGGAATGGAATGCTTTCAAAGAAGTCAACTCTACCATAAGAGCTGTTGATGGTGTGTTGAAGGACACTCAGGTGAAGGTAGGGTCATGGTTTGGAAAGTTGGACTTGAGGGTTGTGGACATGGATGATCATTCTATGGTGTTGGGGCTGGACTTTATGGAGCTTGCACAAGCCATACCAGTGGTGGACCGAGACATTCTCTTGATCACAACTGAAGGAAGAACCATGATGGTACCGATGAATAGAAGAAGTTGCTTAGGGTATAGGCCAAGGATGACTTCTATGGTTTTGTATCCCAAAGATCCGAATGTGAAGCATGAGGATGTGGAGCAAAGAGGACTTGGGAGTGTGACTCAAACAACAAAGGAAAGGAAGTTGGTTGACTTCGTTGCAAGGGCTGGAAAGAAGAATGGAGAAGGTGAGAAGATAACCTCACGAAAATGGAGAAACTTGATGGAAGCATCTTCTATTGATGACCTTCACAATGGAGTTGCAAATGAAGGGAGTCCGAGTACTACTTCAGAGGCAGTGGTTGATGAGGATTATGGAGGTATAGATCCTGTTGGGATAGTGGACTTTTGCAGGTATGCTATGGGCATATATGATTTTCAGTTGACAAAAAACAAGCTAGGAGAGCTTGGATGTACATGTGAGGAGATTGAGGTTGTTCATAGATACTTGAGGACACAACATCAATCTGACACATGGGTGGATGAGAGTCAGGGAGGAAACTTCCTAGCCCTCCTTTCTCTATAGACAACCTTGGAGATGGGTTGGTGTGGAGGCCTTGGTAGGGAGGAACCACACCAACTTTGCAAGGGGCCTTGGAAGGAGGCTTCTTTATGACAAATTGCAGACTTGGGTGCAGATGGCCAGAGGTTGGGATGGAGTCTACATGGGTTGGACACCATGGACAACTAGAGTCATGGACATCAGGTTGGAGATATGGAGCATGACAGTTATGCAGGGACATTATGCAGAAGCATGTGTAGAGGTGTCATTCATGGACATTCTATGGGGAGCGTCGAAGCAAAGGATGTTGTGCAGATGTTGTTGTGGAGATGTATGAGTTGGTGGAGAGGTTGTACACTCTTGTGCAACAAGACCATGGCTTGGACATGTTGCAAATGAGATGGAGTTTCCATGGACCTGAGCATGGGATGAGATAAATTCTTGATGAGTCCGAGATGTAGCAGAAGTCAGGGAAGACTTGTGGTGGCATAAGGATGTGCATTCTTATGATTTGGGCGTATGGTTGGACTGATCACCCGACTAGTTCGAGTCATAAGGGGTACCAATGTGCATAGATATGTTGGCATTAGTCGAGACGAGTCAACACATGGCAGAGAGATGTTGTTGTTGGGTCGACATGTTGGCACACATGTGCTAGCATCTGATGGGAGACTACATGGAGGGATGACACATGATGGGGTTGACACAGGCTGTTGCAGTGGAGATTGTGACAGAAGGGTCGATGATCATGGATCGAGATGATATCTGATATAGGACATACGGTTGAGGTGTATACCTTGGTATGTGGTCTTGGTGACAGGTGGTTGCTAAGGCAAGACATGATGGAGATGGAGTTCTACATATGTTGCAGGGATGTTTGCCGTATGTGGAGGAGTTGACATCATGGATATTGATGATCTTGGTAGATGGCTACCGGGATGGTATGTTGTCGAGGACGACAACGATTTCAGGTGGAGGAGCATGTAAGGTCCTCGAGTTTAGCCAGGCGCGGTTGGGCGAGTGGGCGCGGTTGGGCGCAGGCGAGCCAGGCCGCACGACAGGCGAGAGTGCGAGCACGAGGGCAAGCGCGCGAGTTGGAGTAAGTGCAGACGGGCGCACGGGCATGGTGTTACACTAAAAAATGTCACCTTGACTACTTACAGTTAGTATGGCTCAA
>CM062807.1:42137615-42251495 GCA_031772625.1 Pinus tabuliformis | reverse complement strand
TTCCTCTATTAAGATAAAATGGTATTTTTGATAACTCACACAAGGTTCATGTTTGTAGACTCAAAAGACCATTTCCTTGTGGATATTTATTAGTTGAATTTTTCGATCGATTTTGTTTTCTAATGCAAAATCATATAATTTTAACGATGAGAAATATGTTGCATTGTCAAAAACAAGTGAAGTTAGGATGCACAACCTGGAAATGGTATTCTACTTAAGGAAGTTGATGAATCTTGATCATTCACTTATTTGAGTGGAAATGCTTCTTCCCACTGCGTGAAGTAGTCTGTGGCAATGAGAATGTAGTAGTGCTTCTTTGATGAGTGCAGGAAAATTTCGCCAATCACATATAAGCCCATTGTTGAAATGGTTCTTCCATTGCAATCAACTGTATAATGGGATGTTTGGACTTATTTCCTCCTTAAGCACACTTTTGGATAGACAAAACGCTTGCAGGTGTGTGTGAGCATTCATTGAATTATGGGGGCCAATAGAAAAGGTTAGATTAGCGTACCTTTTGTGCATTTTTTGTGTCACTCGCAAAGTGTTCCCACAGCTGGTCCATCGTGGAGAACATGCAATACTCTCTTTGAATCATGTGTTCCAAGAACCCAAGGAAAACTTCGTTATTATGGTATTCTTCTGAATGCGAATGTACCCCACTTCGTTTGAAATGTTGTCTTAAGTTTGTTAAGCTCTAAGACCAGAACTTGGTTGTAATGGAATACCCATCCAGTAAGAGCAATCTTTAACCCTAATACTATTTGTAGTGTTTGTTCCATAGACATCACAAGCTTGTTATCTTTGTTTGAGGTGCAGTTCAAGTTGTGGAAATCAACACACACGTGGATTTCCCCATACTTCTTCCTCACTAAGACCAAATTTCATACCCAGGTGGAATATCACACTTTGTAGATGATTCGAGCATCCAGTTGTTTCCTTAAATCCTTTTTAATTAGAGGCTAGGGCGTTGGATGTACCTTTCACAACTTTTGTTGGAAAGGCTGGCCCCTTCTTTGATTGGAATGACATGCTATATTATTCACGTGTCATAAATTTTGAGCTTGTCATACGTCCATGCAAAAAAATTTCGGTATTTCTTAAATAACTGGATAAAGTCTTGCCACTTCTGTGGTGTGTAGCAAGTACTGAGATTGAAAAAAATTCATATCTTTTTCGGTTCTAATATTTGTTTCTTCATGTGACAGCATTGAACTATGGGCTTTTTCATTGAATGGCCCTTGGAAGCGATTCTGCAAGTCATATGACCTTTCCAATGATACCACATCTTTCGACATGGGATTTTCCTTGTCTGCGTGGGCTGCATCCTAGAACACTTTCTCGTGATCATCTTCATCAATAGCTACATCCTTGAATACATCAACATTCGCCATAAAGTACAGTATCTACTAGCCATCATTGACAATGTGTACTTTAGTAATGTTTTCTAGGACGAATTGTTTATAAAGAATCTCTACAGAAAAAACATCCCTAAGAGATGATAACCTAGGAGAAACATTTGCTAATGCATCCACAGATGCGTTACGTATTCTTAGAACATAAACAATATTGAAAGCTTGGAAGTGAGAAATATAACGCCATACGTCTTGTTGATAACCTTTTAGATGAGGTGACACACATTGTATAGTATCATGTACCTGTCGTACAACAATTTCTGAGTCACCTGCCGCTTTAATAACTCCAACATTGAGGTCGATGGTCCTTTGTAAGCCGAAGATGAGTGCCTGGTATTTTGCAATGCTATTTGTGCACTCGAATTCCAAGTGGCTTGAGATCAATTTTTTTCTCTATCACGAGTCCACAAAAACACAACTAGCTCTAAAGCCCTTGTTCATCTTTGAACCATCAAAATATAATGTCCAAACATCATACATACAAGGACTATGCACTACACTACTACTACTGCTACTATTACTACGTATTGTATAAATGTCATTTTTCTAGTTGGACTGGGAAGGAGCTCCAACTATGTCAGGTGGGACTAGGGATGGCTGAGCAAGATAACACCCCATATCAGTTTCTAATAAGAAATTTCCAAAGATAAGATCCATGAAGGCAAGTGGGTCATTTTTACCTTCGAAGGGAGTGACAATATGTAAGGTTCCATGTAAGGTTCCGAGTTAACTTGGATTTGATTGTTTATTCCCTTGTATAGAAGCCATAAGTGTGACCAGTGTGTATCAAAATACCCTTGTAATTTGTTGGACCAATATCTGCTCAACAATACACTGTATGCTTTTGGAATGTCCACAATTACTATATTTATACATTCGTGAACTCGTTGGTCGGATGATAAGTGTATAAGGAAATTTATGAGTTCACCAATAGCATGGAAAAGAGTGATGTCTAGTTGAATGATCTGTGCATCTATTTTATCCCATTTTTCATTTATTTCATTTGTTATAGATAAAGGAATTACGTTTACAGATGCACCAAAATGACTAAGAAATTGTGTACATTATAATTGAAAATTTCAAACGTTAACAAAAATGGAGGGAAAATTGTATTTGCATCCAATTTTAAAGTCTAAAATATAGATTCTAGGGAACTAGAGGACTTACTAGATCCCTTCTGTGAAGAAGCATCATTACCTGAGGCAGACTGTTTGAGTTCGTGGACAAGCAGTTCTTGCTGGATGATGATATTTGTCAGTTCAAAGGGTGAGATATTCACGTGATATTTATTCATGTCATCCAATATGTTATAATTCATTGCAGGATTTTATCTACTACTTTTGGAATGATGGGATTAATTTTGTTGTTTGCGGAAGTACTCTTCATTGTAGCTACATTTCTAGACTCTCTCCGAGTGTTTTAGGTTGAGTTAATGGGTGGTGTGATCTTCCTTAGTAAATTATATTTTAATTTATTCTTCGTCAACTTCTTGTCTGAAGTCCGACCCTTGGCTTCTCAAGTTGTATCTAGTGTTCAACTATTGGGCCAAGGTGTCACTCAGTGGATGTTCTTCGACACTTTTCTTTTCAACTGTGTAAATGCAACCAAATGTATTCACTGCATGTCTGACACTCGCAGTTTCTTCGACTGCAACATTCTCTTCCTTCTCTTCTATTGGCTCAATATGCTCATCTGAAAGCACTGTATCAATGATATGCACAAGAAGAGTGTTCATGTTGTGATTCCATTGCGGACATGTTTTTTCTTAATAATATTCTTGATGAAATGAGCAATATTGGTCCATGTCCATACTCTCAACATTCAACACAATGCTCGACCTCTACACAGACTTGGACAGTTGGCTGCTACTACTACTGGAGTTGATAGACCTTCTCGAAAAGCTGAATTTAGGAGGCTTGCAGCTCACAATGGTCCCGCTTGACCTTTTTTTTAACTCTACCAATTCTTTGGACAAAGACTTGATGGTGTGGGTCAAGATCTCAAGATCGGTTGCTCCCTTCTCCTTGGCCTTACTTATGGAGGCCTGATACATTTTTCCTATGTCTTTGGAGCCCTTTGATGGCTACACATTTATGATGACTACAATCGCATGCAAGTCTTTTTCAACTGCAACCGCCTCCTCGTAATTTTTAGCCAAAGTTGGCTTCACAATTCTTTTCACGAACTGCACAATGATTTTTGGTAAGGCATATGTGTAATAATCAATGGTGATTGATTCATGAGGTTTCATATCTGTGGGGAATCTGTTCAATATATGATTAAACCTCAAATTTAAATCCTTTACTTTCTATTTCTGCTCCATCTTAAGACTGCCCAACTCTCTTAATAACATGGAAGGAGTTTTGTCATCAAATTTTTTTTCAAGGAATAGTTTCTTAAAACCCCTCCAATTTTGGATTGAGTTCGGAGGAAGACTAAGATACCATACAAATTATTTTTTATCTAAGGTACATGAAAAAATTATACATGCAATATCATCATAACATACCTCAAGCATTTGCAGATGTAGGTAAAAGTTGTCGAAGCGGTCCTCCACCTTCACTGCTTTTTCATGGTCATACTTTGTTAATAACTTCTTTAGGTGCCTCAACATCTTGTGTAATACACCCGTCATTGAAATAGGGACCTAAGTTATCCAATCCAAATCTTGGTCTTCCATATCTTCTTCTTTATGCTCGTCCTCATCGTTAGAGTGTGATGGATTTTCTTCTTCTTCTCCAGAGTCTGATGGGTCTTCTTCTTCTTCTTCATCACTACCTATCCCATGGAAAGTATCGTCTGAGAGCACAATTCTATCTATGTCACCTCCGCCAAAATAAGGAGGCTGCTCTGGTTTCTTCATGCTTTTTGTAGTCTCTACTAATTCTTCAAGAGTGGCAAGAACTAGAACTTCAACTGTCGAAACCACTATCTCTCTATGAGTGGTCACATTCTTCTTTAGAAAATAAGACAAATTGTGTACCCCAGGAATCAATCTGATAGCCTTTGACTTACGGGTTCTTTGTCAGATGGCCCATATGTGATTGTAAGAAATTTCACAAGTTTGTTCAAGACTGGGTTGAGAAGATCCTCCAACTTCAGGAATATGAACAGGGGAGGTGCTGGGAATATTGTTGTCTTAACCAAAAGATGTATGGTTAGGGTGGGTGAGGTTATCAACCATAAAAATTTGTCTTCCCTCCTTCTAGTTCTAGAAATTTTGATGGTGCTTAACCCGCCAACATTCAAGGGGTCTCCCCGATATGTGGTCCTAATTAGACCTCACACCATTTAGGATAGGAGCCCCATATGGAATATGGCCCAGTTACCAGTTTCTTAAATTTTTTCCTTGGCTCTAACTGTGAGCAAGAGAGAGGAACATAGGTGTGCCTTCGAAAATCAAGTGTGCATGGTGAGTGTCCGGTTGTAGGTGTGTCAAGGTTCTTCTACTGCGGAGGGAAAGGAAAGTGAGCCTCTAAGAGAGAGGTAATAGTACCACTATGGTAGAAACACACACGAACAAGAGATATCTGTCTAACATCTAGTGGAATAGTCCACAAAGATGCGATGGGAATTGCAACCATTACAACACATTCTCAATATGATAAGCACTAAAATAACTGAAATAGTTCAACTACTTTAGTACAGGTGAAAACAAGAATGAATCATAAAAATTCACAAAATAGTCTTACAAGAATTCATAATCTATGCATGAGGAACGTGTTGGCCATCAGGCTTCATATATTAAGTAAAATTTCCAAGACACATGTATACATCAAACAAAACTAGCTCCAATAGTGGAGCGTTGGAGCCACCACTTACTCCTCAAAAGACCTATCTTGTCTCTCTAATGCCTTGCGGGAGGAACCAAGGTGAAAATTCCTTTGCTCATAAAATGAGGGTGTATATATAACTAATGGGGTGATGGTTCACCTCCCTTGTAACTCTTTGACTACCCTCATGACTATTTTAATTCCTATGACTTTTCATATTTTGTATGTGTCCTTAAGACTTCCACTTTACAATACATTTCAAATAGATAATTACATAATCCACAATAATGTTGTGGCATATCACGACTCATGAAATGACATGACACTGCTGAAATGGACTACATGATGACATGGAAATTTCAAGTCATTCTCGCTACCCCTTGCTATGTGTGTTCTTGAGTATGATCTTTTGTCCACTTCCATTTGGCTTAGAGGTGAGGAGTCTTCATTGATATGAAGTCTTGAGGTGTGATCACAAAATGGTGTCCCTTTTCTTTGTGTTGATTAATTAGCTTGTATAATAAGCTCCAAAGATGTATTTAATCATGTTCTCCTTCTCCATATCCTTCTTCATCATCCTATCATGGGATGATAAAGTACCTGCATCTGTAATTCATTCATGACGATGGGACATCAGTCTGATAAACCCCTAGTCTAAGATCCTGCATTTTCATCCATTGACTGAGCCAGAACTAGGTTGCAAGCTATGGGAGAGGCTCAGTGACTATACAATTGCATAGCTTAGGAAGTCAGGGGTGAAGCTCGAGCCTTGGGATTGCCCAATGTGTAGCTCACGATGGACTGGGTAGGAAAATTGCACAGTTTTGAGACTTAGTGAGTCAGACTAAGGGGTTTTGCACTGTTTCATCCAACCGCATAGTTATGGGAGGAATAGTAGACCTGGTGATTGTGAAATTACATAGTCAGGAGCTGAAGGGCTGAGTTTGAGCTCAAAGACTATGCAATGCAAATTTGAAGCGAGGCTGGAGGGTTGGATTATGTAATTATGGGGGCCAAGGTCCGGGATTGATCACTGGAATTGCGTAGTGCACAATCCTAGGAGGCAGGAACTACACATTACATAGTGTCAAGGGGTAGGGTTACAACTTGAGTGTTGGAATTTCACACTGCGTAGTTGAGGAGGGACGGATGAGGCTATGTTGCTGGGAAATTTCCATAATTTGGCTAAGTGTGGGATCAGTGAACTGATGTGATAAATGATATGACTTGGTTGTGATCACACATTTAGAACACTTGATGACACAACAACATAGATCATCCATGCCACATGAGCCACACATTTCCCTTAGTGCGACAACTTCACGACGACTTAAGATAAGTGCTACACCAAAGATACACTTTGCGACGACCCTGGCGACACATATGCGTAATGCTTAAAACCTTGGCAATGAGTATGAATTTTTTTACATGGTTAGATAAACTCATTTACACAAGAGTAACCCCTTGAAACCACCAAAACAAGCTTATATACATCATCCAACACTTGACATGCAAAACAACGATATTTTTCTTTTCTTGCAAAAGGGACCAAAACAATTAAGAGAAAATACATGGAATTGATCTCAATGTTTGCGATGACAATATACAAAACCATTGTAGCCTCTGAAATTTGGTGTAGGCCAAAATTTTGGAGGGAGTTGTAGCAGTGAAAGCAATATGATATAATTAACAATATAAATAATAAGAAAATAGAAGGAATTGGATTGAATCTAGACCATTTATTGAATAACACCTCAATTCAGACTATGGATCGGAATTCAGAGGTCTTAGTATCTCCAAAATTTCACAATATTTAGAGTAATAAGACCAGATGACATACAATTTTCAAACTTCTCTGAGAACAAGATGAGATTCATTCTTTTCTTGTTTGTTTTTTATCTGGAGGTTCACCTTCTCTTCCGCATGGAAAACTATTAGGACTACCCTCATTTGATAATTCATTGGTTTTATAATTTGATTTTAGTTACTTTGGTTCATATGGTAGCCTAAAGTAGTTTTCATGCCTATTAACTATTCCAATCCCAACTTATGTATTTTATCTATTTTTAGAAAAAATATTGTAGTATTAGTAGCCCCTTTATTTCTTTCGCTAATCTAAGAAATTTAAGTAATATGAAGTACCTAAAAAAATCAAATTTTGTATGTTGATTCATGAGCCCAAGGATGCTCCTACATTGAACACCTTTGGTAAGAAAAATATGGGCATCCAACTCATTTGGATGGAGCTGTGAATCGTTCAAGTAATGTCATCCACGAAAAACAACCCAATTCCTTTACAAACCCTGATGCATCCTCAAAATTTTTGTTCTTCCATTTGATTAAATATTCAAATTAGTCTTGACCTTGATTCCTCTTCTTAATCATTTTTGCCAATATTTCTTCAATTTCTTCATTAGTATTCATTGTGAAATTTCGTTCCCATTCCTCCATGGTGTCTACCTCCCCATCCTCTTCTTATTCATGAAATTCATACAATTGAGAAACATTATTGGATAAATTTAAAATGTATCCAACAAATCCACTTGTATGCATTATGAAATATTTTTCTAATTATCTTACATGGACTAGTTTCTTGTACTTCAGCGTGTTGTACATTCCTTTGGGAAATTATCCTTCCTCAAATTTTCCAGACAATATCATCTTCTTTGAAAACCTTCAAATTTCTACGAAATCTTCCCTTATATCCAACTTTACTCTATTGTAATTTCTTCTTGACTTGTTCATGAATTTTATTCATGTTTTCTACAAAATTATCTGCATTCACACTCCTCCTATCCTAAACTTCTAGAAACTTAGCTTGGTCTATAATATCCTATGGTGACCTTCCATACATTACTTGAAATGGAATTTTACTACTATATATATTTACATAATTTTTATAAGAAAACATAGGTTGAGCTATATTCAAATGTTATTGGCCTAGTTTTTTTCCAGTCAAAGTTTTTAAATAATTTTCCTAGAGTTGGTTAACTACCTCTGTTTGACCATCTATTTGTGGATGATACATTGAATTGTATTACTACCTAGAACCCATATTCTTCCAAATAGTCCACCAAAAATTCCCTAGGAGTCAAATTTTATGTTTTAATGATACTCTTAGGTAACCCATACAACCTTAGAATTTCTTGGAAAAAATAACACAACAACATGTGTAGCATCACTAGCTTTCTTACATAGTACGAAATCTTCCATCTTAGAAAATATATCCACCATCACTAAAACTAAATATTGACTTATCTATGTCTTTGGTGGTCCCAAAATAAAATCCATGCTTGTGTTTTCCATATAGTTTTAGGTACAAGTAAGGGAGTATATAATCCAGTGTTTTGGATTCTCCCCTTGTCCAATTGACAGGTTCTACAACAATTAACAAATTTATTGACATCTTTATTGATACTAGGCCAAACATACCTTTCATCCACCAATTCCTTGGTCTTATAGACTCCAAAATTCCCACCTAAACCTTTGCCATGCCACTCTCTAATGAGGTTTAGTCTTAACAAACTCCATGGAATGCATAACTTCTAATGCTTGAATAATAATCCCTCTTAGATTTAGAAATCCAAACATGGTGTCCTATTCATACTCCATGGTTCTTTACAATTTTTCCATACATATACTACATCTATATATTCTATATATGATTGTTTCATGTTGTGCAAACTAATAAATTGAACATTCATGACATTTAACAACATCATCCTTCGAATTAACACATCAAAAAAATTATTAAATTTTTCTGGACCTATGTTTTAAAGAAAACTACTAATTTCATAAAAACACCACCCATTTCAAATGCTTCTTATTCAACTTAGCTTTGTTTTTTTTATGTATTGTAGCGCCTTGTGATGAGAGAAAAACACAAATTACTTTAGTAGAAAATAATGTCTCCATTTCTTCAATGCTTGGATAATGGCATAGAATTCTTAATCATGAACAAAGTATTTTTTCTTAGCATCATTCATATTCTCACTAACGAATGCTACTAGATTAGCATATTGACTCAAGGCCACTCCAATCACTAAATCCATTGCATCAAAATATACTTGAAATTGAAATATGGAAGTTATTACATTGGTTATTCGGTTACCTTATTCTTCGAATTTTCAAAGGACTTTACCACAATTTTTATCTACTATAAATATCCCCTTTTCATACAGTTAGCATCGAGCACAAATCCCACTAAAATTTGTGTTAAATCTTCAATAAAGGTTTTCCAAATCATGGAAAATTATTACATCAAATGTACTAGTAATTTTCCAAACCATAATGGATTTCACCTTTTTAGGATCCATCTTTAGACCTTCCTTCGACACTATAACACGTAAGAAAGCTATATCTTCTTGCAAGAAAGTACATTTCCTTAATTTAATTTACAACTTCCCTTCTTTTAGCCTTTCCAAAACTTTCTTTACATGCCCCAAGTACTCTTCCTTTATTTCATCAAGGTAAATGATGACAAACTTTCCTAGAAGTGGTTTCAAGACCTCATTCATCAATCTCATAAAGGTATAGATGCATTTAATAGTCCAAATGGCATGATAAACCATTCAAACAATCTATCCTTTATATCAAACATTTTCTTCCACTTGCCATCTCACCTTTTCTGAATATATTGATATCCACTCTTCAAATTTATATTTTAAAAGTACCTTTCCCTACTCAAGCACTACTACATATGGTGTACAATCCAAAAATTAATTTTGAAGGTATGGATAAAATTGGATATACCATTGGAAATTACTAAATAACTATCAAATTTTTATCTTTTTTTATCCTTGGTGCCCTGATGTTTGTCATATTTTTGACATCAGGTGATGTTATCCAAACTTCTGACACATGTTCAATGAATTGTTCAGAACACATGGTACTTGGTTGTGACTTGAAAATGCCTCATTACCTACCTATGGTCCAACACTTTCCATTGCTATGTTAGCAAAGTATTCATCTCATGGGTGTGTTGGGTACCTTGGGGCTTAATTATGCCCATTAAGGTGTAACTGGTGGAAAACAGTAAGTCGAAGATTAATTTACTACCTTTTAATACTATCCTTTAATATCACATTATTCTTATCCAATTGGCAAGGTGGAAAAGTTGTAATATATATTTTCCATAATAGGTTGGCTCACATGAGATGTAAAGGGAAAGGAATGGGTGGAAAAAATATATATAGAGTACAAATATATCATAAGATAAGAAATATTGATGTCAATACAAAGTGGGAGCACTTATGTTCCTTGTATGAAAATAGAATGCAAATCAAACCAACTGGCTTGTATGAAAAATATAATGCAAATCCAACCAATTGGCTCGTATAAAAATATAATGCAAATCCAACCAAATTCATGCAACATGAGGAAACAAAGTCTAGAGTCAATGGTTGGATGTCACTTTAATATGAAGATGTATAATATAGGAAGATCCAAGAAACATAAAGTGGAAATAGGCATCGAGCAATATCTCTCATAATCTGTTGGATTAAAGACATATTTGATCTCCTAGCATTAGAGTTTGATAGAAAACAATAATCACTATGCAATAAGATTAGGTTTTTGGCATAAGAAGATATCTATTACCATGTTAGTTTATGTG
Source organism: Pinus tabuliformis (assembly GCA_031772625.1). Taxonomy (NCBI): domain Eukaryota; kingdom Viridiplantae; phylum Streptophyta; class Pinopsida; order Pinales; family Pinaceae; genus Pinus; species Pinus tabuliformis. Next base: position 42,240,693 of record CM062807.1, on the reverse strand, counting down.
ACTAGTCAAATAGTATGATAGTCGATCTTGACCAATGCCACCCAAATTTACTAGCCGACCAGGACAAGGTAGAAAAATATACTAGTCCATAGTATTTTAAGGATACTCCATCAATCCATCATTGTGTCATTGAAGTGAGATTGGTTAGACAAAATAAGCATTGATAAATTTTTATCCAGGTATAGGATATATATTGTGGAAGTTTTCTAACATGATAATTTACGATGAGGATATATGTGGTTGTATTAATTGTTGAAAACCTAATCCTTAGGGATTGGGTGAAAAAATTATAAATATGTAAATTAAGGAAAATGAATAGTTAGAATAGGAAGTTACCTTAGAATATAAATCCAAAACTTCATACATCTTCATGTTATATAATTATATCTACAATAATGAAAATATATCAAAAAGAGAGTTGTTTTCCCTGGTCAGACATGGTATCAAGACATAGTTCCCTATTAGGCCCCTACACTAGTAGTATAGGGGTCTAACATAATAGCGAAAATGCCACATGATGACCTATTTGGAGCAGTGAAACCCTAGAATCCAAAGCTCTGATACTAAATGTTATGAAACCAGCTCACAAAAAGATAGAAAAGATAGATCAATGCCTTATAATTCAGCCTCTTCGAGGGGACAACCTCCTTTACATTACAGAAATGAATGATTCTTTGATGATACAAATGAAAAGACCTCCTTTCTATATATAGGAGTCTAAGGGGTCATCATATAATCAGATCCGACATAATAATAATAATGTAAGGGCACAATAATAACAGTAGTGGGCTTCTATGGGGCACAATAGTAACAATATGGGGACTACATGGGTACAACAATATAATAAGGGGGTTGTACTAATAACAATAAGGGGTTACACTAGTAGTATAGGGGCCTAACATGCCCCTCTCCTTCAAAAAGTGTTGTCCTCAACGCTTGAGTAGTTCTTGATGCTTTTGTATAAAATTCTTGTCCTCCCATGTGGAACCTTCAGGGTAATTTCTTCCACTTGATGAGATACTCTGAAATTGATCGATTTCATAGCTGTCGAGTTCTTGTTTCTGTGACTGCTCCAGGTTCCAATATGATTTTTCCTTCCTCTTCAAGTTCTGGCAATATTGTTTGAATTGGGATCTTCTGCAACTTTTGAACGAGTGGCCATACTTCTTCGTCCTTCTTCCATTCATCCCTTGCTTCATTTATCCAATATAGTTGGATAATAGAAATAGCACAAAAAAATGCTTCCACATCCTCATCCTTTCTTGAGAGTGCATCTGCAACAAAATATTTCTTCCCTTTTTTGTAGATGATGTCAAAGTCATAACCCAACATATTTTTGACCCATTGTTTATGTTCTTTTGAAGACAACGTTTGTTCTAAAACATATTTAAGACTGTCATGATCCATTTTTACCTTGAAGTGTCTTCCCATTGGGTAAGGTCACCATTTCTTAAGTGAATGTAGTATTGCCAACATTTCCTTCTCATAAATAGCTTGCTTGAGATGTAGCTGTAGAAATACCCAATCACCTACATCAAAACTTTTTTCATTGTGATGTTGATCTACTTGTTGTTTCATTTGATTCTGTACCAAAGTGGCATTATCCTTTAAAAGTTGGAGAACTTGTTGTTGATGCTCGATGTGATCTTTCATTGCTTGAACCTTTTTCTTCTTGATATTTCCTTCTATCTTGAGAGTTTGAGGAGTGGTAATTTCTTCCAATGCTTTACAAGATATGGCCGGATTCATTTCTTGATGCTCGATGTGATCTTTCACTTCTTGAACATTTTTCTTCTTGATATGTCCTTCTATCTTAATAGTTTGAGGAGTAGTAATTTCAGCCAATGCATTACAAGATATGGTTGGATTCATTTCTTCTTTCTCGATGTGATCTTTCACTTCTTGAACCTTTTTCTTCTTGATATGTCCTTCTATATTAAGAGTTTGAGGAGTGGTAATTCTTGCCAATGCTTTACAAGATATGGTCGGATTCATTTCTTCTTTCATTGGGGTTGGTTCCTGGTGTATATCCTCTTCTTTTGATGTTTCCTGATCCTTTTCTTCCTCCTCTTCATAATCTATGTAAAATAATTTCTTCTCAGCACACTTATGCCCTTTAGTGCATTTTCTATCACAATTTTAACAAAGCCCTTTTTCTCTTTTTTCTTCCAATTGTCATGGTGTCACCCTTGTAGGTTGTGGAAGGCTAGGAGAAACAACAATTCCATGTTTATATTTGTGAGGGGTAGAATTCATTGTTTCCATAATTTCGCTTTCAATTTTTCTTGCTAACTCGAATGGCTCCTCCAATGAATTAGGTTCCCAAAAACAAACCTCATGTTGAACTTTATCCTTTAAAGTCCCTATGAAGACATCAATCCTTTGCTTCTATGGAAGATAATTTACCCTTCTATTCAATTTTTGAAAGTCCTCAATGTGCTTTTCCATTGAACCCTTTTGTTTGAGATTTATCAATTGGCTAAAGAAGGTGTTTCTCTTTGTATCTTCATAATGTGCTAACATTTCCTCCATGAAAATTGACCACGTAACAAGTTGTTTACGAGAAAAAAGCCCTTTGTACCATAAAAATTGGTCTGGTTCTAAATATGAAGATGCAATACATACCTTTTGTAACAGTGGTACACCATGTAGATCAAAGTATTGCTCCATTTGAAGTATCCAATTTACTGGATCCTTTGCCATCAAACTTCCTCATATCGCCTTTTCTTGATTTTAGGAGCTCGATCTTGAAATGACTGTATCTTTGTAATTTCGGATCTTCCAGTTCTAAAATTACAACTTGCAGTAGCCCTCTACGTCCTCTTTCCAATGCCACTAGTCTGATCCAAATTGGATTCTCCAAGGAATAGTTATGCCAAATCTCCTACAGTGACTTGATTATAGACTAGTTCAGTAGAGTGAACTTGTACGACGTGCCACGTGTCCCTGTTTCGACCTTTGGCTCTAAAAAATATATACAAGAAACTATAGTCCGTCCTCTTTCTATACCTTTTTATGACATTTCAACCCAATGCTCAGAGATAAAGTTATGACGATTTTCCCTAGGTCACCTGTTTGGAATGTAATTCAGGAGTCTGCAAAAATACCAACTTCCTCAAATCATATCTCCACAAATATAGTGTGAAAAGCTCTGAAATTCAGACCCAAGGTTCAATGCGATTTCATCTCAAATGGGTTTGAACCGTTGCAGAAAAAATTTATAGCGAAAATGCCATGATGACCTATTTGGAGCAATGAAACCCTAGAATCCAAAGCTCTAATACCAAATGTTATGAAACCAGCTCACAAAAAGATAGAAAAGATAGATCAACGCCTTAGAATTCAGCCTCTTCGAGGGGGAAACCTCCTTTACATTACACAAATGAATGATTCTTTGATGATACAAATGAAAAGACCTCCTTTCTATATATAGGAGTCTAAGGGGTCATCATATAATCAGAGCCGACATAATAATAAATGTAAGGGCAGAATAATAACAATAGTGGGCTTCTATGGGGCACAATAGTAACAATATGGGGACTGCATGGGTACAAAAATATAATAAGGGGGTTGTACTAATAACAATAAGGGGTTACACTAGTAGTATAGAGGCCTAACAGTCCCAAACTTAGGTTCTTTCTGCCCTTTCCTTGTAACTAACTGACAATTCCCTGCCTAGGTTGCATACCCACTTGCTTGCCTTCTGTCGTTCTTGTGACATAAGTATCATTTAGCTCTTGAATTATGAGTTTTCCCTAACACCCAAAATAACATGATTATAGTTGTAATTCTTACCTACCTATTTTTTTTAATGAATGGTGGATCCATTTTCATAAAAATTTCCTCTACCCATATATTTGTTATGAATTCCATGGCTCACGAGAAATACAAATTCCTTGACTTTATGAAATATTTTTGCATTCTCTACTAGCATATTCCATGGAATTACACTACCTTCTTTCCCATCAGCTAGATTCATCGTTGCATCGACAATGTTATTGTTTTCCAAGTCAACCTCCTAGACACCTTGAGCATCTAATGCAATTGATTCTAAGTCCAGATACTCATATTTGTCATTGGTTGCTACTACATGGATTTTCTCAGTCTCAGTCTTGCGAAGGAAATTATAGTATCATGATTAATTGAACCCTAATGACTACATAGTATGTTCTCCATACATTTTTTCACAGTTGGCTTTGCATAATATTCTCTCTAATAGATAGTATCCTTGGACTGAAAGTGAGATAGATCCTCAATGAAAATTCTTGACATGATAATGATAAAGTTGTTGAGAATTGTGTACCATTGGCTTGATAAGACCTTGAAATGGTAATATTGGATGAAACAAGCTCTGCCTTTATTGATCTCTTTCTTACTACATGAAACAAGCTCTATCTTTGTCGATGAAATGAGTGTTCAAGGAAACTAGTTCTACCTCTGTTTGTTTGCAAGAATGTAGATAGAAGAACTATTAAAACTTTGGTTTAATTTGGTTTCATTGTTCCCATGTGCTAAAAGGAATGTCCTCTTGAGAGAATTGAATTTGTTTTTCCTTCTCTATTTCTAATGCTTCTTGTTTTGGGATAACTTCAAATGGGCAATCACTATTATTTCTAAAATTATTGTTGTAAGTTGAAAATTGCATTTCCACTATAAATTTTGGTTGTTATTTACTTGAACTCTATAAAATATTCAAGATTTTTCTTGAGAGTGGTGCTATATGTAGTAAAAAAAATTATATTGCAACATTTTTTTAGTGAACAAAGAGATATTTTGACCCTTTTCAACAAATATTATTATTGTAGTAGCAAGGCTCTAAGATCATCTTACAAATTAATTCTCTCTTCCCCATTATGCGTATGTTTCTCAATGGCAAGGAGAAATACAAATAATGGTCTAGAAATATTAGTACACTCTCATCTTTAATAACTTATGAAAAGGCGACTATGAAGGAGAAAGTGACAATGCACATGTCAATCCCATATCAAACAAAGAACTAGCCATTTGGGAGAACAAAGAAGACAAGCCCTATTCCTTAATTTCGACTTATATAAATGAAGAGGTGAGTCATGATATTATTCCAATTACAAACTATTATGATGTGTTGAATATGTTAAATATTTATATGACTCAAATTCAAAATTGGAAGTGGTTTAGTTGATGATTAAGTTATTCAACTTTGAGTTGAAATATGAATATCCCTTCGCCCTAGCCTTAGATATTAGAGCCATAATGCATGATGTAAATGCCATAGGATTTTAGATGGCGCCTTTGTTAAGTATTTCTATCCTAAACATTAGCGTTATCTTGAATCCATACAAGCTAGTACACAGCTTAGGAACATTACTGTTGACTCTCTTATGGAGAAGTTTGTAGAATATGAGAAATATTTTTGGAAGAGGAGGACAACCTCTCAGTCCCCTGAAGAAACGGTGTGACTTACATTGAAAGAGAAGAATCAATGATGACATTCTCCTAAAGGAAGAGGTGGTAGAAGAGGATGTGGAAGGAAGAATCACAAATGCGAGGGGGTAAACACCATCAAGAAAAAATATTCAATATCCACTTCATTTCTTGTGATAGAGATGTACATGATGCATCCACATGTAGAATACCTTGGGAGAGAATCAAACAAGAACAAAAATAAGACAAAGGCAAAACATCATATACAAAAAAAGGTAAAGTATGTGAATCTCCTTATTATGTTGTTTCCCATTTCAATATTGGAGTAACTGAAGATTTGTTTCATACTTCACTTTATTCTTGGAGAGATGCATGGATGCTTGATACACATGTAACCTGCCATATGAATTTTTGGAAATATTTCTTTGAATACCTTAGTAAAAATGTAGATGGAGAAGAGGACTTTGCATACAATTCAAGTCTCTAGCCATCTTGACTTGGCATAATCAGGCTCAAATTGTATGGACTTCTTGACCTTCTTGTCCATGATGTACTCTACATTCTAGAAATGTGGAGAAACATTTTGTCCCTTTTTCACATTCGCCATCAAGGAAACTCTATTCATTTGTTTGATGGAAGAGTAGAGATAAGAAAAGAACTAGACAACACAATTGTCATGACTAAAATAGAAGAGGAAGGAATGTTGAAGCTGCAAGGAACTTATGCTTATGCACATAACTATACATACCTTTCTCACTACAATGAAGGTACATTTCCATCTAGCCTTCTATGTCATGCAATATTTTGACATCTTAATTACGAAAGTATTTGTTTGTTGAAAAGCAATGTTGTTTCTATTTTACTAACTATTCCAATAAAACTTAGCATTGGGATGCTTGTATCCTAGGAAAACATAGAAAACAACCATGCTTGACAATTTAATTGACCTTAAATTGCTTACATAAATTATCGACCAAGGCTAGTAAGTTGATGAAGTGTAAGTGCATTGTATGTGCTAGAAGCCTTTTATTCTAAATTAAATTGAGTTATTGAGATGCACATGTCTTCTATGAGTAAATTAGTTATTCCTAGAAAATAAGATTAAATCTACAATGATGATCACACTCTCTTGCTTAAAACTACTTTTTCTTATAAAAATCTCAAACTCTTCTTTGAAATAAAGAAAATCTCACACTTCTGCATATATGTAAATCAATATCACACTTGATGTAAATAAAAATTAATTCCACACTTTGCATAAATAATAATTACACACACACTCAATAGAAAAAGCAAAAACTACTATTTAATCTCTTCACACATCTATATAAACAACAATCATACTTGTCTGAAAATGATAATGAAACAAACTCCTTCTTAGAATACATTCACACTTGCTTGAATTATAGATCGCACGTGCTTGAAATTTAATATCCAATTCTACAAATGAATCCTTTGTCGATAAGAAAGATAAAATTATGTCTAATTGATTAAAGTATAACACTATGTCATTTCTTCTAAGCTCTATCCGTGTGCATATAGAATATATGAACAAAGAAATGATTAGTAGAATGAACTTAATTAAATCAGGAAGAAATTAGAATGCAATTACTTAATTGAAAAAACAGGAAGCTATGAGAATATAAAGACAATTTCGATCTACTAAAAATGAAACAAAAATCCTTACTACTCGAGGGGGACCTCCACGAGAAGCAAGAAATCACACTATTGATCAAACACTTAACCACATATGCGAAAATAAAATGATTCTTTTATAAACATAACATTAAAAAGAGAGTTTAAGTCTCATTGTTGCATCCTTACTTAACAACATTTTTGTTATGAAACTAGCTCACAAAAAGATAGAAAAGATAGATCAACGCCTTAGAAATAAGCCTCTTCGAGGGGGCAACCTCCTTTACATTACACAAATGAACAATTCTTAGATGATTCAAATGACAAAACCTTCTTTCTATATATAGGAGTCTAATGGGTCACAATATAACCAAAGGTGACCTAACAATAATAATATAAAGGTACAAAAATAACAATAGTGGGATTCTATGGGGCACAATAATAACAATATGGGGACAATAGGGGCACAAAAATAACAATAAGGGATACAACAAATAGTAATGGGGGAATCACTAGTATTATAGGGACCTAACATGCCCCTCTCCTTCACAAAAGTGTTGTCCTCAACGCTTGAGTAGTTCTGGATGCATCTATATAAAATTCTCATCCTCCCATGTGGAATCTTCAACGGGTAAGTTCTTCCACTTGATGAGATACTCTGAAATTGATCGATTTCGTAGCTGTTGTGTTCTTGTTTCTTTGACTGCTTCAAGTTCCAATATGATTTTTCCTTCCTCATCAAGTTTTGGCAATATTGTTTGAACTGGAAGCTTGTCACCTATAACCTTCTTTAAGCATGAAATATGGAAAACTGGGTGCACTCGAGAAGCTGCAGGAAGCTCCAATTTGTATGCCATAGAACGTATCTTTTGCAACACCTTGTACAGACCATAATACTTTGGTGATAATTTATTATCCTTCTTAGCTTGCTTGAGGGACATTTGTTTATATGGTTGTAGCCGTAGGAATACCCAATCACCTACATCAAAACTTCTTTCGCTGTGATGTTGATCTGCCTGTTGTTTCATTCTATTCTAGGCCAAGGTGAGGTTATACTTTAAGAGTTGGAGAGGTGTGCCCTCCTAAGGGAGAGGTGTGCAATTACCTAAGAATATTTTGTTTGAGTTGGGAATTATTACATAGGTATAACTGATACTTGTACCATAACGAATCATTTTTCCAGCTAAATGTATTAGGTGTACTAGGATCTTGTTGTAACCTTTGAATGAGTGCCCACACTTCCTCGTCATTCTTCCATTCATCCCTTGCTTCATTTATCCAATCTGGTTGGATAATAGAAATGGCACAAAGAAATGCTTCCACATCCTCATCCTTTCTTGAGAGTGCATCTACCACAACATTTTGCTTCCCTTTTTGTAGATTATTTCAAAATCATAACCCAACATCTTTGTGACCCATTTTTTCTACTCTTCTGAAGATAATATTTGTTCTAAAAGGTATTTAAGACTATCATGATCTATTTTTACCTTGAAGTGTCTTCCCATTAGGTAGGGCTACCATTTCTTAAGTGCATGTAGTGTTGCCCACATTTCCTTCTAATAAATAGCTTTGTGTAAATACTTTCCTTTGATTGGATGCCTTTTGAAAGCAATGGGCCTTTCTTCTTGAATTAAAACAAAACCAATTCCATTTCCTGAGGCATCACATTCCACAATAATTTTTTTTGTGAAGTCCGGTGTAGCTAAGACTGGTGCATGGCACATTGCCTCTTTAAGATGTTCAAAGGCCTTCATTTCTTCTAGAGTCCATGAAAATGCATCTTTCTTCAATAATGTTGTTAGAGGTGTTGCTATTCTCCCATAATTCTTAACAAAATTGTGATAATACCCTGTCAACCCGAGAAATACTTGCAGATGCTTTATGGATGTGGGGATTTTCCATTCCTTAATGGCTTTAATTTTTCTAGGGTCTACCTTAACACCTTCATGAGATACAATATGACCTAGATATTCCACCTCTTGTACTCCAAAGAAACATTTGGAGATTTTTGCATATAATTGTTTCTCCTCCAATAGTTTGATCACCATGTCAACATGTTGGGCATGATCCTTCCAAAAAATACTAACAAAATTTTTCTAAGGAAGGGTTTGATAATGGAATTCATAAAACCATGAAATGTAGAAGGTGCATTAATAAGGCCAAAAGGCATGACCAAAAATTCATAATGACCCTCATGAGTTCTAAATGTTGTTTTTGGAATGTCTTCAGTCTTCATTTTGATTTGATGATATCCTGAATGAAGATCCAACTTGATGAAGTAAATTTATCCATGCAATTCATCCAATAATTCATCAAGGACAGGAATGGGAAATTTATCTTTAATAGCGAACTTGTTGAGCTCCCTATGATATGGACACATGCGCCATGATCCATCCTTCTTGTGAACCAATACTACTGAAGCAGAGAAAGTACTTTGACTAGGTTGAATTATACCAGCCTCTAGCATTTCTGCAACTATACGTTCACTTTTACTCTTCTAGACATAGGGATATCTGTAAGGCCTGATGTTCGGAGGAGCACTTCTTGGATTCAAATTAATAGCATGATCATGATCACAAATAGGTGGGAGGCCTTTTGGAGTCTCAAATACCTTGGAATGATTGTCCAAGGCTTTTTAGAGATCTGGAGAAATGGATGATTTCGATGTGGGAACCTCTAGTGAACTTAATTGTGCAATTATGCCTCATTGATATTTCTTTAGAAGCTTTGTCATTCTGTTAGAGCTGATTATCTTTCCTGGTTTCCTTGCGATAACCCTTAATTCAACTTCCTTTCCTTCTGAAGAGAATTTCATGAAAAGTTCTTGAACATTAAAAGCTATTGTACCCAAGGATTTTAGCCATTGGACTCCTAGTACAACATCAGCACCACCCATTGGAATGGAAAGCATTGGGCTATTCAATACATATTCTCCCATGGATAGCTTGATATTATGGCACTTTCCTAAGAAATTTATGGTTCCTCCACTTGCAACCATAACTTGACACTCTGGTGCTGGATATATGAAACAACTAAATTCCTTGGCTATCTTACAATGAATAAAATTATGGGTACTTCCCAAATCAATCAAAACTATTACCTTTTTCTTCTTGATATGCCCTTCTATATTCATAGTTTGAGGAGTGGTAATTCTAGCCAATGCATTACAAGATATGGTCGGATTCATTTATTCTTTTTCTAGGGTATGTTCCTGGTGTATATCCTCTTCTTTTGACATTTCTTGTTCCTTTTCTTCCTCCTCTTCACAATCTATGTAAAACAATTTCTTCTCGGCACACTCATGACTTTAGTGTATTTTCTATCACAACTGTAACAAAGCCCTTTTGCTCTTTTTTCTTCCAATTGTTTTGGTGTCAACCTTGTAGGTTGTGGATGGCTAGGGGTAGCAACATTTCCATTTTTATGATTGTGAGTGGTAGGTTTCCTTGTTTCCATAATTTTGCTTTCCATGTTTCTTGCCAACCTGAATGCCTTCTCCAATGAATCTGGTTCCCAAAGGCGAACCTCATGTTGGATGTTATCTTTTAAATTACCTATGAACACATCAATCCTATTCTCCTCTAGAATATCTTTTACCCTTATATTCAATTTTTGGAAGTCCTCAATGTGCTCCATCATTGAACCCTTTTTTTGAGATTTATCAATTGGCTAAAAAAGTGTTTCTTTTTGTATCCTCATAATGTGCTATCATTTCATCCATAAAAATAGCCCAAGTGACAATTTGTTTACAAGAGAAAAGCCATCAATACCATACAAAATGATTTGGTTTCAAATATAAAGTTGCAATGCATACCTTTTGTGTGTTTTGCACATTATGGAGATCGAAAAATTGCTCCATCTGTGGTATCCATGTTCTGGGATCCTTGCCATCAAACTTCCTCATATCGATATTTGGAACATGGTGGTTCTTCGATCCAACATTAGAGTCTATGAAATCATGATTAACATTTATTTTATTCTCATCATGAGTTTCCTTTACTACCCTTTCGCCATTAGTAAGCATTTCTTGTAGAAACTTTGTCAAATCTGTCTTCACATCTTCCATGCCTTTCTTTAAATCATCCATCTTAGCTTCCATGCCATCCAGCTTAGCTTCCACACCGTCCATCTTATCTTCCACGTCATTCATATTAGCTTCTACTCCTTTCTTTAAACCATCCATCTTATCTTCCACGCCATAAATATTAGCTTCTACATCTTTCTTTAAACCATCCATCTTAGCTTCACTTACTTTTTGTGTGAGTGAAATTTGTTGCACTTGGTCTCGTAATTTTGATATATCATGTTTCATTTCTTCCTCTTCTTCATAAGTCATGCTAGAGATTTCAATTTGCTTACTAGGTGTTGCCATTTTCTTTCTTCGGGGCATCAATTACCGATAATAATGCTTCATTATGCCCTTTGAATTCCTTCAAACTAATTTTTCAAACCAAACTTATGAAAAAATTAAAAAAAAACTACACACCTTTTTTCACTTTGTAGGAGCTCGATATTGAATCTGATGTATCTCTGTAATTTTGGATCTCCAAGGTCTGAAATTGCTTCTTGCAATAACCCTTTGAGTAATCTTCCTAACCCCGCAAGTATGATCAAGATTGGATTCTCCAATAAAGAGTTATCCCAAATCTCCCACGATGACCTGAGTATAGACTGGTTCAGTAGAGTGAACTTGTATAACGTGCCACGGGTCACTGTTTCAACCTTAGGTTCTGAAAATGATACCCAAAAAACTACAGTCCATCATCTTTTTATAACTTCTTACGAAAATTTAATCTAATGCTCAGAGTGAACGTTATGATGATTTTCCCAAGGTCATGTGTTTCGAATGTAATTCAGGGGTCTGTAAAAACCCTAACTTCCTCAGATTATATATCCGAAAATATAGCGAGATAAGATCGGAAATTCGGGCTCAAGGTTCAGATCAATTTCGTCTTAAATGGGTTTTTTTTAAGCTTCTCAAACCTTGTAGCGAAAATGCCACGATGACCTGTTTGGAGCAGTGAAACCCTAGAATCCAAAGCTTTGATACCAAATGCTATGAAACCAAGTCACAAAAAGATAGAAAATATATATCAACGCCTTAGAAATAAGCCTCTTCGAGGGGGGGACATCCTTTACATTACACAAATGAACAATTCTTAGATGATTCAAATAACAAAACCTCCTTTATATATATAGGAGTCTAAGGGGTCATAATATAACCAAAGCCGACCTAACAATAATAATATAAAGGCACAAAAATAACAATAGTGGGATTCTATGGGGCACAATAATAACAATATGGGGACAATAGGGGCACAACAATAACATAAGGGATACAACGACAATAGTAATGGGGGAATCACTAGTATTATAGGGACCTAACAATTTTCATTTTTGTCGAGAGGCATATTTATAGAGCTCATACCAATAAATTATTCAGAGCTATACACCTAATCCCTTTAAACATAAACTATAATTAACTTGAAAAGGTATCGTAACATAATTCGCTCCTGATTTTCTATTATCAAAGAAAATAATGAGGCATAAATCTCATTCTCACTCGCCTGTTTCTGACTACAGAGGTTGACTTCATCTTTTAATGCATCACTAGGAACTTCTTCCATCAATTTGGCTCATGAGAGTAGGAGGAAATTGTTGAGTGCATCAAATACCACCTACCCATATATTTTTCTTCCCAGCTGGCACCTTGGAACCTGCCAAACCATGAACTTGGTTGCAGAATCGTGTATTAGCTGCAGAATCATTACAATTTGATACTTGAAGTAAAAATTAAACTAAATAATAAAGAACATTATTAATTTATTAGTTTATTAAATACAAGACAATCGTATACCCGTAATGTCATAATTCCTATGATTTGATGCCCAGTGTGTGATTATGAAGGTCAAAAAGAAAGAGATAGAATGAAAAAGGGTGTAAAAAAGAAGCAATTGTGAGGCTCAACATTCCCCCACACGGAGGTCATTGCATGTCCTGATGCAAAAATTTCAAAATTGATGAACCCTTCCTGTTACTGAACTCCTTCAGATACTTGAGCTAAAACATCAAGATTTGTCTTCTTTAGTGACTACGACCCTTGGTTTCTTCATCAGAATTTTATACTTCAGACTTATGAATTTTAACTTAAGGATTTGTTCTTTTCTTTCGACTTCTTATTATTATCATACCATAGAGCAAGATATAAGAGAATAATTCATTCTTGGTCCTCACTATTTCATTTTGCACTTTCAATGTTTCATGTTCCTGTTTTAAGTGTCTGTTTAGTGTCTCCAATTCATAAATTTCCTATTTGAGAGTATTTATAATTGGACGTTCTTGTGGACTATCAAATTGAATTTCTTTTTATTTATTTGAAGAGGATGCAATGGCATTTTCTGTAGCTATTTTCTCCAAAGATTCTATATAATAATATATCTCCTATTCTACTAGGTCAATTTCGGGGGTTCTTCTTAATGTATTAGCAATTGGTGATGGAACTAGTGATGGAGCTGTAGGTGATGGAACTGTAGGCGACGAAATTAGTGACAAAATAATTGGTGATGGAGCCTTTAGCCCTTCTTCTTCCTCCTGATTGACAAAATTTATGGATTGTCAGGGTGATTCCTTCATTGTTTTGTTGTGTCTTGTACTCCTCGCGACAGTGGATGAGGTTTTAGTGAGAGGAATTTTCTTTTGAACTTTTCTTTGTTCTGTCTTTGTTTGCTCTATTTCCTCTGTTTTTCTTCTAGATATGCTTTCTTCCTTATCACTGGTTTTTCTTATTCTAACATTCTTATTTTTAAGATTTTATAATACACTATAAAGGGGAGTTTCATCGTTTGAGGGAGATCTTCTTGTAGATGTAGGTCATCTTTAAGGTTTAGAGATAACTTTCTTCTACTTCTCTTTATTTTGTTGCTGGGTTCTTCATGTTCTACCTCTTTAAAGTGGTTTCTCACTAGAAAACTTTCCCAATCATCTCCTATACTTTTGAGGTGGGCTTCAATCAACATTTTTATCAGGCTGTGATGATACATGGTATTTTCAATAGACTATATTTTTCTCTAAGTATTACTGGTCATTTTCTTCAGAGTATTGAGTAAGAAATAAGGCAAATTAATTTCATTACCCTCAAGGAAATGCATCACCAAACGTATATGATAGAAAAACATATTTCTGAATCTACCTTCAAATGTAATAGATTTTTGAATAATCAACATTAAATTTCTCCATTTACTTTTATGAGATGTACTTTGGATGCCTTTCTTAAAGACTGAAGTGTCCATACCTAGGTTTTTGAGAAATGTCCTCCATTCATTTCCTTCAATTCCTCTATTTTTGAACCATCTTTCACCAACCCTAGGTAGCCCAGTTACTTCTGCCATGAAAGATTTTGTCACTACTATTTTCACATCTCCAATTTCTGCCTCAACTCCATCAAATGCTCGGGAAAAGGACTTTGTTACTTCTTTGTCATAGCCATTAAATTTTTCTACAAATTCCAACCATTCTACTTGTTGTAACATTTGTCTGACTTGTGGATAACCCTCCATGAATTTCTTCCTATCCGGCTTTGTCCTCGAAATAACCCCCATGTTGGCAAAGTCTCAACCTAAAATTTCTTCTTTTGATAAGGTTATGTAGCGAAAATGGTCATGGAAAACAGAGTATGGATGAGAGTGAAATTGTCAATGGAAATGAGTGAAAAGGATTTCGGGAAAACATAATATGAATGAGGGATGAATTATCATTGAAACAAGGTTTACGGAGTGGAGTATCTATGAAATGATGAGTGATGAATGGTTGTTGGCATTATGATACAGGTGTTGTCCTTGATGGAAACTCGCTCACAAGTCATCTCAGATTTGATAAAAGTCAACTCAGAATGTAACAGGTCAATTCAGAGGTAACAATGCATTGGTACAGAAGAACATGAAGTTGGAACAAAGGTCTACTGATCAGAATCAAGAAGTTGAAGGAAAAGGATGTTTTCAGATAGTTTAAGCTATATACATAGGTTCAACTTGACAAAGCAGCGTATACATGTAGGTTCACGGAACAAAAAGAGCGTATATGTATGCACACACTTTCACAAGAGGAAAAACGCATATGGGTTGGAAAATCAAGAAAATTCAAGAGTAAAGAATACCAAGGGTCAATACCATGGTATTAGCCCACAATATTGAGCGGAGTAATGGTTATTTGATCCTGTCCAAGAATACCATAGGCTCTAAGTGTTTTTTTGGTCTGAGGTATTGAGGAAGGCCAAAACTATATAAGGAGGAGAAGATCAAAGGGAAATGAGTGAAAGTGAAAGGGTTAATTCTATCTTAAGTATATTTTATGTTGCAGGGGCTATGATTGTGATATGATCTGAAATATTTTGTGCACCTTGAATTCAATGTTGGATCAGGATCATGAGACCTGAAATGACTTATCATTGAATGATCTGATATTGGTTGGGTTGGATCTAATTTCTTACACATGTTTTATTCTCTAAACATCATAATCTGGGTATGTCTAAAGTCTGGAATAACAACGAAATTGTGAATTAATATTTGCAGATCTATACAATGGTTCGCCTCTGGAAAGGCACATATACATGCAGGTTTGACTCTTCCAAGTAGCATATGCAAAGGAAAAGCCTATTATTTAGAAATGATTGATCTATTTGATCAATGCTAATGTTTTACTATTGTTTATCAATGAAGTCTTCATAGATTTGAATGTAAAAATGAATGCATAAGGAGTTTTGTGTCTGATTGATTGATTGTTTAAGTGAGAAGGGTTATCTATGCTATTGACTTCTTGGAAATAATACTGAGAGGGGGGGGAGGGGGGTTGAATCAATATTATTAAGTCAGTGATATTTCAATTCACAATATGATCCATATACGCTACTTCAGTTAATGAAACTTGCGTATATATGTAACTGTATTTAAGGAAACTAGTGTATACCCTGCAAACTTATAATTTAGTTAATTCATCATATGTTGATCTTTAATCTATGCATTAGAACCATATAACAGTAACCAGGTGCAGTAAAATCAGAGCAAACAATCACACACAAGAACACAAGATATAAGGTGGAAACCCAATGTGGGTGAAAACCACCTGTTGCAATCGTCTCTATCTTCTTTTAATAAGAAACTTCTTTTTACAATTTTCTGTACTGGTGCAGTCTTATACCAGTACGTAGGCTTCAACCTGCAGAAGGCTACAACCTTCTCTTGTTCTCCAGCTTCTCTTGGAAGGGAGCTACAACCCCCTAGCTCTTGTACTAGCTGATGAGTTTACTAGTATGTAGGTGCTGACCTATAGAAGGCTACAACCTTCTCTTTTCTTCTAAGGACCACGTTTCATAAATTTTCAGATTGGATCCATCAACATCATCAATCAAACATCAACTATATATGCATCAATCAATCTCCTTTGCACCAACCAAAACTAAATCACTTCTTAGAGTGCTATAATTAGAATACAGTAACAGTAACCAGAACCCAAGATATAACCTAGAACACTACAACAACAAACAAAAGTAGCTAAAGCATATTTATTAGGTATACGCTACTTCAATGTGTCGAACCTGTGTACATACACTATTTTCCCAAAGCGAACCTGCGTATACGTTGTTTGGATATGCAGAACCAGTAGGTATACGCGCCTTTGCTAAAGTGAACCTGCGTACAAATCTGTAAATGATGATTTAAACAATTCCAGACATCAGTTATACCCAGATCATCATATTTACAGATTACAACATGCGCTAGTTATTCAAATAAAAGATCAAAACCACACAAAGATACTTCTCTTCAAGCCTTAATATCTTGACCCATTAATAGAACTTATCCTTCATCAAACACTCAGCTTCATCCTTGATTCAGATCCAGCTGTGCACCATAACCCAATAACCTGTATTCTAGATCTTGCTCTTCACTAGATATTCAATTCATGAGTGCCTTTACCTAATGATCTTCTCCTCTTTTTATAATCTTAGGCCTTACTCAATACCATGGTCCAAAACCACTTAGAAGAAATACCTTGGACAAAATACCTGGGGCCAACACTTCGGACAGGATACCTTGTGTTAGGCTCCTATTACAATAGGTTTCATATTTCATGATAGACTGTTTACATGCCAAATATGTCATTCTTTCCATGCTGCAAAGGTTCCATATTTCCAAGAAAACTCAGAAAATTTGAAAAATGTAAAGAGGGTATGCCCTAAAAGAAAAATCAAAGGGTAAAAAGAACAATGAATTGGCCAAAGAGAAAAATAAATGAAATGAACCCCAAACAAAAGGCCAGGAAGGTGTGCAAGCTCAAATGCCACTACTATATTCCATTTTTGATGAACTATTCCATTTTTGAAGAATTTCACAGTTAAGGGAAGGCCAAATAGCTTAATCTTGGCTTCCCTAGGTTTAAATTGCTTGTTGTAGAGATAGAGAATAAATATCTGTCCAAACTGTTTAATCTTGGCAGATCATTAGATAGGTAGAGAAACAAGGGTGCTCAACTGTTTAATCTGAGCCCCTAGCAGAAATAAGGATAGAGTTAGATAGGAGGATAGCAAAAAGAAAAATTGAAAAGCTGGGTTTGCTAGTTCAAGTGCACCCAAACCAAAAAGAAGACAAAATGCTAGGTAAGTAGGCTGGGTAGGTAGTTTTTGATGTTGCAGAATGAATAAGTGTGATCAATTTTGGATTTCAAAGTGCTAATCTACTTCAGATCACAAGTCCAAGACAATTTTCCCTTGGAGCAGCTCAAGCGAGGCATGACTAACTTTCCCTTCTTCCTTTTCCCAAATCATTCGCTAATTTCCCCTAAAAGATGTTAAGATCTGCTTGATATCTTTAAAAATCATCATATTCCATACACATTTGCCTAAGTAAAAGATCTGCTTTACTTAGGAGTGCTCATATTTCTTCTATAAAGTCCTATTTCCCCTTTGTAGCCTAAGATTTCTATACTTAGCGCTTTCTTCACAAAATTCATATTAACTCTTAACTCTATTATGTAAATCCCTCCCTATTTCCCCTTCCCATACTAAAAATATAGTAAAAATCCCCATTATTTACATATCCCCTCCTCTGGTTGAAATATAACCATAAATATTGCTTGGGAATTACTAAGTTTACTTGAAACTTAGTAAGAACCCTCATTTTTCTCAAAAAACCATCTTCCTAAGGTGTTTGGACTCCTTCCAAAGCACAAAATCCCCCTTCAAATGCTATCAGACCCCTTCCAATGCATTAATGACCCTTCCTAAATCTTAAAAATCTTCCTCCAATACAATTCCCCCCCCCGAAGCGATATCGCTGTCGGAGGTCACAGCAATGTTGGCCTTTTTATATATTCTCCCTGATATCATTTCGCCGATGCGATTTCGCAGTCGACAGTCGCAATGGTTAAAGCCCCTTAACACTCCTCCGATCACTTCCGCCGATGCGATATCGCTATCGTATCTGAAGCGATATCGCAAGTCGCCCCATTCACCCCGCCGATGCGATATCGCCGCCTTAATCTTAACCGTCTGATTGCCCCCGCCCATCGATGGCCCACATCTAATTGCTCCACACTTATATATAAATCCCACACCCCATGCTCCCCGCCGACGTGATATCGCGATCGCGCGACAACCGTCCGATCTTCCCTCAGATCAACGGTCCATATCTTATCGCATCGCCCCTTATCGCAATCGGCATATCGCTATTGTTAAGCCCCATGTCCCCGCCGATTTCCGATCGCCGATTTAATCACTACCGTCCGATCAAGCCCCCAGATCTAATGGCCCATATCATGTCGCAAACCCCATTTCGCTATTGCTTATATAAAGACCTGCAACCCCGGTCCCCCGCTGATGCGATATCGCCGATCTCCTCTCAGCCGTTGGATCTGCCTTTGCGAGATCCAACGGCCCGGATTTAATCTCTGCTGCGGTGATCGCTCCCGCCTGTAAAGTCATGTTTTTTCTGTGTAAAGTGATTTTTCGCTTTATATAGGGAAAAAGGCATTTCTCCATGATTTCTGTTCGGCGCCCGCACGCGCTCCTTCTCCAAAGGAAGCTTAGCATTCTTCAGCCATTTTTTATCGCTCCAAGCCCAAATTTGCTCCGGACAATGAGCACGGCCCCAGCACAAGCCATCAGTGAGCAGTTCCTCCGCCATTCTGCAGTATTTCTTCAATTTTGATAATGTTTTGATCGGCCAAGCGCCGAAACAGTTCTAAAGGCCACGGAAAGCACAGCAGTAGTCAAAACTCGCCATAAAGTGGCAGGCAAGGGCAATTTTGTAGCGGCAAAGTGTATCAGTTAAAGAATATCAGTGGAGAATTAAAGCCACATCAAAGGAACATTAAAGAACATCCAACAAAGTCAAAGAGTATCAGTACAGAGTTAAAGGCTATTAAAAGCTAAATCTAATCAGGATCGATGAACATTGAAGCCGGCTAAAAGGAACAGATCAAAAGCCGAGGCACAGTAATAGCCAAATGAATAGCACAGAGCTCAAAGGACACCATATTTACTCATTTTTTATGCTGCTGCCTCTAGCGCAGCATTAGATAGATATTTTTTGCATTTATTTCAGTAGAAGTTAGGATAAACAGAGTTATTTCCTCAGATCTTCCCTCAGATCTGTTTTGTAGATATTTTGCTTATAAATACCACCCTGAACAATGTATTAGGGGTTGGTTGGTTGGTTGTTGTTTGAAAAACTCATTCTAGACTTGCGCTGTATATTTTGAGAACTTTTATGAACAAAGATTGCTGGAATGCATTGCCTATGAACTGTCTGGTGTGGATTTGATGGCTGAAGAGTAGATTATAGAATTCTAGTGCTTCTACATGGATCAATAAGTCTTTCTTACCTGTTTTCAGTTTCTATGTTTGTAATATCATCTATGTGTCATGATCTAAGTTGCAGGAAGAAAGAATAGTTCAGAGGTTACTTAGTTGTACTCTGTTCTCAATTTCTGTGATTTATCTATGTTTTCCTCTGAATTAGTCCTGAATATGAATACTTATTTGCTCATATTTGCACTAGTTCCTTCATATATGAATGTTGTTTAGGAATCCTTGATTGCTCCTATATAATGTTCACTCACCTTCCCTCTGTTAGCATAATGAGAGCTACTTAGTTGCCTTTCATTCCCTGACCACCATTTCACCCTTATTCCAGCTTGAAATTGTTCCTTGTTTAGCTATCATGCTCTGTAGTCCCTCTTTGCCAAAGAAGACACACCCAACAGCCCTTAATCCTTGACTCCATGCCCAATGGTCTGAACTTCTCACTTTTCATGCCAACTCTGCTTGAAGACATCATCCATCCATCCCACCAAACTCAAACAAAACCCATGTACACCATAACTAGCCTAAAATCTCATCCAAAACAAAGCTAAATTACAAAGAGAGAGCCCTCTCTGATTGCAGGTAGGCTAGGACCTGCAATCCAAAGATTGGTTTGTGGTTACCTCGACCGTATCCCTTAAGGATCCAAGGGACAACCTGAGCGATAACACCTTGGACCAATATCATGGATCAAAATACCATGGACCAAATACCACGGATCAAAACTAAGTTTTCCAACATTGACACGCCTTTCTTAGCATGAAAGTGTGTGTGTACGCTGTACGTGCCTTTTTTTCTACGAACTTGCGTGTACATGCAACTTAGACAATGGGGAACCTGCGTATACCTCTCTTTATTCATTCTATGATCCTGAAATGTGATCTGTCATCTGACTGAGTTGCCATCAAGGACAACACCTGTGTCATAGTGCCAAATCTGTATTATAATTCCAACATGATTGTCTAGAGCTCTGTAAATTGACAGTAGATGTTCAGAATATTTCTGGTTGGTACGAACTTGATTTAGAAGTTTTATGTTTTAGTAGTTTTGATGGTATACACAGGTTTGGTTAAAGGAAGTAGCGTATACATGCAGGTTGAGTTCAGTAAAGTAGTGTATACATTCTTATGTATGATTTTTGAGGTTACAGCTGGTTCTGAATGATGATGCAGGTTTCTGGGTTCAGCACAATGTTCTGGTGACAATGATCTGACTATTTAGATTAACTGAATGTTGGTTGATGCAATTTGAGTTTCAAAGTTCTGATGCATCCACTGTGAAAATTTGATGAAATGAGGCAATCATATTGTGTTGTTGTGTACCAGGAGCATCCAGTCTAAAAATTAATGAAATGTGGTCCCTCAAAGAAGAGAGAAGGTTCTAGCCTTCTGTAGGCGGGAACCTACGTAATAGTAAACACATCAGCTAGTACAAGAGATAGGGGGTTGTATCTCCCTTCCAGTAGAATCTGAAAACGAGAGAAGGTTGTAGCCTTTTATAGGTGGGTGCCTACATACTGGTATGAGTCTACACCAGTACAAGATTGTAAGCAAATTTTCTTTATATTAAAAGAAGACAAAGACAACAATAGCAGGTGGTTTTTCTCCCACATTGGGTTTCCACCTTAAATCTTGGTGTTCATGTGTGTTGTTTATGTGTGATGGTTTATTATGTTATTACTACACATAGTTACTGTATAATAAGATACTAATGCACTGATTAAAGATCAACACATGATAAATTGACTAAATCATAATTTCTCTGGGTATACGTTGGTTTCCTTAATCACAGTTGCATACACATGCAAGTCCACTTCACTGAAGTAGCGTATATAGATATGATTGGGAATTGAAAAGTTATTGAATTGAAAATACTTATTCACCCCCCTATCAGTATTATTTCCAACAATTGGTATCAGAGGAGGTCCTTCAGAAGAATCTTGATCGCTTGAAGGGAGATCTTTCAATATGAACAATCACGAAGGCATGGGATTCATCAGACCACCAACCTTTAATGGGAACAACTTGGTATATTGGAAAATAAGAACCAGAGCCTATCTTTAGTCACTTGGAGCTGATGTTTGGGAAATTGTGGAAGGAGGATATCAATTTCCAGCAGCAATACCTACAGATTCAACATGTAAGAAGTTATATGAAACCAATGCCAAAGCAGTCAATACTTTATTGGGAAGTATCAGAATCGGAATTCGTCAAAGTCATGCAATTCAAGACAGCCAAAGAGATATGGGACAAAATCATTCAGAGCTACAAAAGAGACTCCCAGGTAAAATGTGTTAAGCTTCAAACTCTTAGAATTCAGTATGAAACTCTTAATATGCATAGTGATGAAATTATTGATAGTTAATTTTTACGTGTAGATGAGATTTTTAATTGTATGAAGAATCTGGGTGAAGAGATAAAGGAGGCTACTTTAGTAGAGAAAATTTTGAGATCTTTTTCTTCTAAATTTGAGTCAAAAGTATCTACCATAGAAGAAAAGCAGGATATTCAATCTATTACTATGGTTCAACTTCATGGAATTCTATTTGCGTTTGAAATGAGGAAAGGAGGTCCATCAGATATGAGAGAAGCTTCTTTCAAAGCCTCAACAAAGTGAAAAGGAAAGGAAGAACACAATGAACCAGGATATGTTCAAGAAGAAGAAGATGAGGTAAACTTTGTCAAGAAGATTCAACGGGGTTCTGGAAGATTCAAAGGTAAGCTACCATTCAAATGCTTTGCTTGTGGTAGAGTCGGCCATTATGCTGCCAAATGTCATCATAAAGATAAATATGAAAAGGGAAAGGAATATGCAAAAGAAAATATAAAACATGTTGTTAATATAATAAGTTACTATACCTATGAAGATAGTGATGGATTATCTAATAGTGATGAAGATGAAACTGAACAAGATTATAAACTACTCTTGGCTTATGACAATGATGATTTTTTGGATACCTTAGAAGAGGAAGAATTTCTTTAAGAAATCACAAAACTCAAAATCTATTTAGAAGAAAAGAATATGATCATGGACAAGTTGACACATCAACTCACTGAAAGAGAAAAGCACAATGAAAAACTAGAATGTGAAGTTGTGGGTCTAAGAAAATAATTTGAGAAGACAAAATCTCTGAATCTTAGATTTGCTAAAGGATCAGAAACATTAAATGAAATCAACAAAGTTCAACGTTCTCCTCTTATAAATATAGGTCTTGGATATATTGAAGAATCATCCCAATCACAAAAATCGTCAGCCTCCACTAGAAGATATCTTGATGTAGCAAAGACTAGTGAACAATATGTCAATCGTCAGCAAAAGCCTAAAAGTACTCACCAGGTAAATCATGCTCAATTTACTCCAAGGATGAACATCAACAAAATCATCAAACAACAGGTAAACAATGCCAAACTATTTTATGATCATAGAAACTTCTTTAATGGAAAATGATTTTCATGCCATAGCTTTGGGTATAAGGCTGCTCAATGTGCTTCTTACAAAACCATCATGACTAGAGAAGCATGAAATCAAACGAGTGTAAAAGGAATCAAGAAAAGTTCTTATAATAACTTTTCTCCTCTTGAAGATGAAATTGAATTTTCATTTTGTAATAACTTTGGTCATGAAGAATCTGAATGCAGGAGAAAATTTCAGCCAACTCTTCAAAAGGAGAAAACCTCATCAAATTCCAAGATATGGACAAAGAAAGAATTTCAATCATAAAGGTGTGGCATAGATCTATTTGCGGAAGGACAAGAGGATCAGTGGTACATCGACAACAGATGATCCAAACACATGACAGGTGATAAAGAGAAAATTCATTCATATAATTCTTTAAAAAAGGAAAAGAATGTATCCTTTGGAAATGACACACCAGCTATCATTAAAGGTAAAGGTTCTGTTTATTTGAAAGAAAAGGTTGAAGCTGGAAATTTCATGTATGTTGATGGTTTAAAACATAACTTGTTGAGTGTCAGTCAAATGTGTGATCAAGGAAATGAAGTTGTATTTCGATCAAATGGATGTGTGGTTCGTGAGCTTGACATAGGAAATACCGTAATCAAAGGTACAAGAAATCCAAACAATCTATACATACTGAAAGGAGGACAAAAAGAATGCTCTCTAAGAAAAATAGATGAAAACTGGTTATGGCATAGGAGATTGGGGCATCTAAGTTTTTCTCAAATAAGAAAAGCATGCATATTCAAGGCAGTTCATGATCTTCTAGATATCAACATCCTAGAAAATACCATATCCAAAGCATGTAAAGTTGGTAAGAAAACCAGAGTTCATTTCAGTGAAAAAGAAGGATCAGCAAGTAAGCCTCTTCAACTTATCCATACTGATTTGTGTGGACCAACAAGGAAAACGTCACCTCGTGTTGAAGGAACTTTATTTTGTTCATTGATGATTTCTCTAGAATGTGTTGGATAGGTCTAATAAAGCATAAAGATGAAGCATTTGAAAAGTTTAAAGGCTTCAAACCTTTAGTTGAAAATGAATCAGATAGAAAAATCAAATGTCTCAGATCTAATCGAGGGGGAGAATTCATATCAGATGATTTTTTTGATTTTTGTGAACAACATGGAATAAAAAGGTAGTTCTCTATTGCCAAAACTCCTCAACAAAATGGAATAGTGGAAAGAATGAATAGAACAGTTCAACAAATGGCTCGAGCTATGCTTGATGAATCTGGAACTCATGCCACCTTCTGGGGTGAAGCTGCATTTATTGTCGTGACTATTCTCGACAAATCTAATGTTTAGGTAAATAGTGATCAAACTCCATGTGAAATTTGGTATGTTAAGCCTCCTACTGTAAAACACTTTAGAGTTTTTGGAAAAAATTGTTTCATTAAAAAGACTGATGATGAACTTGGTAAGTTTGGAAGAATACTTTATATAAAAATCGCTGCTGCTGCTGTGCGCGCGCGCGCACCTGAGCCCGCCATCGAACTCGCTTGCTTCTGCTCGAACGATCAGCCTCATGGATCCACCTGGTGGGGATCCGGAACTGCAACAAGCTTTCTCCAAACTGATTCAATCTCTACCACAGCAAAGACCAAGGCCAACTGCAACCAAGTTTGTGAAGAAACTAGATGTTCTACAGGAAGTACATTTGCCTCCGACTATCCCTCGCATGGCAGCCATCTCCTTAGCAGAGAAAGGCTTGATCGGGCAATTTACAGGACTATGGCCCTCGCCCAAAACAGTGCAAAGGTGGGTTGAACGAAACTGGGCAGACAAGACTCAAGGGAAAATATCCATCAGATTCTGTGGCAGAGGTTATTTTACCTTCCATTTTGAAACTAAGGAAGACAAGGACCTAATCTTCAGGAACGAGCCTTACTTCATGGATTCCAGGGGTCTCTATCTCAACAAATGGACCCCGGACTTCGATCCAGAGCTAGACATTCCAAGCGCAGTGCCAGTCTGGGTCAGACTGCCCCATCTCCCTCTTCACTGCTGGGGCGATGATTCGGTCAAAGCAATAGGAAACGCGATCGGAAAATACATAGATCGCAGCGAACCCAAGGACAACATGCAGGCCTGTGCGCGGATTTGTGTTGAAGTTGACCTGGGGCGTGGACTACCGGAAGCAATCAAACTGAAAGTAGACGAGTGGTGCCATATTCAGCAGCTGGACTACGAACAGATACCCTTCAAATGCAAGGTATGTCACGAATATGTACATTTTGCAAATAGATGCCCTAAAATTATAAATGTAGGATCAGAAGAGCAAGAAGGGCAATGGGAATCTGTTAAAAGAAAAAAATCATCTCCACCAATGAAACCTTCGGAATCTGAAGCCCCTGGGGCTTCCCTCCAGCAACCCATCCAGCCTCATTCATCCCTCCAGCACCCTTCCTCGTCCTCTTAGCAATCCCCACCTCATCACCCCTCCTCACCCCCCCGACCTTTAGATCCTTCCATTCCACCTTCCTCCAACCCCTTTGCGGCCCTCTCTGAGGAAGAAACTGAGCAAGATCCTTCCCCATCTGACCCACATCTTCATCCCTCCCCCCCTCATATCTCCCAGCCCTCCCCTGATACCCCCTCCGCTAGGATCACCAGAAGCTCATCGAAGGATCATGGGGCGCCCAACGATATACCCAAAAAACACGGGCCTGGCAGAAAGTCGGCTAAACAGCAGAGAGAAGAAAGTGCACAGAAGGATATTGCCATGGGATCTCAGGCTCCTATAGAATCCTTCATTCTGGGACATTCGGATAAAGAAAACAATAACAAAGGTAAAGAGAGGCGAGCACCTCTCCATACTACAGGTAAATCATGATGAAATTGCTATCCTGGAACAGTAGGGGATTAGGGCACCCCTCCAAGATAGCAGCCCTTAAGGAATTAATTCGAAGTGAAAAGCCTGAAATCATCCTAATTCAGGAGGCAAAGCAAGATCAAACCGAAATCAACAGAATCATTAATCAACAAAAGATTTACAGTGGTTGTGCCAATGAAGCAAGAGGAGCCTCGGGTGGCATCCTAACAATGTGGGACAACAGTAAATGGAGCTGCAACTTTGCCAAAATACATCAGAACTGGATCAATGTTAATCTAGAAAGCAAGGAAAATGGAACGACTGTAAAAATATACAATATTTATTCACCGAATCAATACAGGGAAAAAGAAGTGTGCTGGAACACTTTGGAAACAAATATAGAAGAAGACCAAGACAGCAATCTCATTCTTACAGGGGATTTAAATCTGGTTTTGCACGCCAATGAGAAAAGAGGGGGAAACTTCAGCCCAGACCCATTCAGAAACCGACTTGAGCATATTATGCAGGAGCAAGATTTGGTTGATATAAAGCCCAAGAACTGCAGGTACACCTGGAGCAATAGGCGTCTAGGAGCAGGCAATATCATGGAGAGGCTTGACCAGTTCCTCATTAATGTCGCTTATCTGTCCTCCTTTGTTACCGGCCAGTCAAACATCCTCAACATCTCCGCCTCGGATCATTATCCAATAACGCTTACCTTGCACAGCCATTGCCAGCTTGGACCACTCCCTTTCAGATATTGTTCCCTCTGGAACCGAATCCCTGCAGCTAGAGACGCGGTGTGGCAGGCCTGGACCCAGCATGTGGAAGGCTCCCCGACATATATCTGGGAAACAAAATTGAAGCAAACTAAACAGGCTCTTAAAACTTGGGCAAAGACTAATTACCAGGAACCCGAGATGATTAAAAAGGACATCAAAAAAAATCTTGAGGAAGTGCAGCAAAATATAGAAGCTGTTGGACTCTCCCAGCAAGCCAAAGAAAATGAGATAAGACTGTATTACCAGCTGACACAAACAATAAGGGACGAAGAGACCAAATGGAGATTAAAGTCAAGATAGTTATGGCTGCACGAGGGAGATAAAAATACATCTTATTTCCATAAGCAGGCTACAGTTAGAAAGACCAGGAACACTGTGAGTACAATTAGAGATAGTGAAGGGAACAGCTATGACACCCAGGAGTCCATAAAAGAAGCAGCCACCATTCACTTTAAAAATCTCCTGACAGAGGACAAAAGTGAGGAAGACTACTCAAGCTTACTCCAATACATGACTAAAGAAGTTACCCAAGAAACGAACAGCAGGCTCACGCAAGAGGTAGAAGAAGAGGAAGTTCAAAAGGAAATCTGGAGCCTTCGCCCAGACAAAGCTCCAGGACCTGATGGGTTTCCAATTAGTTTTTACAGGGAGTACTGGCAGCTGATCAAAAAAGACCTTCTAAAGATGATATGCTGGGTTCTTCGGAAAGGCAAGCTTGGGGGATACACCAACTCAACCCATCTTGCCCTAATACCAAAAGAAAACAGGCCCTCTACCTTCTCAAGATTTCGACCCATATCCTTATGCAATTCAGCATACAAAATAATTACAAAAATTCTGTCAACAAGACTCAAGCCTCATCTCTCCTCTTTGATCTCAGAAAACCAAGGAGGCTTTCTGCCTAATAGACACATCTCTGATTCCATCCTTCTTGTGCAAGAGGCCATACATTCAAGCATAAGCCAAAAGGAGAAAGGATTCGTCCTAAAGCTAGACCTTGCCAATGCCTTCGATAGGGTTAGACACTCCTTTCTGTTTGCAGTGCTTCAAAAAATGGGATTTAACTCCTCCTTCATAAATATGATCAAAGCCTGCATTTCGAATCCTTGGATCTCCCCTCTGATCAATGGTAGACCTTGTGCTGCTTTCCAATCCTCACGAGGTCTTAGACAAGGCTGCCCCCTGTCCCCTTACTTATTTATCCTCATGGCTGAGTCTCTTAGCAAAGCCTTGGACTACAACCGAAGAATTGGTCTAATTACTGGCATCAAATTTGAGCAAGGTACAAAGAACATCAATCACTCCCAATTTGCTGATGATACCCTCTTGATGGGAGGAGCGTCCATCACTATTGCAAGGCGCTTCAAAAAGATCCTAGATCAATTCATGGATTATTCAGGAGGGAAAGTTAATCAGGTAAAAAGTTGCATCTATGGATGGAATGCAACAAATAACATCATCCACAGTATTGCAAATACTCTAGGAGTCTCATACAAGCTAAACTGGAGCCACTTCACATATCTAGGGATGCCGGTGAGTATGGGACCTCTGATGGCCGATACATGGAATGAAATCCTTGACAAGATAAAGAGAAAAATCCAACAATGGGGTTCTATGTGGCTGAATCCAGCAGGACGCCTTGTACTTCTAAAATCTGGGCTGGCCTCTCTGCCCATTTATCGCTTCTCTTTGTACCAAGCTCCAATGGCCTTCCATCACAACATGGAAAGAGCTCTTAGACACTTCCTCTGGCAAGGAGGGAAAACGGAGAAAAAAAAGTTCAATTTAGTTAGTTGGAAGAATGTCATTCAGCCTCAAGAGAAAGGAGGGCTTGGAATAAGATCTCCAAAACTGCAGAACTTAGCCCTTGGAGCCAAAATAATTTGGAGACTGATTACAGGGGCCTCAGCATGGTGGAAGACGGTCCTAGAGGCCAAGTATCTGAACAGCACAAGGCATCAACTCTTGAACACCAACATCCCCAATAGAGACAGCACAAAAATCTGGAAACTCTGCAAGAAAGTCATACCTTTTATGTCCCAAAACATATCAAAGGTCCCAGGAGGGGGGAGCAGCATTAACTTTTCCACTGACAAAATATTAGGACAGCAACCTATGGGGTCAAACACAGAGGCAACTCCTGCCATAAGTTGGCTTAATGACAGAGGTATATGGTGCTTGGCTCAAATAACGCATTGGGGAAATCATTCTCAAGCTTGGGAGGGTTGGAAACTGCCGGACTACCCTAGAGAGCTAGAAACAAGCGTTGTAGCTTTAAAGAACCTTCTGCACAGTAAAGCTCCGACCCAAAGAGGTAAGCAAGATGGGTATCGCTGGGATCCCACGGGAACTCAGTACACAACCAAGGCAGGGTATCAACATCTTTGTGACAGTGCCTTTCCACAGGCCATATGGAGTCAATGGAAATTGGTTTGGAGAGCTGAAGCCCCTCCTAAAGTAAAATTCTTCTTCTGGCTTCTTCTGAAAGGGAAGATTCTAACAGCAGAAAACTTAAAAAAAAGGGGCATTATGGGCCCATCCAGGTGCCCAAACTGCTGTCAAGCTGAAGAAACAATACAACACCTGTTCATAGATTGTCAGGTAGCAGATGATTGCTGGAGGCAGATGGCCTCAATCGGGGAAGTCACATGGGAACCAAAGGCAACCATTGCAGAAACTGTCTACAGCTGGAGGAAAAGCTGTCCTTGGAAAGGAAAAAAGAGCAAATTAACGCAAAGGATATGGAACACTATACCTTTAACTCTTGTTTGGCGTATCTGGCTGGCAAGAAACAGAAAGGTATTTCAAGACAAAGGATGCAACGCTAGAGTCATGTGTCACAAAGCTAAGAATTTAGCGGTGGAAGCAATTGTAGTCCACACTCAAGGCAAGATCGAGACCACCAATTACAGCGTTGAAGAAAGGAATCTGATCAACCATGTACAAGGAAACCAAATCAGTATCCAGGCACCAAGGCAAGGAAATCTACAATCGAAGGAGACAAGCAGCGTTTGGAAACTTAGGCTCAAGGAAGAGGAATTCGCACTCTGGCTGAGCAATTGCAATAGGTTCTACATGTTCTTTGACGGCGCCTCAAAATCAAATCCTGGTCTAGCAGGTGCAGGGGGCCTCATCTGCAATGCCAATGGCGAGACTATTCTTCAATTCGAATGGGGGCTGGGAGAACTATCCAATAACAGGGCAGAGGGATTGGCTTTGTTCCAAGGGCTCACCCAATTGATCAAGATAGGAATTAAGAAGGTGATAGTCTTTGGCGATTCAGCAATCATCATCAGACTCATGGTGCAAAGGCAGAGCACGCCAAACGCTCTTCTGCAGCAAATCAATTGTAGGAACCAGATCCTTCACGACTTGCTGGAGGAGGTCCGATATTACCATATATTACGTGGACTAAATAAAGATGCTGACAAGTACGCCAACAAGGCCTGTGAACGCTCCAAAGGCAACCTTAGTTGTAACAACATCTCATCCTTCCAACCTTTACCATGAGAACTACGCAGCTAGTCAACGTTAGGGGAAACGTAATCAAAAGAATCCATGACTGCAGGCAAATCAATAGCGCAGGGGACAGCAGGATCCTTCCCCATTCTCAAGAGCAGTGCTGCCTCTGCGCGCTCGGAGGCCCTCACCAGAAGCAAGGAAAGTCCTCAGAGGCATCGAGACAAGAAGCTGATCAGCGCCTACGATTATTTTCCAGACCTAATGGAGCGTCCAGAGCAGTGCTTTCATTGCAGGGATTTACAAGCAGAATTCGAAGAGGTGCGTGCGCATCAGCAACATCCTCTTCTAGTGCAAAGCAGAACGAACCAGACCTGGACCCAGAAGGATCTACTGCAAGGAAGATAAGTCATATAGACATAGATTAGTCATGGTTTGTAAATGTAAATTTTGGGGCTTTCAGTTTGTAAGAATCTACAGTAGCATAAACAGTTTTAGGGGCATGAAAACAACTGTAAGAATCAAGGAGAGTAACTTTTTTGTAACTCCTTGGATTCAGAATGCTCAGGAAGCATCTTATGTATGGCAAAATGCCCACTTTTTTTCAGATTAATATATAGCAACCGAACTCTGTCTAAAAAAAAAAAAGATGAACTTGGTAAGTTTGAACCCAAAGCAGATGAACGAATTCTTCTTGGTTATTCATCTAGAAGTAAAGGATACAAATGTTATAATAAAAGACTTCGGAAAATTGTTGAATGCGTTGGTGTAGTAATTGATGAAGCATGTAGAAATCTGGAACATATGAAATCAACAAAGGAATATAACAATGAGGAAGACGGTGAATGCTTTCCTGTATCAAATAAAAATGATATAGAGGAATAAATCAATGAAGCACTAGAAGAAGATACAACAAACAGGGAAAAGACTCCATCCAAGTATGTTGAAAAGAATAATCCAGAATCTCAAATTCTAGGAGAAAAAGGGTTTGGAGTACAAATAAGAAGAACTCTTACAGGAACCTCAATTTATCTAGCATTACTATCCTCCATGGAACCATAGAATGTAAATTAATCTAGCAAAGATGAATGTTGGGTTAAGGCCATGGATGAAGAACTTGACCAAATTGAAAATAATGATACTTGGGAATTAGTTCCTAGACCTCATGATAAGAATGCTATAGGAACAAAATGGATATTTAAGAATAATTTGAATGAAAATGGAGAGGTTATTAGAAACAAAGCAATACTTGTTTGTAAAGGGTATGCTCAACAAGAAGGTATAGACTTTGAAGAAAATTTTTCACATGTTGCTAGACTTGAAGCCATAAGAATGTTTCTTTCTCTTTCAAGTTTTCGAAAATTCAAAGTATATCAAATGGATGTAAAATCAACCTTTCTTAATGGGGATTTAGAAGAAGAAGTTTATATTGAGCAACTAGAAGGATTCATTCTAGGAAACGACGCAAAACTTGTATGCAAGCTCAAAAAGGCTCTATATGGTCTGAAACAAGCTCCAAGGGCCTGGTATTATCATCTTGACAAATATCTACAACAACAAGGTTTCACAAAAGGTTCTGTAGACACCAACTTATACACAAAGATTGAAAATGATAAACTGCTAATTATTGTTGTTTATGTTGATGATATCATCTTTGGTAGCAATGAAGAATTTATGAGTCGGAACTTTCTTCGGTTATGCAGCAAGAATTTGAGATGTCCTTACTTGGTGAACTTACTTATCTTCTTGGTCTACAATTCCAACAAACAAAAGATGGAATTTTTCTTTCACAAACCAAATATCTCAAGCAGATTCTTAAGAAATATGGAATGGAAGATTCTAAACCTGTATGTACTCCAATGGTTACAGGATGTAGTTTTAGGTCTAACAATGAATCACCTATAGCGAATCAACCAGCATACAGATTTATGACTGGAAGTCTACTTTATATAATAGGTACCAAACCTGATATAATGCATGCAGTAGGAATTTTTGGGAGGTTCCAAGCAAATCCAAAGGAATCACATCTTCAGGCTGTAAAAAGAATATTTAAATATCTTCAAGGAACTCAAGACTTTGGTCTATGGCATCCTAAAGATACAGATCTCAATCTTCATGCATATACAGATATGGATTGGGCAGGAAATGTTGATGATCGAGAAAGTGCTAGTGGAGGTGCATTCTATATGGGATCATGGTTAGTGTCTTGGTTCAACAAAAAACAAAGTTCAATTGCCTTATCTACAACTGAAGCAAAATATGTGGCTCCTACATCTTGCTGCACAGAACTACTCTGGATGATGAAAACATTGTAAGACATTCAAATGACATGCTCTCCACCCATCTCCATTTGATGTGACAATACAAGTGTCATCAGT
The DNA here is from genome assembly GCA_031772625.1 of Pinus tabuliformis. Lineage (NCBI taxonomy): Eukaryota > Viridiplantae > Streptophyta > Pinopsida > Pinales > Pinaceae > Pinus > Pinus tabuliformis. The sequence continues at coordinate 42,207,913 of CM062807.1, read as the reverse complement.
ATTTCGAAAAATCCAGTCATGCACTCCAAAACCAAGAACATACCCATTAAGTACCATTTTCTACAAGAACAAGTGCTTGAAAAAAAGGTGAAATTGGAGTACGTTACCTCCAAAGAATAGGTTGCTGATATATTCACCATATTCAAACAAAAGCTGGGAGTAGTTTCTGCATCATCCTGCTGTTAAATCTAGTTTTTCAGAGGCAGATTCCTATATGCTGGTTTCATGGTTGCAGGAGCATATATGTTTTCTGATAGAAAAACAGTGGGTCAGACTCTATTATGGGTGCTCAGTCTAATATTGATGATTACAGTCTACTGATATGCCTTTTTCATTGATTTTTATCTAACTGATGAAGATGCCTTGATGAATGGTTTGTTGACAATGCACAGGTAGCACAAGTTCAGGGGGAGCATTAGCCTTCACAATAATTCTGCATTGTTGGCATTATGGTTTCTGATTATAGCTATGGTTTCAGATATTATTGCATAGGTCTTGTAGATATCTAGGGTGTAATATGTCTCCTTCTGTCATAGTCTATTTTTGAATGAGTCCTATTGGACATATGATGTAATTTGTATCCCCACTTTGCAAGGGAAGGATGATGTAATAATTTCTATATTTCAATCATGTATAAACAATTGGTATATCCCCACTTGGTTTGGTGGATGAGTTAAATTTGGTGTATCCCCACTTGGTTGGGTGATTGATGTATGTATGAGTCGTTGGTCTTAGGGAGGTCGTACTCTCTTAGTTGAGTTATAGAGTCATGTTATTCTTTTGAAACATATCTATGTAGACTTTGCATGTACTTAGAGGGAGCATGTATGACATGTGTATCTCAAAGGAGGAGAATATCTTGGTCCACCCTTTGCCCATGATGTCAAAGGGGGAGAGTATTTTGGTGTTGCTTGATATATCTAACGGTTTCTACAGCTTTCATTAATCAACACCAATATGGATGCCATCAAGTCCAAAGGGGATATTGTTGGCATTATGATACATGTGTTGTCCTTGATGGCAACTCACTCACAGGTCATCTAAGATTTGATAAAAAGAAACTCACAATGTAACAAGTCAATTAAGAGGAAACAGGGAATTGGTACAGAAGAACAGGAAGTTGGAATAAAGGTCTACTTATCAGAATCAATAAGTTGAAGGAAAATGATGTTTTCAGATAATTTAAGTTGTATATGTAGGTTCATCTTGACAAAGCAGCATATACATGCAGGTTCATGGAACAAAAAAAGCGTATATGTATGCACACACTTTCACAAGAGGAAAAGCACATATGGGTTGTAAAATCAAGAAAATTCAAGAGTAAAGAATACCAAGGGTCAATACCATGGTATTAGCCCACAATATTGAGCGGAGTAATGGTTATTTGATCCTGTCCAAGAATACCATAGGCTCTAAGTGTTTTTTTGGTCCATGGTATTGAGGAAGGCCAAAACTATATAAGGAGGAGAAGATAAAAGGGCCATGAGTGAAAGTGAAAGGGTTACTTCTATCTGAATTATATTTTATGTTGCAGGGGCTATGATTGTGATATGATCTAAAATATTTTGTGCACATTGAATTCAATGTTGGATTAGGATCATGAGACCTGAAATTACTTATCATTGAATGATCTGATATTATTTGGGCTGGATCTGATTGCTTACACATGTTTTATTCTCTAAATCTCATAATTTGGGTATGTCTAAAGCCTGGAATAGCAACGAAGTTGTGAATTAATATTTGTAGATCTATATGTTGGTTCACCTCGGTAAAGGCGTGTATACACGTAGGTTTGACTCTTCCAAGTAAAGTATGCAAAGGAAAATCCTATTCTTTAGAAATGATTGATATATCTAATCAGTGTTGTTGTTTTACTGATGTTTGTCAATGAATTCTTCTTAGATCTGAATGTAAAATTGAATGCATAAGGAGTTTTGTGTCTGATTGATTGATTGTTTAAGTGAGAAGGGTTATCTCTTCTACTGACTGTCTAGAGCTCTGTAAATTGACAATAGATGTTCAGAATGTTGTTGGTTAGTACAAACTTGATTCAAAAGTTTTATGTTTTAGCAGTTTTGAAGGTATACCTAGGTTTGGTTAAAGGAAGTAGTGTATACACATAGGTTGAGTTCAGTAAAGTAGCGTATACACTCTGATGTATGATTTTTGAGGTTGCAGCTGGTTTTGAATGATGATGCAGGTTTCTGGGTTCAACATAGTTTTCTGGTGACAGTGATTTGACTATTTAGATTAACTGAATGTTGGTTGATGCAATTTGAGTTTCAAAGTTCTGATGGGTCCAGTGTGAAAATTTGATGAAACGAGACTGTAATATTGTGTTGTTGTGTACCAGGAGAATCCAGTCTAAAAATTAATGAAACATGATCCCTGGAAGAAGAGAGAAGGTCATATCCTTCTATAGGCTGACGCCTATGTACTAGTAAACACATCGACTAGTACAAGAGATTGGGGGTTGTAGCTCCCTTCCAGTAGAAGCTGGAAAATGGGAGAAGGTTGTATCCTTCTGCAGGTGGGTGCTTATGTACTGGTATGAGTCTGCACTAGTACAATATTGTAAACAAATTTTCTTTATATTAAAAGAAGACAGAGACGACAACAACAGGTGGTTTTTCTACCCATTGGGTTTCCACCTTAAATCTTGGTGTTCATGCATGTTGTTTATGTGTGATGGCTTAGTATGTTATTACTCCACACAGTTACTGTATAATAAGATACTGATGCACTGATTAAAGATCAACACATGATAAATTGACTAAATCATAAGTTCTGTGGGTATACGCTTGTTTCCTTAATCACAGTTGCGTACACACGCAAGTTCACTTCACTGAAGTAGCGTATATAAATCTGATTGGGAATTGAAAAGCTATTGAATTGCAAATGCTGATTCACCCCCCCGCTAAGTATTATTTCCAACATGGGCTTACGGACAACTTCATTAATAGGACATAGTATTTGTAGTTAAGTCTGAAGTTGGAATAGTAATTATTTCTTCAAATAGCAGTAACAACGTCTATTTTATTTCATAATCTAATGTTTCTTACATTATTATTTAATCTAATATTTGCATACCTTTGGATTTATGATTCTAATGCTTTGACTGAACTTTGTAGATTGTTCTTAGATGCCTTCAATTGCAAGCTTGGTCATTTTTTTGTTCCAAGATCTTCAATTATCCCAGTTGATCCCTGTCAGTATCAACTGCAATATTTTGTTAAAGCTACAGATTTTGAACAATTCCATAGCTTCTTAAATTGAAAATAAAAAGAGGGTTACAAAGAAAATCTAGGGTGCCAAGAGTACTTGGTTTTCATCCTAAATTTTCTATATAAACATGCCAACAATGTTGGTTTTCATGTTTATACCATCTCTTATATATATATATATATATATATATATATATATATATATATATAAACAAAATGCTTTGCGAGTCAAGTTGGAGAGGAAGGGAAATCCTTTCTAACCAGCTTCAAATCAATATTGTTTTGCAGATTTTTAACAAATTCTTCCCTTACCAATGGTTTATGATAAATTCTCAATCGATGACCATTTACAAGGAAGGTCACTTTTTCTTCATGAATAGTTATAATCTTTACTACTCCATTATCAAAGACATTATCAAAGACAGTTTCAATCTCATAAGGCCCAAGCCAATGAGTTTGAAATTTTCCTTAAAAATCTTTAAATTTGAGTCAAAAAGTAATGCCCAAATTCAAGGCTGAAATTTCCTTTATTTTATGAATCTGTCATGCCACCTAGATATTTATTATTGAATTATGTTAGTTCTTTGAATAACATCATGTATCATCTCATCTATTTCATTCAATTGCTCTATTCTTTGTTTTTGTGCTTCAGATAGATCAAAACCCAATTTGACTGTTGTCTTGAAGGTCTTTACTTGGAACTCAATAGAAAATAAGACTTGCTTCCCATAAACAAGTTCATAGGGAGTATGTCCTATGTTATTTCTCCATGTGGTATGGTATGCCCATAAATCTTCTTGAATCTTTTCTGCCCAGTCTCTTCTATGTAGATGCACAATCTTGGTAAGAATTGCTTCAATTACTTTATTGGCAGATTCCACCTGTCCATTTGCCTGTGGATGATATACATTGGGAATTTCGATGTTTGATTTTGTATTCCTCCATTATCTTATGTACCAAATTGGATGTACATTGATAACCTTGACCTATCATAATTTCCCTTGGGACACCAAAACGGGTAAATATATCCTCAAAAAGAAATGAAACTACAACATTCATAGTAGCAAAAGGAGTGCTTTAGCTTCTACCCATTCTGTAACATAATCAGTGAAAACAAGAATGTACCTTTTTTTTTCTTGATGGTGGATTAATTGGACCAAAAATATCCAGAGCCCATTTCTCAAACAGTTCAATGAGTACTTGAGGTTGTAGAGGCATTTCATCTAAAGGAACAAGTTTCCCCATTCTTTGAGAACTATCACATCTCTTAAGATATTCTTTGGCATCCTTAAAAAGGGAAGGCCAATAATATCCTAAGAGAAGGACTTTGTAAGAAGTTTTTTTTATCAATGAAGTGTCCTCCACATGTTTCATCATGACAACTCTTTAATATCTTTGGTACTTAATATGCTCTAACACATCTTCGAATGATCAAATATGGCCCTGTTTTGTATAATTCTCCATTTATCCATGAGTAAGATGCACCTAATTTGAATTACCTTTCTTTTCTCTTGAGGAGACAAATATAGTGTTAAATTCCCTGTAGCCAAATAATTAGCAATATCTGTAAACCAAGGAGATTTAGTAGATACTGCAAAAATATATTCATAAGGAAAATTATCTTCTACAAGTACATCATTATTATCATTTTGAATCCTAGATATAAAGTTAGCTATTGTATTTTGTTTTCCAGGTCGATCCAAAATAGTAATATTGAATTCTTGTAACAACAATAACCATCTTGTAATTCTTCCATTAGTGATTGGTTTATTCATTAAATACCTAATTTCAGAATGATATGTATGTACAAAGGTTTCATAACCAGTGATGTAATGTTTGAATTTATTAATGGCATGGACAACAACTAAAAACTCATTTTCTGTTACAATATAATTTAACTCTGCAGGAGTCAAATTTTTATTGGTGTAGTAAATGGCATAAGGAGTTAAATCCTTTTTTCCTAATACAACTCCTAAAGTTGTATCTGAAGCATCAATTGAAATGTGAAAAGGTAGTTTCCAATTTGGTCCTCTTAGAATGGGTGCTTCGGAAATATTTTCTTTCAATGTTTCAAAAGGTTTTCGACAATTAGAATTCCAAATAAATTTACAATATTTTGTGAACAATTTGAAAAGTCGAGAAGCAATTTTTGTAAAGTTTTCTATGAATCTTCTATAGTAACCAGCAAAGCCAAGAAAACTTCTAACAACTCTTTGACAAGTTGGAATTGATAATTTAGAAATAAATTCTACTTTAGATATATCTACTCTAATTCCGGTCCCTGAAATATGGTGTCCTAAAGCAATTCCCTCAGTAAACATAGTAAAACATTTTTCATGGCTTAATGAGATGATTTGCTTCCTTACATCTAATGAGAATTTTTTCTAAAATTTAAGAGCTTCTTCAAAGGAATTTCCATATTTAGTAAAATCGTCCATATAAACTTCCACACAATCATGAATTAGATCAGAGAAAATGCCTAAAACCACCCTTTGGAATGTTGCATGTGCATTACATAGTCCAAAAGGAAGTACTCGGTAGGCATAGGTTCCTCATGGACATGTAAAAGTGATTTTAACTTGATCTTTTGGAGCTACTTGGATCTGGATATATCCACTAACACCATCCAAGAATGAGGAATATTTATTTCCTGCCAATATATCTAAAACTTGATCTATAAAAGGAAGTGGGAAATGATCTTTTAAAATGGATTTATTCAATTCCCTATAGTCAATGCATACTCTCCATTTTCCATTCTTTTTAGGAACAATTACCAATAGTGAAACCCACTGGCTCTCTGATATTGGATAAATGAAATTTTCATTCAACAATTTTTGTAGTTCCTCTTTAACAATTTCCCTTAAATTTGGATTCATTCTCCTCTGAGGTTGTCGAATTGGTTTGGCATTTTCTTCAATGTAAATATGATGTATACAAATATTGGGATAAATTCCTTTCATGTCAGTGTATTCCAATGCATAAGTAGATGAATGTTCTTGTAACATTTTTATGAAATATTTCTTTTGAAATTCTTCCAAATTATTATTAATATTCAAGGTTTTTTCTGGAAATATTTCTATTGAGGAATTGCCAAATTTTTCCATAGAATGTAAATATAATTGATGAGATGATAAATATTCAATATTACATTGTTCCTAAAAACTTTGATTAGATTCACAGTATGAGGGAGACTCATTATTTTACATTAAGTTCAAAATATAATCTTCTTCATCTATTTGTAAAGTAAGAAAGATTGGTCGTATATCAATATCATCATCTATCCATTCTTTACTTTCTACCTCTATTGTTGTTTTTGTGGGAGGATATAATGTGAATTTCTTTGTTGAATTTCCATCATATATAAAATATCACCAGATCTACAACTTATAAAAGCATCAGTTGTATCTAACCATGGTCTTCCTAGAATCAATGGATGTCCTCCTAAATTACTCTTGGGTGTTAGAATCATAAAAGCAACAGGATACTCCCAAGAATCTAAGAATACAAATATGTCTTCTAATACTCCATTAGGTTTAATAACATATATGCCTGCTAATTGCAACAATGTAGGTGTATATTGAAGATTAGGAAGTTTCAATTGATTCATAGTTTTTTTACTCATGATGTTTATAACCACTCCTAAATCAATCAATGTGTTTGGAATTTTGATACCATTGATATGTGTTTTCACAATGGTACTTCCTGGATAAATATATTTTTGAATTGTTGTTTTTCCCATCATGATATCTGCAAGTTTTCTAACTAATTGAATTCTTTTGACTTATTTTCTCTTTCTTCCTGGTCTTTTAATACTTAACTCCATTATTGTCTTTGCAAATATTGGTATTTCTTTGATATCTTGTAACAAAGTAAATTTTATACAAACATCCTTCAGTTCATCTATCATATCATAATCAAGCAATAAATTATGTTTTTCTACCCCTTTATCAATTTTCAATCTCTCGGGAAAAGCTGGTGTTTGAACATATAATGAAGGTTGTTCTATGATGGGAGTTGAGTTTATTGGAATATCATCAGAATGTGCAAGGGTGGTTTTTTTTTTAGATTTTTCTTCTTGATTAAGAGATTTCTCTTTTTTTCAGAGAGATTCTCCTTTTCAGATTCCTAAATAACAACTGATGGGGACTTCTTTTCCAATATCTACCAGATCTAAGTTGGACATTGTTTAGATATAAAGGAGTTATCATGTAGGTTTGGAAATTGTGTCCTTCCATATTTTAAAAAAGTTGTGAATTTTTATTATTATTTGGATTTGGAAGTGGCTGGGTAGGCAATTGATTTGGTCTTTGAGGAAATGGTAATGAAAGTTATGGATTTGGATTCTGAGGTTGAGTTGGTTGAAAATGTTGAGGAAACTATTGTGGTGGAAAAAAAGGGCAAGGTTGTTGATATTGAGGGTATTAAGGATATTTTCCATAAGGATTTTTCCATCCTTATGCCCAAGGTTGAGGCCAAGATTTCCAAGGCATGGGCGTAGTCCAATTTTTTTGTGATGGTTGTTCAAATGCTCGAGTGTTAAAACCTTGGGTCATATTTGGTTGTGAATTTTGCCAAAGTCTCTTATAAATAAAACAAATGGGATCTACTTTATCTGGTATTACCTCCTCTTGATAAACAACTTTAAGACCTGGTATTGAAGGAAATTCCTTTGTATCATGTTTTATGCACATATAACATAGGTTTCTACACTTTTTAAGTCAAGAGGGCATTCTCTCAGAGCATGTTTTTTTCTACATTTGGGACAAAATATTGATAATACAACATTTTCAGCCTTTTGCTTATTTTGTACTTTAAGGGTATTTATTTGTTCACTAAGACCCCAAAATGTTTGTTTTAAATTTTTCAAGCAAATTGCCTAATTCTTCCCTACTTACTATCTTAGCTGCTGATTTATTAATCCTATACATGAGAGGTCTCTTAGATTTTTTCCAGTTCTTGCCTTACCTCTTGAAATGTGTATGAATAACTCACAAGTTTCTCCAAATGATAACTGAGCAATATCTCCCTTACCCATCATTTTGAGAATATCAATCCACTCATCTTTTATGGATTTTAATAAGAGAACTTTCAAAGTTTCTTCATCTAATCCATTCATTTTAGCCCTTTTAGCATTATAAGAAAATATTTCAATGAAATCTTCAAGGTTTTCATCTTATTTTTACATCATTTTAAATACTTCATCCTTAAGATTATGGGGCATACAATAGTCCTTATATTTCTCTGAGAATGTAGTTTTCATTTGTTCCCATGCTCTTATAGAATTTACTCCTAAGCCTAAGAACCATTTTAATGATGCATCCTTAAGAGTTTTTGGAAAAAAATTTACACTTTTGAGTGTCAAGAAAGTAATCATAAGATCTACACAAGACTTCAAATTTAAAGAGAAATGTTTCAGGATCTTCACTTCTTAACCCAGGAAAATTTGGGAGGATGGAGGGTGAGATGTTTTTCATTGTAGATATTGTAATTTCATCAAGGATAGGAAATCCAAAAGGTTTTTGATCTCCTCTACCTCCTCCTCTCCCTCTTCCTCCACCTCTTCCACCTCCCCTATTTTATCCTCTTCCTCCTCCAATCCTAGGTTGTTCACCATTGATATTATGTACCTCTCTTTCCACTTCTACAGCCATTGTAGATTCTTTAGAACTATTATAGGGTTCCAATATTGTATTTTCTAATTCCTCTTCTAGTTCTTGTATCAATGGTAAGTTAAAATAAGTTTCTTCCTCCTCTTCTTCACTAGGGATTTCTATTTCTTGTCCTAGAATTTTCCCTCCAGATGAAGATAGGAAAATTACTCCTTCTGTTGGGGATGTAGGATCCTCTTCTTCTATTATTTCTTCAGTTGATGAGGTTGGTGAATCTCTAGGTTGGATTTTGGATTTGAGTACCTCAGAAAGTTTATGTTTTCCTGCAAATGATGGAATATGTGTTTGAGTGGGTAGTGTGGCACTATGAGGTCATGGTGGGGTGAGTGATGATGTTGGAATTAATATTTTACCTATACTTACAAATCTACCTCTAGAATCGCTTTCCCTATGAAAATCATTTTTTTTAAAGTAAAAAGAAAAGGCTCCAATATACACTTCCCCAAAAACGACGCCAAAATGTTTGACCATCTAATTGACCTTAAATTTCTTACTTAAATTATCGACCAAGGCTAGTAAGTTGATGAAGTGTAAGTGCCTTATATGTGCTAGAAGATTTTTATTCTAAATTAAATTGAGTTATTGAGATGCACATGTCTTCTATGCGTAAATTGGTTATTCCTAAAAAATAAGATTAACTCTACAATGATGATCACACTCTCTTTCTTAAAACTACTTTTTCTTAGAGAAATCTCACATTTCTTCATATATGTAAATCAATCTCACACTTGATGTAAATGAAAATTAATTCCACACTTTGCATAAATAAAAATTATACACACACACTCAATTGCAGAAGCAAAAAATACTATTTAATCCCATCACGCATCTATATAAACAACAATTATACTTGTCTAAAAATAATAATGAAACAAACTCCTGCTTAGAATACATTCACACTTGCTTGAATGATATATCACACATGCTTGAAATTTAACATCCAATTCTACAAATAAATCCTGTGTCTATAAGAAAGATAAAATAATGTCTGATTGATTAAAGCATAACACTATTTCAATGCTACTAAGCTCTATCCATGTGCATCTAGAACATATGAAAAATAAATTATTAGTAGAATGAACTTAATTCAAATCAGGAATAAATTAGAATGCAATTACTTAATTGAACAAACAGGAAGCTATGGGAATAGAAAGACAATTTCTATCTACTTAAAATGAAACAAAACTCCTCACTACTCAAGGGGGCCCTCCACGAGAAGCATACTATCACTCTATTGATCAAACGCTTAACCATGCATGAGAAAACAAAATGATTATTTTATAAACATAGCATTAAAAACAAAGTTTAAGTATCACTATTGCATCCTTACTTAACAACATTTTCATTTCTGCCGAGAGGCGTATTTATAGAGCTCATAGTAATAATTTTTTCAGAGCTATATGCCTAATCCCTTTCAATAGAAACTATAATTAACTTGAAAATATATCATAACGTAATTTGCTCAATATTTTCTATTATCAAAGTAAATCATGAGGCATAAATCTCATTCTCGCTCTCCTGTTTCCAACTACAGAGGTTGACTTCATCTTTTACCACATCAACAGGACCTGCTTCCATCGATCTAGTTCATGAGAATATAAGGATATCGTTGAGTGCATCAATTACCACCTACCCATATATTTCGCTTCCCAGCTGTCACCTTGGAACCTGTCAAACCATCGACTTGGGTGTAGAATCGTGTATTAATTGCAGAATTATTACAATTCGGTAGCTGAAGTAAACATTAAACTAAATAATAAATAACATTATCAATTTAAGAAATACAAGACAATTGTATACCTGCCCTGTCATAATTCTTGTGATTTGATGCCCAATGTGTGATTATGAAGGTAAAAAAGGGATAGATAGAGTGAAAAAGGGTGTAAAAAATAAGCAATTGTGAGGCTCAACAAACCATTTAATGATTATACTTCCAAATCATGTAGAAACCTTGTAGTGATTCATTCTGATTTTTATAGGCCTATGCCTATTTCTTCTACATATATATATATATATATATATATATATGATGAATGATTACACCAAAATGTGTTGGGTATACTTGTTGAAAAGAAATCGTAAGCTTTTGATGCTTTTATAAAATTTCATGCATGGATCGAAAATGATGCACAATCACATATTGGTTTCCTTTATACTAATAATGGAAAAGAATGTACTTCTAATGAATTCAAAAATTATCTTCACCAACATGGGATTCAAAATCAAACTATTATTCCTTGCAATCCTCAACAAAATGGTGTAGCTGAAAGAATGAGTAGGACTTTTTTAAATATGATTTGCTCAAAGATGTTTTTCAAAAATGTAAAGCTATTGTTTTGGGATGATGCAATTCTATGTGCAGTATATGTCAAAAACATATGTACATATCATGCTCTCAAAATAAGACTTATAATGAAATGTGGTATATATGGCCACATTCCTTTGGCATGGGATCTCAGGATATTTTTATGCACTTACTATACCTTAATTCCTAAGGAAAAAGGAAGTAAGCTTGATACAAGGAGTCAAAAGTGCATATTCTTGAAGTCTTTAGATACCACCAAAGCATATTGTCTCTATGATGAGGTAAATAAGAAGTTTACACTATCCAGAGATGTGATTTTTCTTGAATCTTCCAACATTGACAATACTATTGAGTAGAAGCTTGATCATTTGGATATATTCAATCATGCAAAAACTTATCATGAATTTGATAGCGATATTCCAAATTTTGAAGGGGGGATCCCTATCTTGGGTCAATATATGGAATCTCCTTCTGAAGCAATGTCTCTCCCTCATGAAGTTTTGACCACTCCTTCAAATCAAGAAGACCATTTGAGTGATGTTATTGATAATATCGGAAGGATAAATCTTGATGTAACCCCATCTCAATCAATAATTCAACATTTACAATCTTAGAAAGTTCCCCCAAAATGGATGACCAAAACACTTGAAAGTGTCTAGCACGATGAGGTCAAAAAGATAGGAAATAGAAGTTCCACTAGACAAAATGGAGGTGATGTAGTTGATTCTGATTCAGATGATGGTATGGATGTTTCATATGATTGTGAATTGAATTTTTCTACAAAATTTGAATCAACTTCCTTTAAATAATTTCCTTCTCATAATGAATGGAAAGAAGCAATGTATAAGGAATATGATGCTCTCATAAACAAATGAACATGGAAGTTGGTGGACCCTCCATTTGGAACAAAACCAATTGGTTACAAGTGGGTCTACAAGAACAAGTATAAATTATATGGCTTACTTGAAAAGCACAAGAAAGGCTCATGATAAAAGGATTTGCATACAAATAAGGTGTCAATTATGAAGAAACCATTTCCCCCACAACAAAATGGGCCACCATCCAAACTCTCTTTGTCTTGGTATCTCAGAATGTATGGAAAGTCCAACAAATGGATGTGAATATTGCTTCCTTAATGGAGACTTGAAATAAAATGTATTCATGTCTCAACCATAAGACGTTCTTATGAAGGGACAAGAACAGAAAGTATGCAAACCTATCAAATCCTTATATGGACTAAAATAAGCATTGTGATCCTGGTATGAAAAATTGATTGAGCATCTTATGAAATTAAATTTCAATTAATTTTATTTTGATGATGCAACTCTATTTTTCAAGAAAGTTGGAATAATGATTGTTTGTCTTGTGATATATGTATATTATTTGTTGATAATAGGGAACAATGAAAACCATATTTCACCCATAAATAAAGAGTTGAAGAAAGGATTTGAGATGATATATTTGGGATGCTTCACTACTAATTGGGCATTGAAGTGACCCAACATCTAGGGTATATATTCCTCTCTAAAAAAAGTATATTAGAGAATTGTCGAACAAGTTTGGCATGGATAAATGCAATCATTTTCCACTCCAATGGAACCAAATATAAAGCTCACATCTAAATAAGGAAATGAATTCGAGGATGCAACTAAGTATATATATCTTGTGAGAAGTCTTATATACCTCACCACTACCAACCCATATATTTCATTTGATGTTAGAAACCTTTGTAGGTTTATGCAAAATCCTTGTGAAGGACACTAGTCTATTGTAAAAATAGTTCTAAAGTACTTGAAAGGAACTCAAGGCTTTGCACTCAAATATTCACATGAGGGTGACTTCAACTTGATTGGATATTCTAATTCAGACTTTGATGGAGATAAGGAAATTAAAGTGTCTACTTTAGGATATTTTATGAGTCTTGGATTATGAGTTATCTCTTGGAGGCTAGTATTGCAACAAGAATGTTGCAACTCCTAGGGTTAACAACCTAAATTATCAACCAAGGGTTTGTACAAACTTAAAAGGTGTTGACATTATAAGCGCAACAAGCAATGTGTCCTCTTTTCATTGATTTGATGCAATGAAATGAATATCATGAAATAAAAGCCTCAAATAATTGAAAAAATGGAAACATTAATCTATTTGTAGGATGTACATCAATACTCTAATTACAGAATGTGGAAAGTTGCTTTGAAAAAGGAAATTTGATCTTTTCAACAATACTGCTTGTAACTAAAACCTTAAGGAAACATGAATTCAATAATAAGGTCTAATATACTTTGCATTGATGAATCACCCTTTTTATCACTATGTTCAAGGAAACTTAGCTTTAGTAACATAATCCATGTACATTTCATAAGAAAACATTCATTGTTATTCAAATGTGGAAATCTATCTTCTAATTCTAATTGCAGATTTGTACTTACAGTGAAGGAAAGGTTGGTCTAGAGTGTTCTTTGGTCCTCCCCAATCATGGATTGAGAGCCTAGGGGTAATAATTCAATCTCAAGAGACAAAAAATCAAGCTTCTAGAACAAATCCGGTCAAGTCTGGACACTGCTACATGATGCTACAGGATTGCCTTGTTTTGCTACAGGATTGGATGCGTGAGAATTTTAAGGGTTGAAAAAGTGATATAAAGTTGGGAAAGGGTAGTGGAAGGTATGAGAGGGTTTTATGTTTCCATTTTCAATCTTAGTACCCTGCAGGGGCCCATCTTGCACAAGGAACAATGCACACTGTGGCCTTCAACAAACCATAAATTTACTCTTGGTAAAATATGTTTTGGATGAGTTTTTTTAGGTAGAAAGAAGGAGACAGTGGTAGAATAAGGAGTGTAAATAACAATTCTAAACCTGAGAATCCACTATAACACCTACACACCACAAAAATATTATGATTTTTATACTTGAAAAGACTAAATACCTAGTCATCTAGCTAGTCTATCCTTTGAGTTATCTCACCAATGACAAAGAAAATCGAATGAAAATGAGATGGGTTAAATTTTGTTATTAATTAGAATTTCATAGGAATCCATTAAAAATGAAATCACTCAAAAATTCCCCTTTTAAGTGTTAAAAACTAGCATAAAATTTCTACTCCCAAAACTAGAAAGTCAAGAATCAATGAGCTAGTTAACCTACCAAATGCCTAACCTAATCAAGTGAAAACGTTTTGGGGTAATTTTTTTTATTAACTTGAATTTTTTGAGGACTTAATCCAAGTGGAATCAACTCACAATAGACTCTTTAACGTGTGCTAAAAAATAACAAAAAATTAGTACTAGCTTGCTACAAGAGACTTCCAGAAATTCTAGATTTCTAACCTAGTAAACCAATCCAAGTAGGTCAATGAGGAATATGAATTTTAAAAGTGTTTAAAGGATGAATAATTCTTGTGAATTCATAAATAACTTTCAAAACAAATCAATTCAATAATTTAACCAATATGACCTACAACAAAAGAAGCATGAATAGTAAATGCGAAAATAAAAGATGCAAGTGAAAAAGACATTCAAAGAAAATAAAGAAATTGTACAAGAGGTATTTGAGGCTCCTAGGATGGCCAAGCCAAAGGATAATTAGAGTCCTATGAAGGAAACCAAGCTTTAGAAGCTAAAAATGGCACCAAACTTCATTATTTGAATCAGTCCAAGTACATCCCTGCTAGAAATGAAAGTGGAGTTGCTAAATAACAAGTTTTCTTCACAAGAAGACTAAGAAATACATGACACTAGAGGAAAATTCGAATTGTTACTCATCCAAATAGATGGGGAAGCATCCTCATTGAAAGGAGGAAGCTTTCTCCTCCAAAATACCTCAAAAAATGGATCTGGTTCCCAACAATGGAATCTTCATTAAATGACAAGGAACACATTCCTAGATTTTCTCAATAATTGGTGCTACAAAATTTGTCAATAATTTCATGATATTGAGTTCATTTGTTATCTAATATTGGTCCATACTATAGTAGGGAGTAAGTCCCTATATTATCTCATTCAGAATTTACTCAATATTCTGCGAAAATAAATAATAATAGGCACATAATATGCAATTATCTCTAAACCTTCCTAAGAACGTATTAAAGCTAGAAAAACATTATTAAGTGTAGAAGGAGATATTTAATATAGCCTTTATGCTCATAAGAAAGGTTATATGGGCCTTACTTTGTGTCTAATTTGGAAGCACGTCATACCCCCTACTGAAACTGTTGCTCATCCTCTTAGGAACCTATCCATCTTCTTGCCCTGTTGTTCTTCTTTTATGCCTTAGATGACTTTTCCAACGTCCCATACTGATGTGGATGTATCCTCCCTTGCTATATAAGATTTGTGTTTTTCTCAATTTCGAACCATTCCTTTGATTCTCCCTCTTGTTTCTAGTATTCCAGAAGTATTAGTTGATTCTCCTCCTATCATGACTTCAATAAAATTTTATCAATATGGAACAAAGAGTATTTTTTTTGCTACAATATTCTGAAGTTTTTTGTGTGATAGTTTTTACGGAAAGGGAGGTAGAATAAATGTTCTTTTTATTATGCTAAGGAGAAGGGATAATTCAACATGCAACCCAAGACAATTTATCCTTAATTCTACCATGTTCATGACACAAATTCACTGATCTTTCTTACTGAGCTTTAAATATGTGGTAGCTACAGAGTACGATTTTGAGAATTGAGAGAGTTTTAAGGGTTTCCATGCTAACTATTGGTGGGGAAAATGTGTACTTACCCTTTCCCTCATGATTATTCCCCCTTCTTAGGGTTTGAGGGAAATTTTGACCACTATCAAGCTTCCTATAGTAGACCATTTCAATCCTATAGTAGTCTGTTCTGATCCTATAGCAGCCTGTTTTTATCCTATAACAGCTATTCTAATCATATAGCAACACTTTCCCAGTCCTGTAGTCCCTCTACAATGATCTATGAAAGCAATAGCTCGAGTAGTTTGTCCTTTAACACCAGTGGAAAGCCTCCTTAACTTTAAATACATTTTTTTATGTGTCTCATGAGACTCTAGCACACTCGAATTTTTGGTGGGAGAAAATAAATTGCATGCCAATCTCAAGACAAGTTCATATTTGTATTATAATGCTCAACTTCATAAGAGAAAAAAATCATACTTTCATTTCCTTTCATTCATAGATCTACTACAGGATGTTTTGTGGACAAAATTGATCAACTACATAGACTTCTTTTTCACAAAAGGGTAAGGAAAATCTGGTATTTACCCTTCCCTTGGATATTCCTTCATAAATCTATGTTTTTGTAGCCGAAATTTCTCATACTGGGCTCCTTTACACCTCTCAGGACAATCCTGTAACACACAATTTGTATCTTGTAGGACACAGTCTGTATCCTATAGAAACACCTATAGGATCTTGTATAAGACAATATGATCCTATAGTAGCATGTATGTATATTGTAGAAGTTCCTTTTTTCATGCCAAGAGGTGGTGGGTCCTCTTTATATATATATATATTTTAAATTTTTCTCTTTTTTTTTCCATATAAACAATATTGCATGCAAAATAAACTCGGAGTGACAAAAATTAACTGAGTTGGCCCCACCTTCCCATTCATACTTCTTGTCCTCTATCATGACTAAAGATAACAACCCAATTTCTCAAGTTTTCTTCACTTTTTTCATGCTCCTCTCCCACACATGTGGGTGTCTTAGTGGAAAAGTGAAGTTAACTGCTAGATAAGCTCGAGGTTGCTCTGCTACTAATTTTCTCTATAAAAAAACTTTTCCTTCATATACTTGCAATATTTTTTTTGAGTTAAAACGAGTCCATAGGAGAGGATTTGAGGATTTCATACCTAGTATTTACACTTGATGTGTTTTTGCAGGTGATATTGAGGTTGTTGTCATGACTATTGAAGCTACCTTTGGTGGTTTAGAAGCTAGTAATGTTGATTCTTTGATGGTTTCATTGCACATCTGGACACGAGGGAGGTTGTTTTTTAGTGTCTTCTGTGAGGTCAATTCTTTTTTTCCCTTGCTTCCCACAATACAAAAAAAATTATGTTCTTTGTTGGCTGAATCTCGATGATGCATGTCCTTTGTCTTTTGTGTAGGTAATCTTAGAGTCAGGTGTTATAGCTTGTTGGGTGGTTAAGAATCCTATAGAAGTTGATAGGAGGTCATATAGCTACTAAAGGATCTAAATTAAAATCCTCAAGTGTTCATGGTGAATGAATTCTAAATTTGGTGCTCTAGTTGTGGTTTGGCAGGGGATGTGCAGACTCTTACAGGATTGTGTGTCTTCCTGTAGAAGTCACACAAATCCCTATATGACAATAATATCCTTTAGATAATGCTTCCAAAAGAAATGATAATTCATGATCAATCTATGGACAAGGATCATAAGCCTTGGTTGTGGTGAAAGTAATGAAAGAAGGGGTGAAAATGGGGTTTTTTTATGGACAAAGATGATTATTGGGTGGCGAAGTGGCTAAATGGTGCGGAGGATGGGTGATAGTGGTGTGGTGGGATCCTCTTTTCATTCCCACAAGGAAATCATAAAATTTGAACCCTCTCTCTATGCTGAACACAATCCTATAGCAATTTTGGCCAATCCTGTAGCACTACAAGACAATCTTGTAGCAAAAATTTTTAATTTGTATCTCTTAAACGGTAAATAGGATTCACCTGAATTGTTTTTAGAACGTTTCCATTATCCTTATGCTTATCCCCATAAAAAAATCTTAGCCAATCGATGCACAAATATCGAGAAAAAATAAAAATGGTTCTAGGTGATGGTGGTCGATTTCTGAAAAAAAAATGTGCACTAGAATTTGCTAAAATTTCTTGAGCATGTTACCATCATCCTTTTGCATCTCCCCATGAAACAAATTGACCAATGGATGCACGGTTTTCAAGATATGGTAAAAACAATTCCTTTCCTACATATTTTAGCAATCCTGTAGCATATTACAACTTTTCTATAAAAATTCAAGGCAACAATGAAAATGAATGGGAAATTACATGAGAATGATGGGTGGATGTTGGAAATGCATGATGGTGATGGATTGGTATGGCCTTGGTCCTATTGGAGCATCTGGGAAAAGGAGGTGAAAGAGTAACTTTGACTTCCCTTGACTAGATTTTTGATCAACATTTTCTTATGGCGCTAGCTTGTTCTTGTTGCTTGTAGAGGTTGGAGATCACTTGCATTCATCATAGAGACATACCTAAGGCAACAAAAAAAAAATGTTTCCCTAGGCCTATGTTTGACAATTTAATTGACCTTAAATTGCTTGCATAAATTATCACCTAGGGCTAGTAGGTTGATGAAGTGTAAGTGCATGGTATGTGCTAAAAGCCTTTTATTATAAATTAAATTGAGTTATTGAGATACACATGTCTTCTATAAGTAAATTAGTTATTCCTATAAAATAAGATTAACTCTGCAATGATGATCACACTCTCTTGCTTAAAACTACTTTTTCTTATAGAAATCTCACACTCTGCTTTGAAATAAAGAAAATATCACACTTCTGCATATATGTAAATCAATCTCACACTTGATGTAAATGAAAATTAATTCCACACTTTGCATAAATAAGAATTATATACACACACTCAATTGCAGAAGCAAAAACTACTATTTAATCTCATCACACATCTATATAAACAATAATCATACTTGTCTGAAAACAATAATGAAACAAACTCCTGCTTAGAATACATTCACACTTTCTTGAATTATAGATCACACATGCTTGAAATTTAACATCCAATTCTACAAATAAATCCTCTGTCTATAAGAAAGATAAAATTTTGTCTAATTGATTAAAGTATAACATTATGTCATTTCTGCTAAGCATTATCCATGCACATTCATAATCTATGAACAAATAAATTATTTGTAGAATGAACTTAATTATAATCAGGAATAAATTAGAATGCAATTAGTTAATCGAACAAATAGGAAGCTACGAGAATATAATGACAATTTCTATCTACTAAAAACGAAACAGAAATCCTTACTACTCGAGAAAGCCCTCCATGAGAAGCAAACAATCACGCTAATGATCAAACACTTAACCACGCATGAGAAAACGAAATGATTCTTTTATAAATAGAGTATTAAAAACAAAGATTAAGTCTTACTTTCGCGTCCTTAATTTAACAACATTTTCATTTCTTCCAAGAGGAATATTTATAGAGCTCATTGCAATAAATTATTCATATCTATATGCCTAATCCCTTTCAGCAGAAACTATAATTAGTTTGAAAAGATATTGTAACATAATTTTCTCATGATTTTCTATTATCAAAGCAAATCATGAGGCATAAATCCCGTTCTCGCTCACCTATTTCCGACTACAGTGGTTGACTTCATATTTTTTTGCATCACCAGGACCTACTTCCATTGATTTGGTTCATGAGAGTAGGAGGAAATTGTTGAGTGCATCAATTTCCACCTGCCCATATATTTTGCTTCCCAACTGACACCTTGGAACCTGTCAAGCCATGGAATTGGTTGCAAAATCATGTATTAGCTGTAGAATCATTGCAATTTGGTAGCTAAAGTAAACATTAAACTAAATAATAAAGAAAATTATTAATTTATGAAATACAAGACAATTGTATACCTACCATGTCATAATTCTAATGATTTGATGCCCAATGTGTGATTATGAAGGTCGAAAGAAATATATAGAGTTAAAAGGGTGTCAAAAAGAAGCAATTGTGAGGCTCAACATTCCCCCACATAGAGGTCATTGCATGTCCTCATGCAAAAATTTCAAAATTGATGAACCCTTCCTGTTACTGAACTCCTTCAGATACTTGAGCTAAAACATCCAGATTTGTCTTCTTTGCCTTCTTCTTAGTGATTTCCATCCTTGGTTTCTTCATCAGAATCTTATACTTCAGACTTATGACTTTTCTCTTAAGAGATTTGTTCTTTTCTTTTAGCTTCTTATTCTTATCATACCATAGAGAAATATGTAAGAGAATATTGTCATTCTTGGTCCTTTGTATTTCATTATGCACTTTCAATGTTTCATGTTCCTATTTTAAGTGTCTATTTAGTGTCTCCAATTCATAAATTTCCTGTTTGAGAGTATCAATAATTGGAGGTTCTTATAGGCTGAATTTATTTTTTCTTGATTTGAAGAGGATGTCGTGGCCTTTTCTATAGCTATTTTCTCCAAATATTTTATATAATCATATGTCCCCTTTTGGACTGGGTCAATTTCAGGTGTTCTTCTTACTATATTAACAATTGGTGATGGAAATGTAGGTGATGGAATTGGTGAAAAAATAATTGGTGATGGAGCCTTTAGCCCTTCTTCTTCCTCTATATTGACAAATTCGATGGATTTTCGAGATGATTCCTTCATTGTTTTTTTGAGTCTTGTACTCCTCCTGACAGTGAATGAGGTTTTAGTGAGAGGAATTTTCTTTGGAACTTTTCTTTGTTTTGTCTTTGCTTTCTCTATTTCATATTTTTTTCTTCTAGATATCATTTATTCCTTATCATTGGTTTATCTTCTTCTAACATTCTTCTTTTTAAAATTTTCTAATACACCAACAAGGGTAGTTTCATCTTCTCAGGGCTGCTCTTGTTATAGAGGTAGGCCATCTTTAGGGTTTAGAGATAAATTTCTTCTACTTCTTTTTATTTTGTTGTTGGGTTCTTCCTGTTCTACCTCTTCAAAGTGGTTTCTGACTAGAAAACTTTCCCAATCATCTCCTATACTTTTGAGGTGGGCTTCAATCAACATTTTTATCAAGTCGTGATGATACATTATATTTTCAATATATTGCACTTTTCTCTAAGTATTACCGACCATTTTCTTCAAACTATTGAGTAACAAATAAGGCAAATTAATTTCATTACCCTCAAGGAAATGCATCATCAAATGTATATGAAGAAAAATATAATGTTGAATCTACCTTCACAGGTAATAAATTTTTGAATAATCAACAGTAAATTTCTCCATTTTCTTTTAAGAGTTGTACTTGGGATGCCTTTATTAAAGATTGAAGTGTCCATACCTGGGTTTTTGAGAAATGTCCTCCATTCATTTCCTTCAATTCCTCTATTTTTGAACCATCTTTCACCAACCCTAGGTAGCTCAATTACTTCTTACATGAAATATTATGTCACTCCTATTTTCACACCTCCAATTTCTGCCTCAACTCCATCAAATGCTCAGGCAAAGGACTTTGTTACTTCTTTGTCATAACCATTAATTTTTTCTACAAATTCCAACCATTGTACTTGCTGTAACATCTGTCTGACTTGTGGATAACCCTCCATGAATTTATTCCCATCCGAATCTATCCTCACAATAACCCCTATGTTGGCAAATTCTTAACTTGAATTTTCTTCTTTTGAAAAGGTTATGGAGCGAAAATGGCCTTGGGAAACTGAGTATGGATGAGAGTGAAATCGTCAATGGAAATGAGTGAAAAGGCTTTCGAGAAAACAGAGTATGATTGAGGGCAAAATTATCAATGATACAAGACTTATGAAAAGGAGTATCTGCACAATGATGAGTGATGAATGGCTTACGTACAACTTTGTTGATAGGACGTAGTATTTATAGTTAAGTCTAAAGTTGGAATAGTAATGATTACTTCAAATGGCTAGCAACATCTATTTTATTTCATAATCTAATGATTCTTACCTTTATTATTTAATCTAATATTTACATACCTCTGGATTTATGATTCTAATGCTTTAATTGACCTTTGTATATTGTCCTTGAATGCCTTCAATTGCAAGTTCGATCATTTTATTATGCCAAGTTCTTCAATTGTCCCAGTTGATCCTTGTCAGTCTCAGTTGCAAAATTTTGTTAAAGAAGAAGGTTCTCAACAATTTTGTAGCTGCTTATTTTGAAAAGAAAAAGAGGGTTACAAGGAAAATGGGATTAGAATAGATTTTAAAAACAAAATCTAGGGTGCCAAGAGTACTTGGTTTTCATCTTAAATTTTATGTATAAACATGCCAATTGTGTTGGTTTTCATGTTTATACCATTTTATTTTATTATATATATATATATATATATATATATATATATATATATATATATATATATATATATATATATATAGATATATATAACGAAATGCTTTGTGAGTCAAGTTGGAGAGGAAGGAGAATCTTTCTTAATCACCTTCAAATCAATATTGTCTTGCAGATTTTTGATAAATTCTTCCCTTGTCAATGGTTTATGATAAATTATCAATTAATGACCATTTATAAGGAATGCCACTTTTTCTTCATCAATGGTTCTAATCCTGACTGCACCATTATCAAACAAAGTTTCAATCTCATAAGGCCCAAGCCAATGAGTTTGAAATTTTCCTTAAAAATATTTAAATTTTGAGTCGAAAAGTAATGGCCAAACTCTTGGCTGAAATGTCCTTTCTTTTATGAATTTGTCATGCCAGTTGTATCTTTGTTGTTGAACTATCTTGTTTCTTTGAATAGCATCTTGTCTCATCTCATCTAGTTCTTTCAGTTGCTCTATTCTTTGTTTTTGTGCTTCAGATAGATCAAGACCCAATTTAACTACCGTCTTGAAGGTCTTTACCTGGAAATCAATAGGAAATAAGACTTGCTTCCCATAAACAAGTTCATAGCGATTATGTCCTGTGGTATTTATCCATGTGGTACAGTATGCCCACAAATCTTCTAGAATGTTTTATGCCTAGTCTCTTCTATGCAAATGCATAGTCTTGGTAAGAATTGCTTCAATTACTTTCTTGGCAGATTCCACCTATCCATTTTCATGTGGATGATATGGAGTCAATTTCGATGTTTGATATTTTATTCCTCCATTATCTTCTGTAGTATGTACCAACCTGGATGTAAATTGAGTACTTTGATCTATCAAAATTTCCCTTGGGATACCCGAATGGGTAAAGGTATCCTCAAAAAGAACTGAAACTACAACATTTTCAGTAGTAGAAGGAAGTGCTTTATCTTCTACCTAGTTTGTAACATAATCAGTGCAAACAATAATGTACCTTTTTTGTCTTGATGGTGGATTTATTGGATTAACAAAATCTAGAGCCCATTTCTCAAAAGGTTCAATGAGTTCCTGATGTTGTAGAGACATTTCAGCTGAAGGAACATGTTTCCCCATTCTTTGACAACTATCACATATCTTAACATATTCTTTGGAATCCTTAAAAAGGGAAGGCCAATAATATCCTAAGAGAAGGACTTTCTAAGTAGTTCTTTTATCAGGAAAGTTTCCTCCACATGGTTCATCATGACAAGCCTTTAATATCTCTGGTACTTCATCTTCTCTGACACATCTCCAAATGATCAAATCTGGCCCTATTTTGTATAATTCTCCATTTATCCATGAGTAAGATGCACTAATTTGAATTACCTTTATTTTCTCTCGAGGAGACAAATATAGTGGTAACTTCCTTGTAGCCAAATAATTAGCAATATCTACAAACCAAGGAGATTTAATAGATATTGCAAAAACATATTCATTAAAGACATTATCTTCTATAGGTACATCATTATTATCATTTTGAATCCTAGATAGAAAGTCAACAACTGCATTTTTTTTCTAGGTCGATCCAAAATAGTAATATTGAATTCTTTTAACAACAATAACCATCTTGTAATTCTGCCATTAGTGATTGGTTTATTTATTAAATACCAAATTGTAGAATGTATGTACAAAGATTTCATAACTAGTGCTGTACTGCTTGAATTTATTAATGGTTTGGACACTAACTAAAAATCCTTTTCTGTTACAGTATAATTTAACACTATAGTTGTCAAATTTTTACTGGTGTATTAAATGGCATAAGGAGTTGAATCCTTTTGTCCTAATAAAACTCCTAAAGTTGTATCTTAAGCATTAGTTGAAATGTGAATAGGTAGTTTCCAATTTGGTCCTCTTAGAATGGGTGCTTTAGAAATCTTTTCTTTCAATGTTTCAAAAGATTTTTGGCAATTAGGATTCCAAATGAATGCATAATCTTTTGTGAAAAAATTGAAAAGTGGAGAAGCAATTTTTGTAAATTTTTCTATGAATCTTCTATAGGAACCAGTAAATCAAAGAAAACTTCTAACATCTCTTTGAAAAGCTGGAATTGATAATTTAGAAATAAATTCTACTTTATATGTATCCACTCTAATTCCACTCCCTGAAATATGGTGTCCTAAAACAATTCCCTCATTAAACATCATAAAACATTTTTCATGGCTTAATGAGAGATTTGTTTCCTTACATCTAATGAGAACTTTTTCCAAATTTTAAGAGCTTCTTCAAAGGAATTTCCAGAGGCAATAAAATCATCCAAATAAAATTCCACACAATCATCAATTAGATCAGAGAAAATGCCTAAAACTGCTCTTTGGAATGTTGCAGGTTCATTACATAATCCGAAATGAAGTATTTGGCAGGCATAGGTTCCCCATGGATACATAAAATTAGTTTTATCTTGATCTTATAGGTTTATTTGGATCTAGTTATATCCACTAAAACCATCAAAGAATGATAAATATTTCTTTCCTGCCAATGTATCTAAAACTTGATCTATAAAAGGAAGTGGAAAATGATTTTTTAAAGTGAATTTATTCAATTCCCTATAGTCAATGCATACTCTCCATTTTCCATTCTTTTTAGGAACAATTACTAATGATGAAACCCACTGGTTATCTGATATTGGATAAATGAAATTCACATTCAATAAATTTTGTAGTTCCTCTTTAACAATTTCCCTTAAATTTGGATTCATTCTCCTATGAGGTTATCAATTGGTTTGGGATTTTCTTCAATGTAAATATGATGTATACAAGTATTAGGATCAATTCCTTTCATGTTAGTGTATTCTCATGCATAAGCAAATGAATGTTCTTGTAACATTTTTATTAAATATTTCTTTTTAAATTCTTCCAGATTATTATTGATATTCAAGGTTTTTTTCTAGAAATATTTCTATTGAAGAATTGCCAAATATTTCCGTAGAATCTAAAGATAATTGACCACATGATAAATATTCAATATTATATTGTTCTTGAAAACTTTGATTATATTCACAATGTGATGAAGATTCATTATTTTCCATTAAATTCAAAATCTGATCTTCTTCATCTATTTGTGAAGTAACAAAGATTGTTCGTATATCAATATCATCATCTATCCATTCTTCACTTTCTACCTCTAGTGTTGTTTTTGCAGGAGGATATAATGTGAATTTCTTTGTTGAAATTCCATAATAAATAAACATATCACCAGATCTACAACTTATAAAGGATTAGTTGTAGCTAACCATGGTCTTCCTAGTATCAATGGGTGTCCTCCTAAACTACTCTTGGGTGCTAGAATCATAAAATCAACAAGATACTCCCAAGAATCTAAGGATACAAATATGTCTTCTAATACTCATGTTTAATAACATATGTGCCTGCTAATTGCAACAATGTAGGATTATATTGAAGATTAGGAAGTTTCAACTGATTCATAATTTGTTTCCTTGTGATGTTTATAGTTGCTCCTAAATCAATCAATGTGTTTGGAATTTCGATACCATTGATATGTGTTTTCACAATGGGACTTCCTGGATCAAGATATTTTTGAATTGTTGTTTTTCCCATCATGATATCTACAATTTTTCCAACTAATTGAATTATTTTGATTTCTTTTCTCTTTCTTCCTAGTCTTTTAATACTTAACTCCCTGATTGTCTTTGCAAATATTGGTATTTCTTTGATAGATTGTAACAAAGGAATTTTTATACAAACATTATTCAATTCATCTATCATATCATAATCAGGCAATAAAATATGTTTTTCTACACCCTTATCAAATTTCAATCTCTCAGGAAAAAGTTGGTGTTTGAACAAATACTGAAGGTTGTTCTATGATGGGAGTTGAGTTTATTGGAATATCATCAAAATGTGCAAGGGTGGTTTGTTTTTGAGATTTTTCTTCTTGATTAAGAGATTTCTCTTTTTCAGAGAGATTCTCCTTTTTAGATTCTTAAATAACAACTGATGCAGACTTCTTTTCCAATACTCTTTTAGATCTAATTTGGACATTGTTTAGATATAATGGATTTATCATGTAGGTTTGGAAATTTTTTCCTTCCATATTGTAAATAGGTTGTGAATTTTTATTATTATTTGGATTTGGAAGTAGTTGGGTAGGAAATTGATTTGGTCTTGGATTCTGAGGTTGAGTTGGTTGAACATGTTGAGGAAAATAATGTGGTGGAAAAATAAGGTAAGGTTGTTGATACTGAGGATATTTTCCGTAAGTATTTTTCCATCCTTGTGCCCAAGGTTGAGGCCAATATTTCCAAGGCATGGGCATAGTCTAAAATTTTGGTGATGGTTGTGCAAATGCTTGAGTGTTAAAACCTTGGGTCATATTTGGTTGTGAATTTTTCCATGGTCTCTTAGCAATAAAACAAAGGGGATCTACTTGATTTGGTATTAATTCCTCTTGATAAACAAATTTAAGACCTCGTACTGAAGGAAATTCCTTTGTATCATGATTTTATGCACATATAACATAGGTATATATGCTTTTTAAGTCAAGAGGGAATTCTCTCAGAGAATTTTTTTTCTACATTTGGGGCAAAAGATTGATAATGCAACATTTCCAACATTTTTCTTATTTTGTACTTTAAGGGTATCTATTTGTTCACTAAGACTCCCCAAAATGTTTGTTTTAAAGTTGTCAAGAAAATTTCCTAATTTAGCCCTACTTACTGTCCCAACTGCAGATTTATTAATCCTAGACATGAGAGGGTCTCTTGGATTTTTCCCAGTTCTTTCCTTACCTCTTGAAATGTATATGCATAACTTAAAAAATTCTCCAAATGATAACTGAGAAATATCTCCCTTACCCATCAAATTGAGAATATCGATCCACTCATCTCTGATTGATTTTAATAAGAGATATTTCAAATTTTCTTTATCTAATCCATGCATTTTAGCACTTTTAACATTATAAGAAAATCTTTCAATGAAATCTTCAAGATTTTCATTTTCTTTTTGCATCATTTTAAATACTTCATCCTTAATATTATGGGGCATATAATAGTCCTTATATTTATCTAAGAATGTATTTTTCATTTGTTCCCATGTTCTTATAGAATTTACTCCTAAGCCCATGAACCATTTTAATGTTGCATCCTTAAGAGTTGTTGGAAACAATTTCAACTTTTGAGTGTCAAGCAAGTAATCATAAGATCTACACAAGACTTCAAATTCAAAGAGAAATGTTTCAGGATCTTCACTTCTTAATCCATGAAAATTTGGAAGGATGGAGGGTGAGATGTTTTTCATTGTAGTTGTTGTATCTTCATCAAGGATAGGAAATCCAAAAGGTTCTGGATCTCCTCTACCTCCTCCTCTCCCTCTTCCTCCACCTCTTCCACCTCCCCTATTTCCTCCTCTTCCTCCTTCAATCCTAGGTTGTTCACCATTGATATTATGTACCTCTCCTTCCCTTCTCCAACCATTGTATATTCTTCAGAACTAATATAGGGTTCCAAAATTGGGTTTTCTAATTCCTCTTCTAGTTCTTCTAGTTCTTCTATCAATGGTAAGTTAAAATAAGTTTCTTCCTCCTCTTCTTCACTAGGGATTTCTAGTTCTTGTCCTAGAAGTTGCTCTCCAGTTGAAGATAGGAAAATTACTCCTTCTATTGGGGATGTAGGATCCTCTTCTTCTATTATTGCTTCAATTGATGAGGTTGGTGAATCTCTAGGTTGGATTTCGGATCTGAGTACCTCAGGAAGTTTATGTTTTCCTGCAAATGATGGAATATGAGTTTGAGTGGGTGGTGTGGCACTATGAGGTCGTGGTGGGGTGAGTGATGATGTTGGAATTAAGATTTTACCTCTACCTACAAATATACCTCTAGAATCTCTTTCCTATGCATATCATTTTTGTTTTTTTTTAAGTAAAAAGAAAAGACTCATATATATATATACTTCCTCGACAACAACGCCAAAATGTTTGACAATTTAATTGACCTTAAATTTCTTACATAAATTATCAACCAGGGCTAGTAAGTTGATGAAGTGTAAGTGCATTGTATGTGATAGAAGCCTTTTATTACAAATTAAATTGAGTAATTAAGATGCACATGTATTCTACAAGTAAATTAGTTATTCCTAGAAAATAAGATTAACTCTATAATGATGATCTCACTCTCTTACTTAAAACTACTTTTGCTTATAGAAATATCACACTGCTTTGAAATAAAGAAACTCTCAAACTTATGCATATATGTAAATCAATCTCACACTTGATGCAAATGAAAATTAATTCCACACTTTGCATAAATAATAATTATATACACACACTCAATTGCATAAGAAAAAAGGACCATTCAATCTCATCACACATCTATATGAAAAATAATCATACTTGTCTGAAAATAATAACAAAACAAACTCCTACTTAGAATACATTCACACTTGCTTGAATTATAGATCACACATGCTTGAACTTTAACATAAAATTCTGCAAATAAATCCTCTGTCTATAAGAAGGATAAAATTCTATCTAGTTGATTAAAGTGTAAAACTATGTCATTGCTGTTAAGCTTTATCCATGTGCATCCAAAATCTATGAACAAAGAAATTATTAGTAGAATGAACTTAATTCAAATCAGGAAGAAATGAGAATGCAATTACTTAAATGAACAAACAGGAAGCTATGAGAATATAAAACGATTTGTATCTACTGAAAATGAAACAAAAATCCTTACTGCTCGAGGGGGACCTCCACGAGAAGCAAACAATCACGCTATTGATCAAACACTTAACCATACATGAGAAAATGAAATCATTCTTTTATAAATAGAGCATTAAAAACATATTTTATATCTTAATGATGCGTCCTTACTTAACAACATTTTCATTTTTGCCGAGAAGCATATTTATAGAGCTCATAGCAATAAATTGTTTAGATCTATATGCCTAATCCCTTTCAACATAAACTATAATTAACTCGAAAATATATCGTAACATAATTCGCTCATGATTTTATATTATCAAAGCAAATCATGAGGCATAAATCTCATTCTCGCTTGCCTGTTGTCGACTACAGAGGTTGAATTCATATTTAACAACATCACTAGGACCTGCTTCCATCGATCTAGTTCAGGAGAGTAGGTGATCCAGATTTAAATAGGAACACAAAAAATTACAGATATAACCATAAATACAGAGATGTAGCAGAAATAATACTTCATTTCATTAATGTAAAATACTGAAATATGCTTACAAACATAAATGGAAATAAACCAGCTAGGGCGATGGTAGCTTATCTTTGAGAAGAGATGTGGCGGCTACATGCCTTTGAACTATCTTACAATGAGGCTCAAAGGCCTATTTATTGTTGAGAAACAATGGAAAACCATAAACCTCCAAAAACCTAACCCTATGAGATGAAGCACTAAACTATGGGCCCCATTTGGGTAAATTGGTACATCAACTTCCCAGGGTCATAACTTTGGCATCCAATCTCTATTTGACGTGCATAATACCTCATTAGAAATATCTATCCGAGGATTACAACTTTTGGATGAGGAACATTAGTCTATGGACCCATGGTTCTCCCAATTTTCCCAAAAAACATCCTTTAGGGCCTCAAAACGGCTCTGAAAGTTTAGGACCCGAAAAACTGCTAAAAATTGTAAATTGTGCTACAATTAAGGAAACTGAAAAAATGAAAGAGACAGTTGTGGGGGTCCAAGTGGGATAGGTGGGTGGCCACCAACATCCACCTAGATCATTGGGAGGAAATTGTTGAGTGCATCAATTTCCACCTACCCATATATTTCGCTTCCCAGCTGGCACCTTGGAACTTGTCAAACCATGAACTTGGCTATAGAATCATGTATTAGCTATAGAATCATTGAAATTCGATAGCTGAAGTAAAAATTACTCTAAATAATAAAGGACATTATCATTTTATGAAGTACAAGAAAATTTTATATCTGCCATGTCATAATTCCTATGATTTGATGCCCAATGTGTGATTATGAAGGTCAAAAAGAAATAGATAGAGTGAAAAAGGGTGTCAAAAAGAAGCAATTGTGAGACTCAACAAGCTACTAGTTGCCTCAATGAGGTTTTCAACTAGTAGTTCCCTAGGCACCTCAGAAGAGGTTTTCACCTAGGATCTTATTCATTTTTCTTTTTTATTTTTTCCAACTCACTAATTTCTTCATGGAGGTTTTCAATTAGTGAGCCAATCTCAGGTGCCTCAAAAGAGGCTTTCACCTCAGTTTTTTTTTTTTTTCCTCTTTTTCCTTTTTTTTTTTTTTTCCTCTATCCTACTCTACTTGAAAATAAAATCTCTTTCAAGTGTAGGAATACTTCCAATGGATCCATGTGCATAAGAAGATGATAGATAAACTCATGTGTAGGCTCAAAATATATTATTTGACATGTACCTGAATGTGAGAGATCAACTTCTTTAATGATGTCAAGAACTGTTGAAGAAGAGAGTGATGTTCCATCTTGTTGATTTTCTGGAACCAAATATCAATATAGTTGTGATGTCCTTGGTTCTCTTTCTTATCTAGATCATCTTGTATGTCTTCTCCTTCCATGATATTCAGATCTTGTTCTTTTTGTTGATTATTCTCTTGAACACATAGAGGATCTAATGGTAAACATGATGGAAGTTTCCCAAACTCTGATTCTAATATTTGTTCTTCATCAAGTGCAGCCCATGATTCTTTGGTCTCCTCATTTGAATCTTCTTTTTCTAAATGTTTTCCTTCAATGACATCAAGAGAATCTATTTTTTGCAATACTCTTCCAGAGCTAATATGAATACCATTTATATCAAGAGGAGTTGTTTGCAATTGTTGTACCTCAACATTATAAGTGGGTTAAGTTACTTTATTGTTTTGGTTTGGAAATGGTTGTACATGTAATTGAGTGGGAGTGGATGTTTGAGATATATGTGGTTGAGGTTATGGTCATGGTGTAGGTGGATGGTATGGATAGCATGGAGTTGTGTAAGGAGAACATTGAGGAAAAGTTTGAGGATATTGTGGATTTATCCCATAAGGTCCTTTCCAACCTTGTTGCCAAGATTGGTTTTGGGGTTGAGATAGCAAAGGTTTCTAAGGAAAGGGTGTGTTCCAATTACTTTGAGATGGTTGTGCATAACCTTGAAATTGTTAATTTGGTTCTTGCTTCATATCAGTTTACTAGGTTGCCATGGTCTTCTTGGAGCTACATAACATAGTTTCTCTGGTGATTGACTTGATCCATTGTCCTCTTGGTAAACTTCCTTCAACCTCGGTAATGATGGGGAATGTTTAGTAGCATGTGATTCTACATGGATAACACAAATGTAAAAATTATATTTTTTCTAATTTTGCATTCTACTTGTGAATATTTCTACTTTTTCACTGAGATTACTAAGAATTTTTGTTATAAAGTTATCAAGAAAATTTCCAAGTTCAACTTGACTTACCAATCTCAATGTTGACTTACTTACTATTGTCCTTTCTCTCGATATGTGTGTTATGAAACCAGCTCAAAAAGATAGAAAAGATAGATCAACGCCTTAGAATTCAACCTCTTCGAGGGGGCAACCTCCTTTACATTACACAAATGAATGATTCTTTGATGATTCAAATGACAAAACCTCCTTTCTATATATAGGAGTATAAGGAGTCACAATATAACCCAGCCGACCTAACAATAACAATATAAAGCACAAAAATAACAATAGAGGGATTCTATGGGGCACAGTAATAACAATATGGGGACTATAGGGGCACAACAATATTAATAAGGGATACAACTACAATAGTAATGGGGTAATCACTAGTATTATAGGGACCTAACATGCCCCTCTCCTTCAAAAAATTGTTGTCCTCAACACTTGAGTAGTTCTGGATGCTTCTGTATAAAATTCTCATCCTCCCATGTGGAATCTTCAGCGGATAAGTTCTTCCACTTGATGAGATACTCCAAAATTGATCGATTTCGTAGCTGTCGAGTTCTTGTTTCCGTGACTGCTTCTGGTTCCAATATAATTTTTCCTTCCTCGTCAAGTTCTGGAAATATTGTTTGAAATAGGAGCTTGTCGCCTATAACCTTCTTTAAACTTGAAACATGGAAAACTAGGTGCACTCGAGAAGCTGCAGGAAGCTCCAATTTGTATGCCATAGTACCAATATTTTGCAACACCTTGTATGGACCATAATACTTTGGTGATAATTTATTATCGTTCTTAGCTTGCTTGAGGGACATTTGTTTATATGTTTGTAGCCGTAGGAATACCCAATCACCTACATCAAAACTTCTTTTGCTACGATGTTGATCTGCTTGTTGTTTCATTCTATTCTGCGCTAACACAAGGTTATCCTTTAAGAGTTGGAGGACTTGTTGTTGATGCTCGATGTGATGTTCCACTGCTTGAACCTTAGAATTTTCTCTTAAATATGATGTGATGGATGGTGGTTGATATCCATAAAGTGCCATAAATGGGGTCATTTTTGTTGCTGTATGGAAGGAAGTGTTATACCACCATTCAGCCAGAGGCAACCATTTGACCCATTGTGTCTATTTATCATATACAAAGAAACGAAGATATCCTTCCAAACATTTGTTTACTATCTCAATTTGCCCATTAGATTGAGGATGATAAGATGAGCTATGAGCTAACTGAGTACCAAGACAGGAAAATAATTTTGACCAAAAATTTCCTGTGAAAATAGGATCTCTGTCACTTACAATAATCTTTGGGTTTCCATGTAGCTTTTGAATTGTTTCCATAAATGCAGTAGAAATTGTACTAACTTTAAATGGATGTGATAATGCACAAAAGTGTGCATACTTGGTAAGTCTGTCAACTACCACCATGATGACACTCTTTCCCTCAGCCTTGGGTAAACCTGTGATAAAAACCATTGAAACCTCCTCCCAACATTGGCTTGGAATGGATAAAGGTTGTAATAGACCTGGGGTCTTAATTGTTTCAACTTTATTTTGTTGGCAAACCAAACATTCCGCCACAAACTTTTGAATATCCGATTTAAGGCCATCCCAAAAAAATTCCTTCTTAACCCTGTGGTAAGTTTTTAAAAATCCTGAGTGCCCTCCTAAGGGAGAAGTGTGCAATTCCATAAGAATATTTTGCTTGAGTTGGGAATTCTTACAGAGGTATAAGCGATCTTTGTACCATAACGAATCATTTTGCCAGCTAAATGTATCATATGTACTAGAATCTTGTTGTAACTTTCGAATAAATGCCCACACTTCTTCATCATTCTTCCATTCCTCCCTTGCTTCGTTTATCCAATCTGGTTGGATAATAGAAATGCCGCACAACAATGCTTCCACATCCTCATCCTTTCTTGAGAGTGCATTAGCCACCACATTTTGCTTCCCTTTTTTGTAGATGATTTCAAAGTCATAACCCAACATCTTTATGACCCACTTTTGTTGCTCTTCAGAGGATAATTTTTGTTCTAAAAAATATTTAAGGCTATCATGATCCATTTTTACCTTGAAGTGTCTTCCCATTAGGTAGGGTTGCAGTTTGTTAAGTGCATGTAGTATTGCCAACATTTCCTTCTCATAAATAGCTTTGTGTAAAAAAATTCCCTTGATTGGACGACTTTCAAAAGCAATGGGTCTTTGATCTTGCATTAAAACAGCACCAATTCCATTTCCTGAAGCATCAGATTCCATAATAAAGGTTTTTGTGAAGTCTGGTGTAGTTAAGACCGGTGCTTGGCACATTGCCTCTTTAAGATGTTCTAAGGCCTTTGTTGCTTCTGGAGTCCATGAAAATGCATCTTTCTTCAATAATGTTGTTAGAGGTGCTGCTATTCTCCCATAATTCTTAACAAACTTTTGACAATACCCTGTCAACCCGAGAAATCCTCGCAGATGCTTTATGATGTGGGGATTTTCCATTCCTTAATGGATTTAATTTTGCTAGGGTCTACCTTAACTCCTTCATGAGATACAATGTGACCCAAATATTCCACCTCTTGTACTCCAAAGAAACATTTGGATCTTTTTGCATATAATTGTTTCTCCTCCAATAGTTGTAGCACCCTGTCAACATGTTCAACATGATTCTTCCAAGACTTTCTGTAGATTAGTATATCATCAAAAAATACTAACACAAATTTTCTAAGGAAGGGTTTGAAAATGGAATTCATCAAACCTTGAAATGTAGAAGGTACATTGGTAAGGCCAAAAGGCATGACCAAAAATTCATAATGACCCTCATGAGTTCTAAATGTTGTTTTCGGAATGTCTTCAGTCTTCATTCTGATTTGATGATATCCTGAATGAAGATCCAACTTGGTGAAGTAAATTGATCCATGCAATTCATCTAGTAATTCATCAATGACAGGAATTGGAAACTTATCTTTAATAGTGAGCTTGTTGAGCTCCCTATAATCCAGACACATGCACCATGATCCATCCTTCTTGTGCACCAATACTACTGGAGCAGAGAAAGAACTTTGACTAGGTTGAATTATACCAGCCTCTAGAATTTCTACAACCATACGTTCAATTTCACTCTTTTAGGCATAGGGATATCTGTACGACCTGATGTTTGGAGGAACACTTCCTGGAATCAGATGAATAGCATGATCATGATCACGAATAGGTGGGAGACCTTTGGGAGTCACAAATACCTTGGAATGATTGTCCAAGACTTTTTGGAGATTTGGAGAAATAGATGCTTTCAATGTGGAAACATCTAACGAACATAATTGTGCAATTACACCTCTTTGTTCCTTTTTTAGAAGCTTGGTCATACCGTTAGAGCTGATTATATTTCCCAGTTTCCTTGCAATACCCCTTAATTCAACTTCCTTTCCTTCCACAGAAAATTTCATGAAAAGTTCTTGAAAATTAAAAGCTATTATACCCAAGGATTGTAGCCATTGGACTCCTAGTACAACATCAGCACCTCCCATTGGAATGGAAAGCATTGGGCTAGTCAATACATATTCTCCCATGGATAGCTTGATATTATGGCACTTTCCAGAGAAATTTATTGTTCCTCCATTTGTAACCATCACTTGACACTCTGGTGCTGGATATAGGAAGCAATTCAATTCTTTTGCTACCTTACAATGAATAAAGTTGTGGGTACTTCCTGAATCAATCAACACTATTACCTTTTTCTTCTTGATTTGTCCTTCTATCTTGATGGTTTGAGGAGTGGTAATTCCAGCCAATGCATTACAAGATATGGTCGGATTCATTTCTTCTTTATCTAGGCTTTGTTCCTAGAGTATATCCTCTTCTTTTTACCTTTCTTGCTCCTTTTCTTCTTCCTCTTCACAATCTATGTAGAATAATTTCTTCTCAGCACACTTATGACCTTTAGTGTATTTGCTATCACAACTGTAACAAAGCCCTTTTGCTCTTTTTTCTTCCAATTGTTGTGGTGTCAACCTTATAGGTTGTGGAAGACTAGGGGCAACAACACTTCCATCTTTATAGTTGTGAGTGGTATGCTTCCTGGTTGCTATAATTTTGCTTTCCATTTTTCTTGCTAACCTGAATGCCTTCTCTAATGAATCAAGTTCCCAAAGGCAAACATCATGTTGGATATTATCCTTTAATGTCCTATGAACACATCAATCCTATGCTCCTCTGGAATATTTTTTACCCTTATGTTCAATTTTTGGAACTCCTCAATGTGCTCCATTATTGAACCCTTTTGTTTGAGACTTATCAATTGGCTAAAAAAAGTGTTGCTTTTGTATCCTCATAATGTGCTGTCAATTCTTCCGTAAAAATTGCCCAAGTGATAATTTGTTTACGAGATAAAAGCCATTGATACCATACAAACTGATTTGGTTCCAAATATAAAGTTGCAATACGTACCTTTTGTGTGTTTTGCACATTATTGAGATCAAAAAATTGCTCCATCTGTAATATCCATGTTGCGGGATCCTTGCCATCAAACTTCCTCGTATCGATTTTTGGAATATGGTGGGTCTTCAATCCAACATTAGAGTCTATGAAATCATGATTAACATTTCTCTTGTTCGCATCATGAGTTTCCTTTACTACCCTTTCACCATTAGTAAGTATTTCTTGTAGAAAATTTGTCAAATCTGTCTTCAAATCTGCCATACCTGTCTTCAAATTTGTGTTCAAATCTATCTTAAAATTGTCCATCTTAGCTCCCATGCCATTCTTCTTAGCTTCCACACCATTTATCTTAGCTTCTGTTAGCTTTTGTGAGAGTGACATTTGTTGCACTTGGTCTTGTAATTTTGATATATCATGTAGCATTTCTTCCTCTTCTTCATGAGTCATGCTAGAGCTTTCAGGTTGCTTACATGGTGTTTTCATTTTCTTTCCTCAGGGCATCAGTTACTGATAATAATTCTCTACTATGCCCTTTGAATTCCTTCAAAATAATTTTTCAAACCAAGCTTAAGCAAAAATTTAAAAAAATCTACACACCTTTTTTCACTTTGTAGGAGCTCGATATTGCCTCTGATGTATCTCTGTAATTTTGGATCATGCAGTTCTGAAATTGTGACTTGCAGTAGCCCTCTGTGTCCTATTTCCAATGCCACCAGTCTGATCCAAATTGGATTCTCCAAGGAAGAGTTATGCCAAATCTCCCACAGTGACCTGATTATAAACTAGTTCAGTAGAGTGAACTTGTACGACGTGCCACGTGTCCCTGTTTCGACCTTTGGCTATGAAAAATATATAAAATAAACTACAGTCCATACTCTTTCTGCACCTTCTTACGAAATTTAAATTCGATGCTCAGAGAGAAAGTTATGATGATTTTCCCCAGGTCACCTGTTTGGAATGTAATTCAGAAGTCTGCAAAAAGACCAACTTCCTCAGATCATATCTCTGCAAATATAGCGCAAAAAGCTCTGAAAATTGGACCCAAGGTTCAGTGTGAATTTGTCGCAAATGGGTTTTCTTTTTCGCTTCTGAAACGTCACAGAAAAAAAGTTATAGCAAAAATTCCACGATGACCTATTTGGAGTAGCGAAACCCTAGAATCCAAAAGCTCTGATACCAAATGTTATGAAACCATCTCAAAAAGATAGAAAAGATAGATCAACGCCTTAAAATTCAGCCTCTTCGAGGGGGAAACCTCCTTTACATCACAGAAATGAATGATTCTTTGATGATTCAAATGACAAAACCTCCTTTCTATATATAGGAGTCTAAAGAGTCACAATATAACCTAGCCGACCTAAAAATAATAATATAAAGGCACAAAAATAACAATAGAGGGATTCTATGGGGCATAGTAATAACAATATGGGGACAGTAGGGGCACAACAATATTAATAAGGGATACAACTACAATATTAATGGGGTAATCACTAGTATTATAGGGACCTAACAATGTGCTTGCATATTTCACAAATTTCTTCAAATGATAATTGGTATACATCGCATATACTCATGAGGTCAAGGAGATCAATCCACTCATTCCTAAGTGTTTTAAATAAGACGATTTTTAGTGTGTCAGATCCTAAATGATGTAATTTTTCCCTCTTAACATTATCCATAAATCTATCTATTAAATACTCAAGGCTCTCATCTTCTTTTTGAGTCATTCTAAATATTTCTTCTTTATGATTGTGGTCTTTTTTTTTATCTAGGAATATCTTTTGCATATCGTTCCATGACCTTATTGAATTAGTCGCTGAGCTCTATCCTTCAATGTTTCCATAAACAATCTCAATTTTTGAGTGTTATATAAGTAACTATAAGATCTATGAAGTATTTCAAATTCAAAGAGAAAGGTTTTCAGATCCTCTGACCTCATACCATGGAAGTTGGGAAGGAAAGATGGAGGGATTTTTTTCATATGAATGTTGATATCAATATCTTGGATGAGAAATCCAAGAGGATCTCTCTGATTGTCATCATCTCCATCAATTTCTTCTACCTTCTCTACAATCTCTTCTTATTCTACCTGCAAAAGTGGATGGTGGTTTGGTTCTTACTGCACCACGTGATCAAATGGGGGGTTTGTGTTCGAGAATTATTATTTATTTATTTATTTATTTTTATTTATTTTAACAATTTTGAATCAGAATACTAATGCAATGCAATATGCCTAATTTTTTTATTTTTGTAGAAAGTAAAAGAAATGAATCAACTAATGAAGAAAAAATGCATGCTTTGACACCTCCTCGGAAACAACACCAAAAAGTGATGAGCCCTGGTATTGCAACAAGAATGTTATAACTCCCAGGGTTACCAACTTAAATTATCAACCCAAGGTTCGTACAAACTTAAGAGGCGTCGACACTATATGTGCGACATGCAATATGTCATTCTTTCGTTGATTTGATGCAATGAAATTAATATCATGAAATAAAAGACTAATATAATTGCAAAAATGGAAACATTAGTCTATTTGTACGTAGTAAATCAATACTCTAATTTCTGAATGTGGAAAGTTTCTTTGAAAAAGGAAATTTGATCTTTTCAACAATAATGCTTGTAACTGAAACCTTAAGGAAACATGAATTCAAGAATCAGGTCTAATATAATTTACATTGATTAATCACCCTTTTTATCATTGTGTTTAAGGAAACTTATTTCTAGTAACATAATCCATGTATGTTTCGTAACAAAACATTCATTGTTATTCAAATGTGGAAATATGTCTTCTAATTCTAATTGTAGCTATGTACATGCAGTGAAGATAAGTTGGGTCTAGAGTGTTCTTTGGTCCTCCCCAATCATGGATTCAGATCCTAGGGATCATTATTCAATCCCAAGGGACAAAAATAAAGCTTCTAGAGAAAATATGGTCAAGTCTAGATAGTGCTACAAGATGCTACAAGACTGCTACAGGTTTGCCCTGTTCCGCTACAAGATTGGATCCATGAGCATTATGAGAGTGGAAAAGGTGATATAAATGTTGGAATTGGTAGTGGAAGGTAGGATATGGTTTTATGTTTCCCTTTCTAAGCTTAGTACCCTCCAGGGGCTCATCTTGCACAAGGAATAATGCACACAATGGCCTTCAACAAACCAGAAATGTACTCTCGGTGAACAGTGTTTTGGAGGAGATGCTGAGGTAGAAACAAGGATATGGTGGTAGAATGAGGAGTCTAAATGAAAATTTTAACCCTGAAAATCCAAATTAGCACCAACACACCACAAAAATATTATGATTTTTATACTTGAAAATACTAATTACCTAGACTGCCACCTAGTTTGTCCTTTGAGTTATCTCACCAATGACAAAGAAAATCGAATGCAAATGAAATGGGGCGAATTTTGTTATTAAGTAGTATTTCCTAGGACTCAAATACAAGTTAAATCACTCATTTCCCTTTTTAACATGTGCTAAAAAATAGTAGAAATTTTCTACTCCAAAAACTAGAAAGTCAAGAATCAATGAGCTAGTTAACCTACCAAATTCCTAACCTGATAAAGTGAAAATTATATGGGGTTATTTTTTTATTAACTTGAATGTTTTGAGGAATTAATCCAAGTGGAATCAACTCACAATAGCCTCTTTAAAGTGTGCTAAAAAATAACAAAAAATTACTACAATTTTGCTACAAGAGACTTCCAGTAATTCTAGATTTGTGAACTAGTAAACCAATCCAAGTAGCTCAATGATGAATATGAATTTTAAAAATTGTTCTAAGGATGAATCATGCTTGTGAATTTTAAATAAATTGAAAAAAAACTCACTTCAATCATTTAACCGATATGACCTACAACAAAAGAAGCATGAATAGGAAATGCAAAAATAAAATTTGCAAATGAAAAATACATTCAAAGAAAATAAATAAATTTACAAGAGAGCTTTGAGGCTCCTAGGATAGCCAAGCCCAAGGATACCAGAGTCCTATGAGTGAAACCAAGCTTTAGAAGCTAAAAATGGCATCAAATTTCATTATTTGAATCAATCCGAGTACATCCCTGCTAGAAATGAAAGTGGAGCTGCTAAATAATAAGTTTTCTCCATGAGAATACTAAGAGATACATTCCCCTAGAGTAAAATTCGAATTGGTAGTTATACAAATATATGGGGAAACATCATCCTTGAAAGGATACAACTTTCCCCTCCAAACTATATCAAAAAGTGGATCTGGTTCCCAACACTGGGAATCTTCATTAAATGATGGGGAACACATTCCTAGATTTTCTCAATTAGTGGAGATCCAAAACTTGTCAATAATTTCATTATATAAAGTTCATTTATTATCTAATCTTGGTCCATCCTGTAGTAGGGAGAAAGTCCCTATATTATCTCATTCAGAATTTACTCAATATTCTCTCAATATTTTGCAAAAATAAATAATATTAGGCACATGATATGCAATTATCTCTAAACCTTCCTAAGGACATATTAAAGATTAAAAAGCATTATTAAGTGTAGAAGGAGAGATTTAATATAGCCTTTATGTTCCTAAGAATGGTTAGATGGGCCTTAATTTGTGTCTAATTTGGAGGCTCATCAAGGTCACACAAATAATTAGCTCTGGCATATTCCAAAACAAAGGTGGAATATGTGGTAGCTACAAAAGAAACCAAATAGATTGTGTGGCTTAGGAAAATTCTTAAATACTACTAGGAGAAACAAGTGAACTATACTCCCCTTCTTATTGACAATACTTTTGCAATTAAGTTGGCTAATTATCTAAAATTATATGATCAAACAAAACATTTCAACACAAAGCATCATTTGATTCCTTATCGTGTAGAGGTCAAGAATATTCATCTACAACATTGTTCCACAAATGAGAGAATTGAAAACATCTTCACTACATCACTTGGAAGAGAAAGGTTTGAAAGATTTAGAATGAAGCTTAGACTCACAAATGCCCCTTTAGATTAAGGGGGGAATGTTAGACACCTAATCCTTGAGGATTGGGTGAACAAATTGTATATATGTAAATAAAGGAAAATGAATGATTAGAATAGGAAGAGACCTTGGATTATGAATCCCAAAGGTCACACCACTTCATGTTATATAATTTTATTTACATTAATGCAAATATAACAATTTGGGAGTTATTTTCCTTGGCCTGACACTAATTCTTCTCATCCAACCTAATTATTTGCCTCAAGCAATTACTCCACAACAATATATGATTATCAACCATTAGCTATCACTTCTTTTGTTCTCTTCA
Organism: Pinus tabuliformis; assembly: GCA_031772625.1. Classification (NCBI taxonomy): domain Eukaryota; kingdom Viridiplantae; phylum Streptophyta; class Pinopsida; order Pinales; family Pinaceae; genus Pinus; species Pinus tabuliformis. Next base: position 42,166,595 of record CM062807.1, on the reverse strand, counting down.
TGCATATTGGTGCATATCCATACCAAATTTCACATCTTCCATCAAATTCCATTTAATGTGTTATGATTAACCATCACTTCTACTATATTCTAGCATAGTAGTGCAAATCCATACCAAATTATGTATCTTCCATCATACCATGTAGTGCACTACCAAGTCTGGAACCACCCTATACCAAGTATGCTTCTTTTATACCACCCTACAATGTGAAGTTGGTGACTAGATAAAACACATTTCTGGGTATTGATTGGGGTGACCAAATGGTGCAAACAAGGTGGATTATACCTCAAGTAAGCACACAAGAGTTTGCCTCAATTAGATATAGGAAAGGAGAAGCTTGTTAGAGAGACCTTAGGAGGAATGTTTGGTGAAAGAACAATCGTACACTCTACCAAGTTTTGTAATGGGGATTGTAATTGTGATGTTTTTCATGTAAGTATCCTACTATTATAAGGAATTAATAGAAAATATATATTATTTTTACTCATACTTTTTTTATGTGTGATGGTTCTTGTGATTGTTAGTGTTTAAGATATGCAATATTTAAGAGATATTTAATGCATCTCTATAATAATGGTTGAATCATGAATACTTTGTTTCTAAGACATCGCTTTGGATCTATCACATGAGTTCACAACCTAAAGGTTCTACATTCATATAAGATTTAAGTTTGCGTGGTCTATACTTGTTCATGTTACTAATTTTGCAATTATAAGTTTAAAAAGGGTTGATGTACAAAAGAAGAAAAGTTTGCCTTAGCATTTGGTAGTAAAAAATGTACTAAGTGACCAAATTAAAATGCATGTCTAACCTTTCTTTCAGCTTTGAAAATGATTTTATAGCTTGTAAGATGGAGGTATATGTGTGATAAATTTACCTATGTTATTTAGAATTAAATTGAATAACAAAATAGGTTTCTATCATGCATCAAGATTTGGGATTTCATGTAAATTTGAATGGAAAAATTACTTAGAGTAAAATGCATGCCCTAGACTCAATTTTGACCCAAATTTAGTGGTTCAACTTTAAAAAGGTGTAATTTGTGATTTGACATATATACATAACCTTATATTGGAATTTTAAAATATAAACCTTCCTATTGTGCATAAATGCTAAAACTTTCATTGTAAACCAAAAGGGCATCCCACACTACACTAAAATGCACACCCACCTCTCAAAACTCCTTCAATTTGAGTGTTTAAAAGTGTAAATGATATTTTTTTTTACAGGAACAATTGGTTGTATTGATTTCAAAAATGGCTCTAAATCAAAATTGAGAGAGAGCTGATACAAAAATTTAAGAGGGACTAGTCCCATAGTTATTACAACACAAAGGAAATAAGTTATGGTTCAATCATTAACTATAAAGTCGAGTCTACTATATTAATGAACATACTGATAAATAACAAAAAAAAATTACATAGCATAATTTATATACGATTTAAGGTTGTAACTTGGTAATTGACCTTTGCATGGTTCAATTATAGCTGACTACTCTTAGTTGGTTCACATGAGCTTGGGTAGTCTACTCCCATGGTTTTTTATTCAATGGATGCAATTAACTGATTGACAGGCCCTTCAAATGGTTGATCCCTGAGCCCTAGATGTTCAAATTTCTTAGTAATCTTCTCCAAACTATTATGATATTCCTAAGAAGCGATCTGATGAACCTAAAATTCCTTCTTAGGATGGCTACATCAGTCTTGAATCCTAGAAATGTTGCCTATAATGGCTCCCATGCCCGTGGAAATTTTGATAAAAATCTCTCAAATGGTGCAGGTGGAATTAGAGTTCCAATTTTGTTATTACTCCTTGAGCCTTTCTAATTCCAGACAAGGTTTCCAAAGGAAACAAAAATTTTACATGAAGGGTTGGTAAAGGGTAGTACAACACCTACGAAGAGAGCTTGATTAGGGGTAAGATGAGTAAGAGATCTTGAGATTTGCATTTTATTTGATTAGGGGATGGGAATCTCCATAATGTTTCCATTAATGGTTGTTTCCCCTTGCAGTCTAGTGCATGCATTATTGGTCAGCTAATCTACCATGCCCTTGTTGTCTATGAGAACTTGAAAAAATTGTACTTGTTTTATGCTTATGAGGTTCAATATTATATGATTAATGGTTTGGGATGGAGCTACCTTGTTGAAGTCTTTCTTCTATATCATCTAGTCTATTAAAATTGTTGAATCTCTAATGATGATAGATGAATTTATATGTCTATATTTGATGATCCTGACACCCATGAGTAGAGATAGTGCCACTTTTTTGTTGTTGGTGTCATTTCCCAAACCCATTTGAAGGTAGATTATTATTTTCCTTCGAGGTCCAAAAGGAACCCCTTGCACTTGTCACCCCTAGGTTTTTCGTAAAAGCTCCATTGAAAAGTAATATGTGTTATTTTTTTCACATAAATGATATTGTTATGTCTTTTTACATAAGAATATACACTTAATTTTTTTTTTTATTCATAAAAAAACTATGTTGCACAAAAATAAGCAGGAGATGACTAGTAAAAACCTAGAAATGTGCATCCTATTTGTAAAAAGTAAGCCAATGTTGTAATATACCTTAGACTTGAGTTGTGAAAGTTGTTTGACGTACGTTTTATCATATCATATTGTACATGTTAATGTTTTTATTTTTTCAATTGTAAGTTTAAAAAGGGTTGATGTGCAAAAGAGGCAATGTTTGGCTTGTCGTTTGGATGGTCAAAACTACACCAAGTGACCAAATTAAAATGCATTCCCAAGCTTCCTTTCAACTCCAAAAAACATGTTGTATAACTTGTAATATAGAGGTACATATATGGTAAATATTATCTATGTCATTTAAAATTCAATTTAAGAGCAACAAAGGTTGCTATCATTCATTGGGATTTGGGAGTTCATGTAAATTTGAAAATTGCCTTAGAGGAAAATGCATGCCCTTGAATTTTGACCCAAATTTAGTGGTTCAAATTTTATAAGGTTAAATTTGTGATTCGACACTTATATATAACATTATATTGACATTTTTAGACAAAAACCTTTCGACTATGCATAAATACTAAAAATGTCCCTATGAAATCGGAGGGCATGCCAAGCTACACTAAAATGCACACCTACCTCACAAGAATTGTTCAATTTGAGTGTTTAAAACTGTACATGATTTTTTTTGTCATTTTAAATAATACATATACTTAGTTTTTCATTTGTGGTTATAAAATTATTATCTTGTGAAGAAATAGGCAAAATATGCCTAGTGAAAACCTATAAATGCACAATCTGTTTGTAAAAACAAGGACACAATTGTAATATATTTGTGATAGTTGTTGGTTTTTTGGTTTATCATATTATATTATACCAATTCATGTTGTTAATTTTACAATTGAAAGTTTAAAAATGGTTGATGTGCAAAAGAGGAAAAATCTTCCTTGTCATTTGGTGGTCATTTGGAAGGTCAAAATTGTACTAAGTGACCAAATTAAAATGCACATCCAAGATTCCTTTTATCCCAAAAAAAATGTTTTATAAGTCATAAGATGGAGGTCTATATGGTAAATTTATCTATGTCATTTAGAATGCAATTAAAGAAAAAGAGAGTTGCTATCATGCATTGAGATTTGGGATTTCATGTAAATTTGAAGGAAAAATTGGCTTAGAGTAAAACACATGCACTAGACTTAATTTTGACTCAAATTTAGTGGTTCAATTTTCATAAGGTTTATTTTATGATTTGACACATATATATAACCTTATATTTAAATTCCATACAAAAACATTCTTGCTATGCAATAATGCTAAAAAATGTCCCTATAAAACCAAAGGGCATGCCAAGCTACACTAAGATGCACACCCACCACTCAAAACTCATTTCATATGAATGTTTTAAATTGTAAATAGTTTTTATGTAAATAGCATGCAAGCTACACTAAGATTCAAAACTCATTTCATATGAATAAACATTTTACATAAGCCATTTGAACGCATAAAAGAATTAGTAAAAAATATGCTTAGTAAAAACATAGAAATGCACATGTTTGTAAACAATAAGCCAAGTTTGTAATATATCTTAAATTTAAGTTGTAAAAGTTTTTTGGGTGTGGTTTATAATATTATACCTATTCATATATTTAATTTTGTGATTACGAGTTTAAAAAGGGTTGATGTGCAAAAGAGGTAAATTTTGTTTTATCATTTGCAATGTCAACATTGTACTAAGTGACCAAATTAAAATGCACACCCAAGCTTCCTTTTAGCTCCAAAGGTTGTTTTATAAGTTGTAAGATGGAGGTATATATATGTTAAATTTACTTATGTCATTTAAAATGCAATTTAAGAACATGAAAAGTTGCTTTCATGCACCTAAGTTTGGGATTTCATGTAAACTTGAAGGGAAAACTATGTTAGGGTAAAATGTACATCTTAGTCTTAGTTTTGACCCAAATTGAATGGTTCAGCCTTAAAAAGGTGTAATTTTTTATTTGGCACCTTTGTATGCAAGCTAAAAATTACCTTGTAAAATTGAAGGGCCAATTTGTTAAAGTTGGCCATATGAAGGCAATTTGTTTAAATTGACCTTGTTAAAATGCAACCAATGTAAGGGAGATCCACTCCTAGTGATGAAGTTCGTATGATCAAATGATGAATATATAGGTTATTAAGTAATGCATTCCTCACTAAAACATGGAAATTATGTGTCTTCTACATGAGATCAAGTAGTGTTGTAAAATGTATGCACTAGAGTGAAAAATGCAAGTCCTATGTTAGGATTTTCATTATAAATTTATTAGATCATAATGTTAAGGAAAAATCATTTATTCAAATGAAGTATGTATATTATGCACACTATCCTTATCAAATTTGATGAAGATAGAGCATTGAGGAAAATGCATATCTACAACAAAAAGATGCAAAACTATAATGTTGTAAACCCTAATTTATTCTTCCTTAGCCATATGAATGACCTTTATGGGTATAATATTTTTGATGAATGTCAATCCATTGTGAGATAATTATTTTAATATGGTAGGGCTTAGAACAAACTTGAATCCAATCATGTCAAGTTATTGAACCATACTTAGGTATATGACATAGTTACACTTCTTTTAACTTAGATTCATGGTATGCTTACCTTGTTTTTTTTATTTGTTAAACTTTAATGAAACTAGTTGAAGGTTGTGGTACATCTGTCATTAAATATGCATACAATGATAAATGTAATCCGTTATTATCTATAATGCTTATAACTTCAAGTATGCTAGTAACTATTAGAAACATGTTTATCTTTTTTTTTTCATAACAGAAAGATACAAGCAAAGAGTTTCGACAACATATTTCAATCATTTTCATTAAAGGTTAACAAATAAAACCAAACATGGTCATATACATATTGGGTAATTACACAGCCTTTTGTAGATAAAGATATGTTCATGCATGTTTATCATCACAAAGCAATGTATTTTTCAAACCTTTGCAAAATTCCAGGTATAAATTAGCTTCATAGTTTACAAAATATTCAATCCTATAATTTCTTAAATATTGTAGGTTTGCAGACTATAAAATATAATAGTCAACTTTTATGAGTCAACTATGCATCTGGATTGCAAAAGATGCATGTTGTTGTGAAAAAATAAAAAAATTTAGTTTGTAAACCCTCCCAAAATGTATAACTTTCAAGTTGCATATATAGTGTAACCTAGAGGGCTATATAACTTACATAACCTACTAGCTGTATGTATGTTGTTTTGTGCTCGGAAATTCATGAATGAAAAATTTCGTGAAGGGTGAAATAAACAATTGGTTTGGAGTTGCATGCATGAAATAATATATATTCTTACATATATAACTATGAAATGCTTTATAGCAATAGACGATAGATTAATGATTCCACAGTTGAAAATATTGTGGTCGTAGATTATTGTCTTATATGAAGCCCTAAATAACTTTTAAAGTGTTTACACGTTTTGATAAATAATTATAGACACCCATATATGTTTATAAGCACAAACTACTACATAATTTAATTTTTATCACATTTAATTTTTAAGCAACATTAAGCTATTTTATCACTTAGGTTACACGTATTTTTAAAATGTATTTTTTTTCAATAATAAAAATATGATTATTTTAAAGGAGAACTTAATAATTAGCTATCATATATGTTTATAAAGACAAAATAAAATGAGAAACATAGTGTCTTAGAATTAATTTTCTATTAATCAATAGATTTATCTTAAACTCTTATCTACCAAGTACCGAGAGAGATCAAATGTCTCAAGATACAAACAATTTTTTGGATACAAAACTTAAAAAAAATCCCCACATTGAAATATTTAATTCATCTTGACTCTTTATAGATTCCAAGTTAAAACACACTACTAATATATATATATATATATATATATATATATATATATATATATAGTTGACATTAAAATTTTTATTTATGATTCATATTCTATAAACATTAATATATATCCAATCATATTTGGAAGTAGAATATGACTCTCTCTCTCTCTCTCTATATATATATATATATATATATATGACATTGCAATATTTTATTTATGATTTACTCTCTACACATTAAAATGTTAATACATATCCCGAATCCTGATCATATTTGAAACTAAAAAATATATATCAATGAGAGACTTTCTCTTTATATATAAAATGATAAGAAAAAATAATAAATTACAAATCTCTCTTAAAAAAAACTATTAATGAAATAATAATTCTCTCTTTTTATATATGTAAAATCCCTATTAAACAATTATATATATATATATATATATATATATACTGGAATCATAGTTCCCTAACGATTCACATTCTACTCATTAAAATATTAATAATATTCCAATAATATTTGAAAATAAAAAACATATATCTATAGGACTATATAAAGAAATTATTTTTGTTATAAATATTTTTTAAATGTGATATATATATATATATATATATATATATATATATATATATATATATATATATATATATATATATATATATATAGTTTTAACTATTAATATTTAGAATGTTACATGTCAACTCCATATTAAAAAATGAATGAATTACAGATCTCTCCTAAAAAAAAATATTAATAAAGTAAGAATCCTCCCTTGTGTGTGTGTATATATATATATATATATATAACTTATGATTCACATTCTACATTTTAAAATGCAGTTTAATATATGCCCTAATTATATTTGAAAGCAATACACACATACACATATTTCTTATAAATAATTTTTAAATTAGTGTATGTTTATATATATATATATATATATATATATATATATATATATATATATATATATATATTTTTTGTTATTGAGTTGAGAGGTTCATTGAGGCAAACTTATGATTCACATTATACATTTTAAAATGTAGTTTAATATATGCCCTAATTATATTTAAAAGCAATACACACACAGACACATATTTGTTATAAATAATTTTTAAATTAGTGTATGTTTATTTATTTGTTTATATATATATATATATATATATATATATATATATATATATATATATATATATATACTTTTGTTATTGAGTTGAGAGGTTCATTGAGTAGAGAGGCTCATTCTACAGCCCAATACAAGGGGATGTGTAAATTTGGTCGTCCATGCGTCCCCCTTTAAAATAAAAATTAAAAATAAGAATTATGTTCTAAATAGAAAATAATGTCAGCTATAATTAAAAAAAAATGAATATGTTGTAAAGTCATTAGAAGTTAAAATTTTTATTTGGTCCTATATATACTCTATTTAGTATTCAAAAATGTATTTTTCACTTCAAAAAAGTTTGCACGTGAAGAAATTTGATATCTCTCAACTCATGTTATATTGGTACTTAAGATGGATCTATGCTAGTTCTACAACCCAATATGAGGAGGTGTATAGGTTTGTCTATCCATTTATGCCCCTTTAAAATATATATATATATATATATATATATATATATATATATATATATATATATATATATATATATATATATATATATGTTTTATATATAATATGCATAGTTGACATTGAAATATTTTATTTTTGATTCATATTTTATAAATGTTAATACATACCCCAATCATATTTGAAAGTAGAATACGACTCTATCTCTCTCTAAAATTATTTAGTTCTGTGTGTGTGTATTTAATATTTAAAATGTTACATGTCAACTTGATATTAGAAAATGGATGAATTATAAATCTCTCTAAAAACTTACTATTGGAATTAAAATTATCCCCCTCTTTCTCTATATACATAACAAACATTAGTTCTTTCTCATTTTTGTCATTAATTCAACTCAATATTAAAAAATAAATTAATTACAAATCTCCATTAAAAAAAGTTATTACTAGAATAAGAATTCTCTCTATATAAAATTCATATTAAACTTTATATATATATATATATATATATATATATATATATATATATATATATATATATATATATATATATATATATTGCAATATTTATTTAAGATTAATTCTATACACATTAAAATGTTAATATTTATGATTGAAATAATATGATTGGGGCATGTATTCTTGGTTCTAGATCTAGGCAACCCATAGTATTCTTATCTCTCTCCCTCTGTATATAATCATGGGAACAACCAATGTATATATTAGATAATAGTATCATGGGCACAATATATATATATACACACACTACTAGTCTAGATCTATGTTAACTCTAGATCTACCAAGCACTGAGAAGGATCAATGTGTAAATTCTTTTTAGAGTGAAAAGATATTTGATCCCTCTAGACCCTTGATAAATCTAGAGTTAGAAGTAGAAAACATATATCCGTATATCTATCTTTAAAACTATTTTCATTATAGATATATTTTAATATATATATATATATATATATATATATATATATATATATATATATATATATATATATATGTATGTATGTATATATGCCAACTCCATATTAAAAATTGAATGAATTACGAATTCCTTTAAAAAAATCCAATAACCACACAAGCACACACATAATCCACATCAATATTTTTTCACCAATAAAATGTTTTATAAGTGGCTCTATTGTTGATATGATAACACAGTGTAAAACATATGTCATAAAAATATTTCAGTCTTACTCTTTGCCATAAATAAAATATTTCCAATTTTTTTTTTTTTTTTTTAAAGGACATGACAATGGAATGAAGTAATATGTAAGCAATAAGTCTTTCAAGGTTCAAAGCCCCATGGCCAAAGCCAAATAGATGTGTGTGTGGAGATAATGTAATTACAAATAAAAGTAAATCTCATATTTTCACTTTTCACTGCTTAAGGAAGATATACATTAAATTTATTTCAATATTGATTTAGATGAATTAGTTGAATATGTAGGTTAATTAAATAAATAATTTGAATATCCATGCTAGTTAATTTATTTCAATATCAACCTTATATATATTTTTTTTGCTAAAGCAAGAGTCGTACCTTCTATTTCATTAAATCAGACAACAAATTACATAAAATACAAGTCCTAAAGGAACTGTGGGCCAAAGAAGTAACTATCCGCTTAAAACCTAGGGCACCGAGCTAAAGGCTTAAAAACCGAGCCAAGGTCCTGCAAACAAAACTACAATACCCATGAAATACAAACAAAGCCGAGGTTGTTCGATCCCCCCTCAGAGATCTGACAAACGAGGCTCAAATCGGGGTGGAAACAAGAAAACACTTTAAAATTAGAATCGGACCTGATGAAGAAATAGGGACCAATCTAAAAGGATTTCGGGTCTAAATGAGGGGATAACCCTCGAGCATGTAGTTCGCCCGAAATCCACCGATTCCCACCATGAAGTGAAACAAGCACAGAAGATATTCCTCACCCGGACCTGCATAATTTTTCTTAATCGTCGATTCTCCTCGCTAGATCCAACGACAGGGATAATATCACAAGACCTAGAAGCATGGCGATTTACTGCACGATAAACAACCTGGACCCACCAACATTCTCACTTATTCTTGACCATAGATTCATCTTGCTTGATCTGACGACTAAGGATCATATCGCACGAGCCAAAAGCACCGAGAATTACCGCGCGATGAGGGCGGTATTCCCTCCCCTCCCTTGGCCACGTGTTACTTGGTGAGTGGAATCGCTCCCAACTGCGAAATACCGCTTCCAGCTTTAAGGGCATGCGAAAAACCATAAACCACCCCGAGAGCGGTATTGCCATTACAGAAAGAAAAATGGGGGTTTTAAGTCTACTGAGAAAGCCTGGACTCTGGCCCCTCGCACCATCCCATCTCCTCGGGCGCATGAACCAATGTAAGATGAAAATCCATCCGTCCAGCTGTCCATTCGAGAAACAGTGTCTGCCGAGCAACTTCCACCTGAAACTTCTGTGTTTGTACTTACCAGGGTTGAGGAGGTCGACAGTGACCTGCATCCCAAATATGACCTCACTTCGGAAATAACACTTCATAATGAAACCAAATCAACTAGACCCTGTCTCTGTGGCTCTGTTTCGAAACACCATTCTGTCCTCATCTGCTTGATCATGACAATGCGCCTTTAATCTATTATGAGGCATCTCTTGCCAACTCAGTGCAACCCTGCTTTTGGTGCAGAGCACCCCTTGATTGGCTAGAATGTCTGCCAATTTATTTTCCATCCTTTGCACATAGGTAAAACTCATTGTACGTAAGCATAGGAGGTGAAGCTAAATTCGTTGAAAGACCTGGAGCAGCCTCCAGTGTTTTGAGACTTTTTCCGGCTCTGTGCCACAGCTGATTCTCTTGACCGAGTTAATGATTAACTTAGAATCAGCTTCGACTATTATATTCTGGAGATTATCCTGCTTCAGGAATTCTAAACATTGCTCAAGAGCCATTAATTCCACCATATTGTTAGTGGCTCTTCCCAAATGGCAATGGAAAATGAAAAGGATACAACTGTTTTCATCCCTTAACACCCCTCCAAAGCCAGCAATACCTGGGTTGCCTTTTGAAGCCCCATCAATGTTGTATTTCAAAAAACCTTGAGGGGGAGGATGCCAGTAATCCTGCTTAGTATCCAGTTTCAGTACCTTCCTATCCAAGCCTTGTGGTATAAGCCCCTACATAGCCAACTGAAGAAGTATCTGCATTTCAGCTTCTGAAGGTGGATTCCTTAGGGAAGTTTGCACTATAGTAACTACCGTCTCCTTAAGCTGTCTTAAGATCTGCTCAAAAATGCGTTGGGAGGATATTTTTTCATTTTTGAAGATTTTGTTGTTCCTTTCTTTCCAGACATTCCATATTATGAAGCGTGGCGTTAAAGCCCAAGCTGAGCCAATATATTCATAATCAGAGAAGTTTTGTCTCCAGTTATTTAGGGTGTTGATAATGCTTCCTTTGTCCCTGTCTATCTGTTGGAAAATAGTGGCAAAAGTATCCCACAACCTGGAGGTGAAAATGCAATTATTGAGAAGGTGCTCCATTGTTTCATCTTGGGCTTCATAGAGCTAGCATCTGGAAGGACCCAGAACACCCCTCTTCCAAATGTTTTCCCAAGTCATAATTTTCTTATGATGTACCAGCCACATGAAGAGTTTGATCTTCATCCATCCTTGATGCCTCCATAGGTTTTGCCAAACCCTGTCCGGTACATTGGAGTCTAGCTCAAGGAGTATGCGTTTTGCCTCCTTAAGATTGAAGGTACCTTCATTATTGTTGCCCCATCTAAGTTGGTCATGCCCCCCGTCACTAAAATTTTCCTTTGGTCCAACATTTTTAGAAGTGCCTCAGCTTTTTCTTTTAAGGGGCTATCATCCCTGTAATCAATATTCTTCCAGGTTCTCCATTTTCCTTCACTATTGGTTTGATCCCAAAAATCTTTTACCCTAAATAACCCTTTGGTATATGTTTCTTTCTTGAGGTCCAGAAAGTCCTCTCTTAACAGTGTAGGTTCTTGTTGCCATTTTTCCTCCCAAAACAAAGCAAGATCTCCCTCTCTGGTTTCCTAGAAGCTATTATTTTTTACTAAGCCTCCATTCTCCCAGCCTTATTCCAGATGTGTGAGCCCTTTATGATGCCAAACATCCTTATGTGATCATTATCTTGCCAAGTGCTGGCATATTTTTCTTTCCAAATACTAGCCCACTGAGCCTTTGGGTCTTTTACCCAACACCACCATAATTTCGCACCTAAAACTTTGCTTAGTACTTCCGGATCATCCAATCCAAGACCCCCTGGTTTTTAGGATTGCAAATCTTATCCCAGGCTACCAAGGCCCATTTCTTTCTCTCCTACCCCTTACCCCAAAGAAAGTCTCTTTGAATGGTTCTAAATTGTTGCAAAACTCCTTTTGGAGTTGGAAGGGCTGATAGCATGAAGACGGGGATTGATTGAAAAACAGCTTTTGTAAGCACTAAATGACCAGCCAAGTTTAAAGATCTAATAGTCCATTTCCTTATTTTATCCTGCATCTTATTAATCACTGGCTCCCAAATGCTCTTGTGCAAAGGTTTATCAGTTAGAAGAACTCCCAAATATTTGGAAGGAAGGACATCCCTTTGGAAGCCCAGAATTCTAGAGATATTTCTCTGAATAGAAATATTGGTATTAAAGAAAAAATCTTAGATTTGGAGAGATTAACTTCCATACCTGTAGCCATGGTAAAGTCAGACAGGATTTTTTATATGCTAGTGCTTCTTTAACCGTGGGGATTCCCTGCAGCATAGTATCATCAACAAATTGTTGATGGGTAAAAGCTTGTCTAGTCTCAGAATGTTGGAGACCCTTGATATTACCAACTTTTTTCGCATGCTTGATAGACCGAACAAGTCCTTCCATCATGAGGATGAAGAGAAAGGGAGAGAGTGGATCTCCTTGCCTGAGGCCTCTTGAAGGAGTAAAAGTCTTGGAAGGAGAACCATTAACTAGAATTGAAAAGCTAGAAGAAGTTACCAGGGCCATGACCCATCTAACCCAGTTATGATCAAACCCAAAGGCTATAAGGACCTTCCTGATATAGGTCCAATTCAACTTATCATAAGCCTTGGCTAGGTCCAATTGCATTATCATTCCAGCCTTCCTATTGCTTGACAATGAGTGCACCACCTCATGTGCTTGAATGATGTTATTGAGAATTTGTCTGCCCTCCACATAACCAAATTACTCCACAGAAACTAGAGTAGGAAGAAGTGGTTTGAGTCTATTGGCAACAACCTTGGATATTATCTTGTATACCACATTGCACAAAGCTATGGGTCTAAACCTATCTAGAGTCTGAGAATTGTCCTGTTTGGGGATCAGGGAGATGAAGGAAGTATTGAGCACCTTCAAAATGGTTCTATTCATCCTGGAATCTTCCACTACATTCAGGATATCTTGTTTAACAATGTTCCAGCAAGCTTTAAAGAAATCCACATTGAAACCATCAGGGCCTGGCGCTTTACCATTCTGCATTTCTTTGATGACCTCACTAACCTCCTCTTCAGTCACTGACCTATTAAGATTGAAATTATCCTCTCTAGTTACCAGCCTAGGTATATGCCTTGTTAAGTCCCTGATAAAATGATCTCTGTCTGAAATGGTTTCCTTTGCTATACCTCAAAAGTGCTGAACTAACACAGCTTCTATATCTTCATGGGAATTAATTAGATGACCTCCCTCGTCCTTGATCGAAGAGATCCTATTATGAGATCTGTTCACCAAGGTGGAACTGTGGAAAAATCTAGTGTTTCACACCCCTTCCTTTAGCCATTGAACTCTATATTTTTGTCTCCAAAATATTTCTTCTTGTTTACATAAATTCTCCCAGTATTGATGATGTTTGGTGACTTCATCATTTCTGACTTTATCAAAGCCATCCGTGATAAGGGCTTGATTGAGTTCCTACATAACGTTTTTTGCTTCAAAAATATTTCCAAATTCATTCTTGTTCCAGTCTTTAAGTCTGAGTTTGATGTGCTTTAGTCTTTTGTGTAGTAGGAGCATTCTTGTACCCTGAATATGTAGATCTTCTTTCCACCATTTTTCAATTTTGCTGATGAAATCTAGGTGGATGAGCCAGATATTCTCAAAACTAAAAGGTCTGTTCTTGGGGGTACCAATTCCTTGAACCTCAAGTTGAACAGGCCAATGGTCTGAGCCTCCAAAGGGGATAATTCTCACCATCATTTCCTTGTCGATGAGCATAAGCTCCTCTAAGATTATGAATCTGTCTAACTTTGAGGCTACTTGAGACTCTCCTTCTCTTTTATTGTCCCAAGTAAAGAGACCATTACTGATATCAATGTCAACAAGCTTCATATTATCTATAAAAGCTTGAAATGCTGAAGAGTCTTTGCTTAAAGTTCTGGTTCCCCCTTTTTTCTCTGAAAGTGATTTGATCATGTTGAAGTCCCCACCTATGATCCATGGTACTCCTACATGTCTGTCTCTTAGGTCTACAAGAGAATCTAGAAACCTGAGTTTATCATCCATTCTTTGAGGGCCATAAACATTCGTGACCATATAAGTCTCCTTATCTCCCACAGGCTGAATAACCACTGATAAATAATTCCTAGATGCCTCAGCATCTATTATGCCAATCTTTTGGGGGTTCCAAAGAGTGAGTATGCCTCCTACTATATTATCTGCTTTGACTTCTAGAAACTCAAATCTATTGAGCCATTTGCTGTGAATTTCTTTTATTTTTTGAATGGAACATTTAGTTTCCTGGATAAAGATCATATCCGGAGCTTCTTGTTTCATTCTATTGCTAAGTATTCTTTGTTTTCTTTTACTACCTAGACCTCTGATATTCCAAGATGTGAAATTCATTATTAAAGATTTGTAAAGGAGTAGCTGGTTACGTCTTTTGTCTTACCTAAATTTATCATTAGCTTTCCACATTCCATCAATAACTCATTCTGCTTTTTTTTACCTCTTTTCTTTCCTAGGTTTCTAGGTGCTAATCCTGGTGTGGTTTTCATAGTTTTCACACCTTCATTGCCCTTCCTTTCATTGTTTCTTTGCCTTTCCAGCCCTTTAGCCTGAGTTTTCCATAGGAACAGTTGTTGTACTTTGTTGAAATCTTCTTGAGGTAATGAGTCTACCCCTCCCATGGTCCCATTTTTCAAGAACCATTCCAGATCTAGGTGTTCTCTATCAAGAATCTGCTACAGTTCATGATCCTCCATTTCCATCTCACTCTCGATCATTTCTTGGTCCATCTTCGGTTCTCCATCGCTCAGCATAGTCTCTTTCTGTTTATTAATATCCCGTGTTTGTTCACTGTCTTTTTCTTTCTCCTTCTCCACTGGGCTTCCTTCCATTACCTCATCTAATTTTATTATCTCTTCTTCTTCTTTGAGTACTTGGAACCTGTTCAGACTGGCCTGTTGCCCTTCTGTTTGATGTTGCTTTGGCCCCCCTTTTCCCCCTTTTCCTCTATATCCCACTTTGTGAAATCTTTCAGTATCTTTCATTGTGGTAGCTTTACTTTTGTTCTCTATTTTACTGAGAGGGCAGTCTCTAAATAGGTGCCCATGCTCATGGAACCTACGACATCTGAAAGGAATATGTTCATAATCTAATGTTTGCACCCATTCTTCATCAAAAACTTCCAAGATGACCTCATCCAGTAGAGCTCCAGAGAGATCCATCTCCACACATATTCGTGCGAAGGAAGTGTATTTTCCCCTTCTGGTGGCCTCAGAAGCTTTGAAAAAACACCCTAATTTGTTTCCTATGGCAGATAATGATTTTGTTTGCTAGTAATCAAGAGGTAGGGAGTAGAGTCTTACCCAAACCGGGACCGAAGTGAAAGTCTCTCGCTTCGTGACAAAATTCATCATCCTTGGCCACCTGTAGAGGCCTGCCGCTGCATAGAAGTAGGGCCCTCCTTCAAACACTCTGTCTTTGTCCTCAATATTTGTAAAGACCAAAGTGAAGAAACCCTTTGACCCAAGATGTAGGTCTATGCTTCCTTTTGGTTTCCGGTGGTATTTAATCCATGTTTGTAATGCCTTTTCAGTGGGCCATAATCCCATGAATTTACAAATGATAGCATAGGTCTGCATGTGGTCCTTGTGCACCTGCAGAGTACGATTATTTAAAACTACTTTTGTGTGACCTCAGCCTTGGGTTTACATGGCCCCTTTTGTGCTTTGTTTTTTGCTCCCTGTTCCTTGTCTTCTTCCTCATTTTCTTTTGTGCTATTGTTATCCTTTGATTTAGTTAAATCTTGCTCCTCTTCCATGTTCCTTTTTCCTTCTCCTGAAGGATCTCTGACAGTTTCTAATGGTTTCTTACCTCGGCTGGCCACGGCCTGCCTATAGGAGGGAGTGGAGCTCCCCCCTTTGTGCCCTTCCATGGAGTTCAACACTTGCAGAAACCTAAAACCCTAGCTCTTCGTCTGCGTCCCAACCTTCCCCATGGATGTGATATCTAAAAAGAGTCTTTTTTCATATCAACCTTATATTTAGTGAGACACCATAATAAAATATTTAAATACCAAAAAAGGAGGAGCTATTAAAATAACAGAATATAAGTATATCATATTAAAAGACAGATGTCTCGTTCATTTAATTTTCAATATAAAATTAATATGTGGCATTTAAAAAATATTAATAGTATAAAAAATTTGAATGTGGGTCATAACAAAATATTTCAATATATAAGATTAAGTAATATTAATATGTTTTCAAGTGGATGTACCTCAGGTGGTACGAAGGAGTCATTATTATCCTCCCCACATAGGTTACAGTCTTGTTGATATTGGCATGCTAGCTCCTTGGGAGTCACTTCTACATGAATGGTGGGTTTTTCGTTGATGTAGCTACACCAAAGGAAATCAGTAGTAATATTGGCACATATTTAAAAATATATTAATAACAAAAAAAATATTTCAATGTAAACAATATGGTCTATAAATAAAAATGTTCACTACTCATGTTAATAGAAATATTGTAATGAATTGCAATGACAAAATTCGAGAGATCTCTATAAACCAGTATGAAGGAGATATGTCATGTGACATTACATTTAAACATAATACTTACAATAACAAATAAAAAAAAAGTAATAACAAAAAAAATCAATGACAATCATAAATAAAATATTTCAATTTCCATGTATTCTGAGCGCATTTTATAAGGATTTAATATTTTTTCTATATACAGTGTTATAGGCAACTATTTAGGTTTGAATTTTTTACATATAGAACGTATGTGAATA
This sequence comes from Pinus tabuliformis, assembly GCA_031772625.1. Lineage (NCBI taxonomy): Eukaryota > Viridiplantae > Streptophyta > Pinopsida > Pinales > Pinaceae > Pinus > Pinus tabuliformis. Next base: position 42,149,429 of record CM062807.1, on the reverse strand, counting down.
TTCAATAAAAATCATGTAATTTACTATTAAATTTGGAATTTTTTACGAATATCATCTGTTTAATATTATATATGTAAAAAATAGTTGATTTTTTAACCAAATTAGCGAATATGTTTTTTCAAAAAATGTCCAATAAATAGCCCATTTGCTAAATTTGGCCCCTAAAATTTTCCCTTGTACTTCATTTTTAAATATGGAGTTAACATGTCATATTTTAAATATCAAGTAGCATAGATCCATCTTAAGTACGGATCTAACATGAGTAGAAAGAGATCAAATTTCTTGACATACAAACTTTTTAAAATGCAAAGTAGTGTTTTCAATGCTAAATAGAGTATATATGGGACCAAATAAAAATTTTAACTATAGAAACTTAATTTTTTCTATATATAAATATATATGAATTTGATATTAGTTAACATAGATATTCAAATAGTTTATTTAAATCTCTTGTTGAAATATTTTTGAAAAGTATAAGATTTATATCTCAGTCACACATTTGTTTTACTTGTAATCACTTTACAACATATTCATTTTTTTTTTATTTATAGCCAACATTATTTTTCTATTTAGAACATACTTTTTAATTTTTTTTATTTTCTTTTAAAGGGGCACAGATGGATGGACAAACTTACACATCCCCTCATCCTGGATTGTAGAACTAGCATAGATCTTCATGTGAAAAATACATTTTTGAATGCTAAATAGAGTATATATATGACCAAATAAAATTTTTAACTATACAAACTTACTTTTGTTTTTATATATAGATATATATATGAATTTGATATGAGTTAGCATAGATCTTCAAATAGTTTATTTAAATATCTTGTTGAAATATTTTTGAAACGTATAAGATTTAAACATTCTATTCATACATTTTTTTTTTAATCACTTTACAACATATTCATTTTTTTATTATACCCGACATTATTTTTCTATTTAAAGCATAAATTTCATTTTTATTTTAAAGAGACACGGATGGATGGACAAACTTATTCATCCCCTCATAGTGGGCTATAGAATGAGCCTCTTAACTCAATAACAAAAATTATATATATATATATATATAAACATACAACATTTAAAAAAATATTTATAACAAATATGTGTATGTGTGTACTGCTTTCAAATATAATTAGGGCATATATTAAAACACATGTTTAATGTGTAGAATGTGAATCATACGTTATATATAGAAAGAGATGGAGTATTCTTACTTTATTAATAAATTTTTTAAGAGAGATTTTGTAAAACTGTAAATATTTTATTTTGCCACAGTAAGAAACAAAACTGGATTGAAGAAAGGAAATGGTTTGAATATTAACAAATCTTGTAACTTCTGATAACAAGGAAGTTAGAAAAGGCAGTTGCCAGAAACCCTAACTACCTCCCCTAGTTGTGAATGCTCCAAAGAAAAGGGAGTGGGGGGAAGGAAAAACCATGCTGAAAGGTCAGATGGTAGGGGAAAGCTAAGTCTGGTGATGACCAGATAGCAACAACACTCAGTGCAAAACTTGCAGAAGACAGTGGTCTTGTGAGCAAGCTTGGGGGGAGATTTGGTCCTGAAGGCAAATCTCATGGTCGGGTGGATTGAAAACAACAGGTATCAAAGGTGACTCCTACCACTGAGGTTTTTCCTTCTTAAGACAACTCAGGTAGGTGGTATCTTCCTGGAACTAATCTGTTGAATAATCTATAATATGTGTCATTAAATGTAATTTGGAAAAGACTGAACTGGAATAATTGATACTGAAAAGATATTACATGGAAATCATTAATAGTATGGTTTTAACTGTACAGAACTGGTTATTTTATTTACTTAATCGGATTAGTATTATCCTAAAAACTTTGATATAACTTAGACTCAGAAAAGGACCTGTTCAAGTTCTGTATTAAGAAGAGAAAGAAACTGAAAGATACTAGTACCATGAATAAAGGAAAACTAAATTCATAGGGGAAAGTAGCACAGTTTTATACCTCAGAGAACAGTAGTAAGAACGAATGAAACAAATGGTCCTTGCAACAAAAAAGATAATATATAAAGAAAAACAAAACCGAGCTAGGACATTAAAAAAAAAGAGACTGCTTTAATATAGTACAAGGAGTTTTGTAAGATCTTTTCCTGAAACTCTTTACAGAGATGATATCACACAAGAGTAGAGCGCCATCAAAGTTAGGAATAACTGAATATTAGCTGGGCACAGAATACTTTTATACTTATATATAAATTCTAGAATACCTAGAAGGATTCTTATTGTAGCCTTGAGGAGTTTGATAAAAGAATTTTGATATATCATCGGAAACTCAGATATCCTGTTCTACCAAAACTGAGTATTATGAATTATCCGACATTGGAAGACTAGAAGTAAGCCAACACCACGTGAGCAAGGTACTTCAACATTACTTTAGAACAGAGTAGCATATTAGCAAGAGGCAATAACATATTAAATATAAGGAACCACGTCTCAATGTTCACACAGAATACACTGCACAATTCAGTGCAAAGCTTTTTGAACACAAAGGTAGCATTGTTTTAAAAAAAAACGAGCACCAATATATACGTAGAGACTAGAGAGTCTTTAATTACATAAAATGAGAACCAATTTTTATATAGCAACCAGAGAGACTTAAATAACTTTAGACCTCGAGAGGTCTGCCAATCCGAGTCATCAGGCGAAAACAGTGTGTTGAGAACTCCTTGAAATTCCTATAACTTAAAAAAAAACTATGCTGGTATGGCCTTAGTTACAAGCCTCGCAACCCAACTAAGAAAACCATTGAATACTACATGGAAAAAGAACTGATATAAACTTAACAACAAAAACCCCGTCTGACTTCAAAACTGTAAATTTCTTAGCAAATCTCTCATGCCCTGGAGCATCTAGCCACAAATCATCTACTGGTGTACCCATATAGTCGATAAAACATCTGAGCAGCTTATAAGGCTTACCCGAAAACCCTCGAGCGATGGAAGCAGTAAGGGGATCCACGGTTTCCACCTGAAAACCTCCAGAGCCCATCTGTCCAGCTTCCATTACACCTACAGATAGAGTATAACAACAATCTTCATTAGAGCTAGGGTTTTAAATTCAAGGGAACAACTAAAAATATTTGCAGAGTCGAATGTTTAAGAAAAAAAAAAACAACTCACCGTAAAACATATCTCTCATGGGAGGCGAAACCAACAGCTCTAGCCCTGGAATCATTCGACTTCATCAAAGCCTCAAGAAACGAAACCCTAAGACTCCAAGCCAAACCTACCAGAGAGGGAGTTCGGGAAGGAGGGGCGAGCACCAAGGAGCGAAGGGCGAAATGAGGAACTTCTCCAGCAAACGAGGCGGTATAATTTCCCGAACAAAGCCCAGCCCTCGGATCAAGGACTCAAACTTTCCACCGTTGATGAGACGAGAGCCTCGAGGTGGACAACTATGGAAGGACAAGCCTGCTCGTGCCACGTTACCATGGCAGAGCATATAATAAATTCTAAATCCAAATGTAAATTAAATCAGAAGTGTAGTCATGGTAAATCTTAACGCAAGGGTAATTAAACCTATCAGAGACCATTGGGATATGGTCCTTGGTGCACGGCATAATAAAGCCTAACTACAATGAGATTATTAACATAAACAAGAATTTCTGAAAATGACCAAGGTTATAGCCATCCAAAAAACTCAATGAAATTTTTATATGTATACATGCTACCATAGTATTTACTATGGTAAAAAAATTATTTCTTTTACATATATTTGTTATGGAGATATGACAAGATTTATAATTCATTTTTTAATATGGAGTTGATATGTAACATTATATATATATATATATATATATATATATATATATATATATATATATATAGATATATATATAATCTTATAGATATATGTTTTGTATTTTTAAATATTATTGGAATAGTATTAACATGTTAAAGTGTAGAATGTGAATCATTAATAAAATATTTCAATGTCTCACACACACACATATATAAATAAAGAGGATAACTTTTATTCAAAGAGTAGGATTTTAGGGAGATTTGCAATTCATTCATTTCCTAATATCAAGTTGACATGTAATATTTTAAATATTAACAAGGGCTACATAGTAGCTAGTCCCCGCAACTTAGTTTAAATATAGTTAAATTAAAGTAGAAACAATGAAAATACAAAGATGTAAAATTTTAAAATTTTATAAATAGATTAATTTGAAATTTTAATTAAATGCATTATTAAAATTTGTAAATTAGAATTATTTGTATTGTAACATAGAAATAATTATTAATAATTTACATTTGTACTTTTATAGTTTGTGGATATGGTCTTATGAAAATCTTATTATTAAATCTGAGTATTATGTTAAATTTTATATTTATTTGTATTACAAACATCTTATTATTTTGAATATTATTCATTCATTAATAGTGTAAAATCTATCATATGTGGTTAAATCGCACAAAAAGCTAAGCGACCTCTACCCTTAAAAATATAATGTAAAAATAAAAATGTATTTGTCACATACCATTAATAAATCTTTTTAAATTATAGATGTAATTTTAAATAATATATTTTTTATTAGATTATATTAATCATTAGCTATTTTTATAAATAGGAATATAAAATGATTATACTCATTAGCAATAACTTTATCACCTTCCCAAAACAAATTGTATCATAAATGCCCATCCTACACCTTGATGCGATCTATGTATGTTGGGTCCCTATAATACTAGTGATTACCCCATTACTATTGTAGTTATACCCCTTATTAATATTGTTGTGCCCCTATTGCCCCCATATTGTTATTATTGTGCCCCATAGAATCCCTCTATTTTTATTTTTGTGGCTTTACATTATTATTGTTAGGTCGGCTGGATTATATTGTGACTCCTTAGACTCCTATATATAGAAAGGAGGTTTTGTTATTTGAATCATCCAAGAATTGTTCATTTATGTAATGTAAAGGAGGTTGCCCCCTCGAAGAGGCTGAATTCTAAGGCATTGATCTATCTTTTCTCAAGCTGGTTTCATAACATTTGGTATCAGAGCATTGGATTCTAGGGTTTTGCTGATCCAAACAGGTCATCGTGACATTTTCACTATAAATTTTTTTTCTGCGACGTTTCAGAATTTGAAAAAAAAACCCATTTGAGAAAAAATCGCGCTGAACCTTGGGTCCTAATTTCAGAGCTTTTCACGCTATATTTGCAGAGATATGATCTGAGGAAGTTGGTCTTTTTGTAGACTCCTGAATTACATTCCAAACAGGTGACCTGGGGAAAATCGTCATAACTTTCTCTCTGGGGATCGGATTGAAATTTTGTAAGAAGGTACAGAAAGAGGACGGACTGTAGTTTCTTGTATGTATTTTTCAGATCGAAAGGTCGAAACAATGACTCGTGGAACGTCGTACAAGTTCACTCTACTGAACTAGTCTATAATCAAGTCACTGTGGGAGATTTCACATAACTCTTCCTTGGAGAAACCAATTTGGGTCAGACTTGTGGAATTGGAAAGAGGAAACAAAGGGCTACTGCATGTCACAAATTTAGAACTACATGATTGGAAAGTACAGAGATACATCAGAGGCATTATCAAGCTCCTACAAAGTGAAAAAAGGTGTGTAGATTTTCTTAAATTTTTGCTTAAGCTTGGTTTGAAAATTTGTTTTGAAGGAATTCAAAGGGCATAATAGAGCATTATTATCGGTAACTGATGCCCCGAGGAAAGAAAATGCAAACACCTGGTAAGGAACCTGGAAGCTCTAGCATGACTCATGAAGCAGAAGAAGAAATGCTATATGATATATCAAAATTACAAGAACAAGTGCAACAAGTGTCACTTGCACAAAAAGCAACAGAATCTAAAATGGATGGTTTAAGGAAAGATGTAGAAGCTAAGATGGATGGTTTAAAGAAAGGTGTAGAAGCTAAAATTGATGGCATGGATGATAAGATGGAAGAATTGAAGATAAATATGAATAAGTTGCTACAAGAAATGGTCAATAAGGGTGAAAGGGTATTAAAGGAAACTCATGATGAGAACAAAAGAAATGTTAATCATGATTCCATAGACTCTAATGTTGGATCGAAGACTCACCATATTCCAAAAATCGATATGAGGAAGTTTGATGGCAAGGATCCTGCCACATGGATATTACAGATGGAGCAGTTCTTCGATCTCAATAATGTGCAAAACACACAAAAGGTACGTATGGCAACTTTATATTTGGAACCAAATCAGTTTGTATGGTATCAATGGCTTTGCTCTCGTAAACAATTTATCACTTGGGAAATTTTTACGGAAGAATTGATAGCACATTATGAGGATACAAAAAGCAACACTTTTTTTAGCCAATTGATAAATCTCAAACAAAAGGGTTCAATAATGGAGCACATTGAGGAGTTCCAAAAATTGAACATAAGGGTAAAATATATTCCAGAGGAGCATAGGATTGATGTGTTCATAGGGTCTTTAAAGGATAATATCCAACATGATGTTTGCCTTTGGGAACCTGATTCATTAGAGAAGGCATTCAGGTTAGCAAGAAAAATGGAAAGCAAAATTATGGCAACCAGGAAGCATACCACTCACAACTATAAAGACGGAAGTGTTGTTGCCCCTAGTCTTCCACAACCTATAAGGTTGACACCACAACAATTGGAAAAAAAAGAGCAAAAGGGCTTTGTTACAGTTGTGATAGCAAATACACTAAAGGTCATAAGTGTGCTGAGAAGAAATTATTCTACATAGATTGTGAAGAGGAAGAAGAAAAGGAGCAAGAAAGGTCAAAAGAAGAGGATATACTCCAGGAACAAAGCCTAGATGAAGAACAAATAAATCCGACCATATTCTGTAATGCATTGGCAGGAATTACCACTCCTCAAACCATCAAGATAGAAGGACAAATCAAGAAGAAAAAGGTAATAGTTTTGATTGATTCAGGAAGCACGCACAATTTTATTCATTGTAGGGTAGCAAAAGAATTGAATTGCTTCCTATATCCAGCACCAGAGTGTCAAGTGATGATTGCAAATGGAGGAACAATAAATTTCTCTAGAAAGTGCCATAATATCAAGCTATCCATGGGAGAATATGTATTGACTAGCCCAATGCTTTCCATTCCAATGGGAGGTGCTGATGTTGTACTAGGAGTCCAATGGCTACAATCCTTGGGTACAATAGCTTTTAATTTTCAAGAAATTTTCATCAAATTTTCTACGGAAGGAAAGGAAGTTGAATTAAGGGGTATTGCAGGGAAACCAGGAAAGATAATCAGCTCTAGTGGTATGACAAAGCTTCTAAAAAAGGAGCAAAGAGGTGTAATTGCACAATTATGTTCGCTAGATGTTTCCACATCGGAATCATATATTTCTCCAGATCTCCAAAAAGTCTTGGACAATCATTCCAAGGTATTTGAGACTCCCAAAGGTCTCCCACCTAAGTGTGATCATGATCATGCTATTCATCTGATTCCAGGAAGTGTTCCTCCAAACATCAGGCCGTACAGATATCCCTATGTCCAAAAAAGTGAAATTGAACGTATGGTTGCAGAAATGCTAGAGGCTGGTATAATTCAACCAAGTCAAAGTTCTTTCTCTGCTCCAGTAGTATTGGTGCACAAGAAGGATGGATCATGGCGCATGTGTCCGGATTATAGGGAGCTCAACAAGCTCACTATTAAAGATAAGTTCCCCATTCCTGTCATTGATGAATTACTGGATGAATTGCATGGATCAATTTACTTCACCAAGTTGGATCTTCGTTCAGGATATCATCAAATCAGAATGAAGATTGAAGACATTCCGAAAACAACATTTAGAACTCATGAGGGTCATTATGAATTTTTGGTCATGCCTTTTGGCCTTACCAATGCACCTTCAACATTTCAAGGTTTGATGAATTCAATTTTCAAACCATTCCTTAGAAAATTTGTGTTATTATTTTTTGATGATATACTAATCTACAGCAAGTCTTGGAAGGATCATGTTGAACATGTTGACAGGGTGCTACAACTATTGGAGGAGAAACAATTATATGCAAAAAGATCCAAATGTTTCTTTGGAGTCCAGGAGGTGGAATATTTGGGTCATATTGTATCTCATGAAGGAGTTAAGGTAGACCCTAGCAAAATTAAAGCCATTAAGGAATGGAAAATCCCCACCTCCATAAAGCATCTGCGAGGATTTCTTGGGTTGACAGGGTATTATCGCAAGTTTGTTAAGAATTATGGGAGAATAGCAGCACCTCTAACAACATTATTGAAGAAAGATGCATTTTCATGGACTCCGGAAGCAACAAAGGCCTTTGAACATCTTAAAGAGGCAATGTGCCAAGCACCGGTCTTAGCTACACCGGACTTCACAAAAACCTTTATTGTGGAATGTGATGCTTCAGGAAATGGAATTGGTGCTGTTCTAATGCAAGATGAAAGACCCATTGCTTTTGAAAGTCGTCCAATCAAGGGAAAGTTTTTAAGCAAAGCTATTTATGAGAAGGAAATGTTGGCAATACTCCATGCACTTAAGAAATGGCGACCCTACCTAATGGGAAGACACTTCAAGGTAAAAACGGATCATGATAGCCTTAAATACTTTTTAGAACAAAGATTATCCTCTGAAGAACAACAAAAGTGGGTCACAAAGATGTTGGGTTATGACTTTGAAATCATCTACAAAAAAGGGAAGCAAAATGTGGTGGCAGATGCACTCTCAAGAAAGGATGAGGATGTGGAAGCATTGTTGTGCGCCATTTCTATTATCCAACCAGATTGGATAAACGAAGCATGGGAGGAATGGAAGAATGACGAAGAAGTGTGGGCACTTATTCGAAAGCTACAACAAGATTCCAGTACGTCTGATACATTTAGCTGGAAAAATGATTCGTTATGGTACAAAGATCACTTATACCTCTGTAAGAATTCCCAGCTAAAACAAAAGATTCTTATGGAATTGCACACTTCTCCCTTAGGAGGGCACTCAGGATTTCTAAAAACTTATCACAAGGTTAAGAAGGAATTTTTTTGGGATGGCCTTAAATCAAATATTCAAAATTTTGTGGCGGAATGTTTGGTTTTCCAACAAAATAAAGTTGAAACAATTAACACACCGGGTCTATTACAACCTTTATCCATTCCAAGCCAACGTTGGGAGGAGGTTTCAATGGATTTTATCACAGGTTTACCCAAGTCTGAGGGAAAGAGTGTCATCATGGTGGTAGTTGACAAACTTACCAAGTATGAAGTTTCTACTGCATTTATGGAAACAATTCAAAAGCTACATGGAAACCCAAAGATTATTGTAAGTGACAGAGATCCCATTTTCACTGGAAATTTTTGCACATAATTATTTTATTGTCTTGGTACTCAGTTAGCTCATAGCTCATCTTATCATCCTCAATATGATGGGCAAACTGAGATAGTAAACAAATGTTTGGAAGGATATCTTCGTTGCTTTGTATCTGATAAACAGACACAATGGGTCAAATGGTTGGCTCTGGCTGAATGGTGGTATAACACTTCCTTCCATACAACAACAAAAATGACCCCATTTATGGCACTTTATGGGTATCAACCACCATCCATCACATCATATTTAAGAGAAAATTCTAAGGTTCAGGCAGTGGAACATCACATCGATTATCAACAACAAGTCTTACAATGCTTAAAGGATAACCTTGTGTTGGCACAGAATAGAATGAAACAACAGGGAGATCAACATCGCAATGAAAGAATTTTTGATGTAGGTGATTGGGTATTCCTACGGCTACAACCATATAAGCAAATGTCCCTCAAGCAAGCTAAGAAGGATAATAAATTATCACCAAAGTATTATGGTCCGTACAAGGTGTTGCAAAAGATTGGTACTATGGCATACAAATTGGAGCTTCCTGCAGCTTCTCGATTGCACCCAGTTTTCCATGTTTCAAGTTTAAAGAAGGTTATAGGCAACAAGCTCCCAATTCAAACAATATTGCCAGAACTTGACGAGGAAGGAAAAATTATATTGAAACCAGAAGCAGTCATAGAAACAAGAACTCGACAGCTACAAAATCGATCAATTTCAGAGTATCTTGTCAAGTAGAAGAACTTATCCGCTGAATATTCCACATGGGAGGATGAGAGTTTTATGCAGAAGTATCGAGAACTACTCAAGCGTTGAGGACAACACTTTTTTGAAGTCGAGGGGCATGTTGGGTCCCTATAATACTAGTGATTACCCCATTACTATTGTAGTTATACCCCTTATTAATATTGTTGTGCCCCTATTTCCCCCATATTGTTATTACTGTGCCCCATAGAATCCCTCTATTGTTATTTTTGTGGCTTTATATTATTATTGTTAGGTCGGCTGGATTATATTGTGACTCCTTAGACTCCTATATATAGAAAGGAGGTTTTGTCATTTGAATCATCCAAGAATTGTTTATTTATGTAATGTAAAGGAGGTTGCCCCCTCGAAGAGGGTGAATTCTAAGGCGTTGATCTATCTTTTCTTACGCTGGTTTCATAACAATGTACTTCTGATTAATTAATAGAGGTAACGGGCACAGTAATAGAGGCAAAGGGCAATAACATGTTCAATTTCATAGCCAATCGAATTGAACATAAATAAATTAAATTATTTTTAAAAAATCATATATTTCAATGTGTAATGTTATACTTTAGATTTTTTTGCATTTTTTAAAGTCAAACCCAAAGTAATATGGCTTTCACCAAAAACCCATTGCAATATCCACAAATAATAACACACACAAACATATTAAACATGTAAAATTTTAAAAAATATTTATAACTAAATAGTTTTAGAGAGAGATAGAGTAATATTCTACTTTCAAATATGATTGGGGTATGTATTAATGTTTATATAATATGAATCATAAATAAAATAAGTTGAGAGCCTCATTCTACAACACAGTGAGGGGATGCGTAAATTTGTCAATCCATCTGTGTCTCTTTAAAATAAAAAATAAAAATTATGCTCTAAATAGAAAAATAATGTCGGCTATAATAAAAAATGAATATGTTGTAAAGTGATTAGAAGAAAAAAATGTGTGAATCCAATTTTTAAATCTTATACATTTCAAAAATATTTCAACAAGAGATTTAAATAAACTATTTGAAGATCTATGTTAACTAATATCAAATTCATATATATATATATATATAGATATATATATAGAAACAAAAGTAAATTTGTATAGTTAAAATTTTTATTTGGTCCTATATATACTCTATTTAGCATTCAGAAATGTATTTTTGACGTGAAGATCTATGCTAGCTCTACAATCCAGGATGAGGGGATGTGTAAGTTTGTCCATCCATGTGCACCCCTTTAAAATAAAATTAAAAATTAAAAGTATGTTCTAAATAGAAAAATAATGTTGGCTATAATTTTTAAAAAATGAATATGTTGTAAAGTGATTACAAGTAAAACAAATGTGTGACTGAGATGTAAATCTTATAATTTTCAAAAATATTTCAACAAGAGATTTAAATAAACTATTTGAAGATCTATGTCAACTAATATTAAATTCATATATATCTATATATAGAAAAAAATTAAGTTTCTATAGTCCTATATATACTCTATTTAGCATTGAAAACGCTGCTTTGCATTTTAAAAAAGTTTGTACGTGAAGACATTTGATCTCTCTCTCCTCATGTTAGATCCGTACTTAAGATGGATCTATGCTAGTTGATATTTAAAATATGACATGTTAACTCCATATTTAAAAATGAAGTACGAGGGAAAATTTTAGGGGCCAAATTTAGCAAATGGGCTATTTATTGGACATTTTTTTAAAAACAATATTCACT
>CM062807.1:42127615-42132615 GCA_031772625.1 Pinus tabuliformis | reverse complement strand
CCAGCTAAATGTATCAGAAGTACTGGAATCTTGTTGTAGCTTTCGAATAAGTGCCCACACTTCTTCGTCATTCTTCCATTCCTCCCTTGCTTCGTTTATCCAATCTGGTTGGATAATAGAAATGGCACACAACAATGCTTCCACATCCTCATCCTTTCTTGAGAGTGCATCTGCCACCACATTTTGCTTCCCTTTTTTGTAGATGATTTCAAAGTCATAACCCAACATCTTTGTGACCCACTTTTGTTGCTCTTCAGAGGATAATCTTTGTTCTAAAAAGTATTTAAGGCTATCATGATCCGTTTTTACCTTGAAGTGTCTTCCCATTAGGTAGGGTCGCCATTTCTTAAGTGCATGGAGTATTGCCAACATTTCCTTCTCATAAATAGCTTTGCTTAAAAACTTTCCCTTGATTGGACGACTTTCAAAAGCAATGGATCTTTCATCTTGCAACAACACCAATTCCATTTCCTGAAGCATCACATTCCACAATAAAGGTTTTTGTGAAGTCCGGTGTAGCTAAGACTGGTGCTTGGCACATTGCCTCTTTAAGATGTTCAAAGGCCTTTGTTGCTTCTGGAGTCCATGAAAATGAATCTTTCTTCAATAATGTTGTTAGAGGTGCTGCTATTCTCCCATAATTCTTAACAAACTTGCGATAATACCCTGTCAACCCAAGAAATCCTCGCAGATGCTTTATGGATGTGGGGATTTTCCATTCCTTAATGGCTTTAATTTTGCTAGGGTCTACCTTAACTCCTTCATGAGATACAATATGACCCAAATATTCCACCTCCTGGACTCCAAAGAAACATTTGGATCTTTTTGCATATAATTGTTTCTCCTCCAATAGTTGTAGCACCCTGTCAACATGTTCAACATGATCCTTCCAAGACTGTGATTGTAGATTAGTATATCATCAAAAAATACTAACACAAATTTTCTAAGGAATGGTTTGAAAATTGAATTCATCAAACCTTGAAATGTTGAAGGTGCATTGGTAAGGCCAAAAGGCATGACCAAAAATTCATAATGACCCTCATGAGTTCTAAATGTCGTTTTCGGAATGTCTTCAATCTTCATTCTGATTTGATGATATCCCGAACGAAGATCCAACTTGGTGAAGTAAATTGATCCATGCAATTCATCCAGTAATTCATCAATAACAGGAATGGGGAACTTATCTTTAATAGTGAGCTTGTTGAGCTCCCTATAATCCGGACACATGCGCCATGATCCATCCTTCTTGTGCACCAATACTACTGGAGCTGAGAAAGAACTTTGACTTGGTTGAATTATACCAGCCTCTAGCATTTCTGCAACCATACGTTCAATTTCACTTTTTTGGGCATAGGGATATCTGTACGGCCTGATGTTTGGAGGAACACTTCCTGGAATCAGATGAATAGCATGATCATGATCACGCATAGGTGGGAGACCTTTGGGAGTCTCAAATACCTTGGAATGATTGTCCAGGACTTTTTGGAGATCTGGAGAAATAGATGATTCCAATGTGGAAACATCTAGCGAACATAATTGTGCAATTACACCTCTTTGCTCCTTTTTAGAAGCTTTGTCATGCCATTAGAGCTGATTATCTTTCCTGGTTTCCCTGCAATACCCCTTAATTCAACTTCCTTTCCTTCCGTAGAAAATTTGATGAAAAGTTCTTGAAAATTAAAAGCTATTGTACCCAAGGATTGTAGCCATTGGACTCCTAGTACAACATCAGCACCTCCCATTGGAATGGAAAGCATTGGGCTAGTCAATACATATTCTCCCATGGATAGCTTGATATTATGGCACTTTCCAGAGCAATTTATTGTTCCTCCATTTGCAATCATCACTTGACACTCTGGTGCTGGATATAGGAAGCAATTCAATTCTTTTGCTACCCTACAATGAATAAAATTGTGGGTGCTTCCTGAATCAATCAACACTATTACCTTTTTTTCTTGATTTGTCCTTCTATCTTGATGGTTTGAGGAGTGGTAATTCCCACCAATGCATTACAAGATATGGTCGGATTTATTTGTTCTTCATCTAGGCTTTGTTCCTGGAGTATATCTTCTTCTTTTGACCTTTCTTGCTCCTTTTCTTCTTCCTCTTCACAATCTATGTAGAATAATTTCTTCTCAGCACACTTATGACCTTTAGTGTATTTGCTATCACAACTGTAACAAAGCCCTTTTGCTCTTTTTTCTTCCAATTGTTGTGGTGTCAACCTTATAGGTTGTGGAAGACTAGGGGCAACAACACTCCGTCTTTATAGTTGTGAGTGGTATGCTTCCTGGTTGCCATAATTTTGCTTTCCATTTTTCTTGCTAACCTGAATGCCTTCTCTAATGAATCAGGTTCCCAAAGGCGAACATCATGTTGGATATTATCCTTTAAAGACCCTATGAACACATCAATCCTATGCTCCTCTGGAATATCTTTTACCCTTATGTTCAATTTTTGGAACTCCTCAATGTGCTCCATTACTGAACCCTTTTGTTTGAGACTTATCAATTGGCTAAAAAAAGTGTTGCTTTTTGTATCTTCATAATGTGCTATCAATTCTTCCGTAAAAATTGCCCAAGTGATAAATTGTTTACGAGAGCAAAGCCATTGATACCATACAAACTGATTTGGTTCCAAATATACAGTTGCCATACGTACCTTTTGTGCGTTTTGCACATTATTGAGATCGAAGAATTGCTCCATCTGTAATATCCATGTGGCGGGATCCTTGCCATCAAACTTCCTCATATCGATTTTTGGAATATGGTGATTCCTTGATCCAACATTAGCATCTATGGAATCATGATTAACATTTCTTTTGTTCTCATCATGAGTTTCCTTTACTACCTTTTCACCATTAGTGACCCTTTCTTGTAGCAACTTCTTCAATTCTTCCATGTCTGTCTTCAAATCTATCTTCAAATCTGCCATCGAATCCTCCATCTTAGCTTCCATGCCCTTTATCTTAGCTTCCACGTCATTTATCTTAGATTCCACGCCACTTATCTTAGCTTCTGTTAGCTTTTGTGAGCGTGACATTTGTTGCACTTGTTCTTGTAATTTTGATATATCATGTAGCATTTCTTCCTCTTCTTCATGAGTCATGCTAGAGCTTTCAGGTTCCTTACTAGGTGTTTGTATTTTCTTTCCTCGGGGCATCAGTTACCGATAATAATGCTTTACTATGCCCTTTGAATTCTATTAAACCAAGCTTACACAAAAATTTAAAAAAAAACTACACACCTTTTTTCACTTTATAGAAGCCTGATATTGAATCTGATGTATCTCTGTAATTTTGGATCATCCAGTTCTGAAATTGCTACCTGTAGTAGCCTTCTGCGTCCTCTTTCCAATGCCACAAGTCTGAGCCAAATTGGATTCTCCAAGGAAGAGTTATGTGAAATCTCCCACAGTGACTTGCTTTTAGACTGGTTCAGTAGAGCGAACTTGTACGACGTGCCACGAGTCATTGTTTCAACCTTTGAATCTGAAAAACACATACAAGAAACTACAGTTCGTCCTCTTTCTGTACCTTCTTACGAAATTTCAATCCGATCCCCAGAGAGAAAGTTATGACGATTTTCCCTAGGTTACCTGTTTTGAATGTAATTCAGGAGTCTGCAAAAAGACCAACTTCCTCAGATCATATCTTCGCAAATATCGCACGAAAATCTCTGAAATTTGGACCCAAGGTTCAGCGCGATTTCTTCTCAAATGGGTTTTGTTTGTGACTTCTGAAACGTCATAGAAAAAAGTTATAGCGAAAATTCCATGATGACCTGTTTGGAGTAGCGAAACCCTAGAATCCAAAGCTCTGATACCAAATGTTATGAAACCAGCTCAAGAAAAGATAGAAAAGATAGATCAATGCCTTAGAATTCAGCCTCTTCGAGGGGGCAACCTCCTTTACATTACATAAATGAACAATTCTTGGATGATACAAATGACAAATCCTCATTTCTATATATAAGAGTCTAAGGAGTCACAATATAATCCAACCGACCTAACAATAATAATATAAAGCCACAAAAATAACAATAGAGGGATTCTATGTGGCACAGAAATAACAATATGAGGGTAATCGGGGCACAACAATATAAATAAGGGGTATAACTACAATAGTAATGGGGTAATCACTAGTATTATAGAGACCCAACAATATATATATAAATATTTAGAATGTTACATCTCAACTCTATATTAAAAAACTAGTGAATTACAGATCTTTCTTAAAAAAATTATTAATAAAATAAAAATCCTCCCTTTTATATATATATATATATATATATATATATATATATATATAACTTATGATTCACATTCTACACTTTAAAATGTAGTTTAATATATGCCCTAATTATATTTTGAAAGCAATACACACACATACACATATTTGTTATAAATATTTTTTAAATTAGTGTATGTTTATTTATTTGTTTATATATATTGAGCAGAGAGGCCCATTCTATAGTCCAATATGAGGGGATGTTTAATTTTGGCTGCTCATTCTACAGCGCAATATAAGAGATGTGTAATGTGTAATTTTGGTTGTACATGCGTACCCCTTTAAAATAAAATAAAAACAAAAATTAAAAATTATGTTCTAAATAGAAAAATAATGTCGGCTATAATTAAAAAAAAATGAATATGTTATAAAGTGATTAGAAGTAAACAAAATGTGTGAATGATATGTTTAAATCTTATATTTTTCAAAAATATTTCAACAAGAGATTTAAATAAACAATTTGAAGATCTATGTTAACTAATATGGAATTCATATATCTGTATACCCAAAAAAAAAACTATAGTTAAAATTTTTATTTGGTCCTATGTATATACTCTATTTAGCATTCAAAAAAGCTCTACAATCCAGTATGAGGGGATGTGTAAGTTTGTCCGTCCATCCATGACCCTTGAAAATAAAAATAATGATTAAATAGAAAAATAATGCCGCTATAATTAAAAAAGAAATGAATATGTTGTAAAGTGATTAGAGG
>CM062807.1:42102615-42122615 GCA_031772625.1 Pinus tabuliformis | reverse complement strand
TCTGCAAGCCTTTCCCGCATAACACCTTCCAGACCACCCATTTCAAGTTTCAAAGTAGCCTCAACAAGCCTATTCTCTCGGCCAGCATTACTATCATCTTCGCGGAGGAAGAGGCTCTGCCTAGTGTTTTAGTGCACACCTCGGCGATGCATTCTCAGGACGGCCATGGCAGCGAACAACATCTAGAAGACGAATGCAATGTGATCAATTGTGGTGATTTGCATGTCGAGGGAACTGTTCCTGATGACACCCAGCCACCAAATGGAAACTTCCAGGGAGTCTCAGGCTCTGTTGACCCTGCTGATAGTTCTTGTGGCAAACGTCATTTGTCGGCACATCCAGGTGGCAGTGGTATGGATGATGAGGTAAAGGAGGGTGAATTCTGGGTTGGCAATGCATGCCCGGTTGTGGAGGAAGGTCCGGGCCAAGACGCGGTCGTTTTATGCCTCCCGGGCCCTGCGTGCTCCCCCAGCTTTTCTTTTTTCTCCCTAGGTCACTTCGTTGTGTTTCTTTGGTTCTGGTAGTGTCTTTTGCTACGGGTCTTTGGTTCAGCAGTTGTTTTTTGCCTCTGGGTCTCTGGTTAGTATTGACAGCTTTGCTTAAGGCTACCACCTAACCTTTCTATGGTTTACTGATATGTTCAGTTCTCATTGTATGGTTTTTGGGGCATTATGTAACTGGTTCTCCCGACCTTGGGATAGTCTTGATGAGCTGAAGGCTATTTTCTGCTCTCCTTTGAGGTCTCGACCTCCTTGTAACTTTATTTTTACTTTCTTTTAATAGATTTAGTCTTTACCAAGAAAAAAAAAATTTAATTTACAAATTTTAATAATGCATTTAATTACCATTTAAAATTAATCTAATTATAACATTTTAAAATTTTAAATCTTTGTATTTTCATTGTTTCTACTTTAATTTAGCTATATTTAAACTAAGCAGCAGAGACTAGCTACTATGTAGCCCTTCTTAATATTTAAAATGTTACATGTCAACTTGATATTGAAAAATGAATGAATTGCAAATCTCTTTAAAAACCTACTATTAGAATAAAAGTTATCCCTCTTTATATATATATATATATATATATATATATATATATATATATATATCTATATCTATATCTATATCTATATCTATATCTATATCTATATCTATATCTATATATATATATGACATGGGAATATTTTATTAATGATTCACATTCTACACATTAAAATGTTAGTAATATTCCAATAATATTTAAAAATACAAAACATATATCTATAAGACTCTATATAAAGATCTGCGCTCCCTATTTAACATGCAACCATGGTGTGATTCTTCAACTTGTCCTAACGATGAACCACACTTGCTTGTTTGAAATGCGTGGACCAATATATCATAACGTGATTTGCGCCAAAAAAATTTCTCGTAACAAGAAATTAGTGTTATATATATATATATATATATATATATATATATATATATTTAAAATGTTACATGTCAACCCCATATTAAAAAATGAATGAATTATAAATCTCTCTTAAAAAAATTATTAATAAAGTAAGAATACTCCATCTCCATATATGAAAGAAGTACACACACATACATATATTTGTTATAAATATTTTTTAAAATTATATATATATATATATATATATATATATATATATATATATATTGTTATTGTTATTGAGCTGAGAGACTCATTCTACAACCCAGTGCGAGGGGATGTGTAAGTTTGTCCGTCCATCCGTGTCCTTTTAAAATAAAAATTATACTCTAAATAGAAAAATAATGTCGGCTATAATAAAAAAATGAATATGTTGTAAAGTGATTAGAAGAAAAAAATGAGTGAATCAAATGTTTAAATCTTAGACGTTTCAAAGATATTTTAACAAGAGCTTTAAATAAACTATTTGAAGATCTATGTTAACTAATATGAAATTCATATATATCTATATACAGAAGAAGTAACTTTTTATAGTTAAATTTTTATTTGGTCCTATATATACTCTATTTAGCATTCAAAAATGTATTTTTCACATGAAGATCTATGCTAGTTCTAAAATGAGTATGAGAGGATGTGTAAGTTTGTCCATACATGCGTGCCCCTTCAAAATAAAAATAAAAATTAAAAAATATGTTCTAAATAGAAAAATAATGTTGGCGGTAATTAAAAAAAAATTGAATATGTTGTAAAGTGATTAGAACTAAAACAAATGCGTGAATGAGATGTTTAAATCTTATACTTTTCTAAAATATTTCAACAAGAAATTTAAATAAACTATTTGAAGATCTATGTTAACTAATACCAAATTCATATATATCCATATATATGAGTAAAAAAACAAAAAGATTTTATAGTTAAAATTTTTATTTGGTCCTCTATATACTCTATTTAGCATTGAAAAATGTACTTTGCATTTTAAAAAAGTTTGTACGTGAAGAAATTTGATCTCTCTCTCCTCATGTTAGATCCGTACTTAAGATGGATCTATGCTAGTTGATATTTAAAATATGACATGCTAACTCCATATTTAAAAATGAAGTACAAAGGAAAATTTTAGGGGCGAAATTTAGCAAATGTGCTATTTTTTGGACATTTTTTGAAAAAAACTATTCGTCATTTGTGTTAAAAAATCAACTATTTTTTACATATATATGATTAAATAGATGATATTTGTAAAAAAATTACCAATTTTAATAGTAGATTACATTATTTTTATTGAATATTGACCTACATTTTATATGTAAAAAATTTCAAACCGAAATAGTCGCCTATAATACTCTATATAGGAAAAATGTTAAATCCTTATAAAATGCCCTCAAATACATGGAAATTGAAATATTTTATTTATGGTTGCCATTGATCTTTTTTGTTATTACTATTTTTTTATTTGTTATTGTAACTATTATGTTTAAATGTAATTTCACGTGACATCATCTCCTTCATAATGGTTTAGAGATCGATCTCTGGACTTTTGTCATTGCAATTTATTGCAATATTTCTATTAACATGAGTAGTGAATATTTTTTATTTATAAACCACATTGTTTACATTGAAATATTTTTTGTTATTAATATATTTTTAAATATGCGCTAATATTACTACTCATTTTCTTTGGTGTAGCTACATCAACAGAAAACCCACCATTCATGTAGAAGTGACTCCCAAGGAGCGAGCATGCCAATATCAGTAAGAGTGTAACCTCGGTGGGGAGGATAATAGTGACACCTCTTGACAACATATTAATATTACTTAATCTTATATATTGAAATATTTTGTTTATAACCCACATTCAATTTTTTTATACTATTAATATTTTTTAAATGCCACATATTAATTTTATATTGAAAATTAAATGAACGAGACATCTATCTTTTAATATGAAATACTCATCTTCTTTTATTTTAATAGCTCCTCCTTTTTTGGTATTTAAATATTTTATTAAGGTGTCTCACTAAATATAAGGTGGATATTGAAATAAATTAACTAGCCTGTGATGGGGCCAACCCACGTGATACGCCTCCAACGTATTCCGATGCGGGAGTACAGGGCAATTAATAATTAAACAGATATTTTTATCTATACAAATCGATTAACCGGCGCTGAATTTAATGATGGGTCTTGTGATTGGTATGCTGGTCTCTAGTTGTTTGACAATTGTCCCTCCTTGGGATTCCCCGAGCCCGCCTTGGTATGGGTGTTCTCAAACTCGCGCCCAGGTTATTCACTCTGTCATTCTCCTGGTTCTGTGAGCTATGCGCTCTCAACGGTTCTTCGCGGTTTCGATGTGGATTTTTGTGGTTGCGTTCCCCTAGTTCAGGCTTCAACCTGGAAATTTCTCCCACTCGTCCGGCAAGGGTTATATCAACCTGGTAGGTTCGGCTCTTTTCCTGTTTATGCCAAGTTTCGGTTGTTGTTATGTGATGGTAATTAGTTGTTGTGTCTCTGCGCTCCTTTCTACTTGGTATGCAGTTCTGGTGCCTGTGCTTCCCACAGTTGTTGCAGTCATTTGCTGGTTGTGTTGCTTCTGGTAACGGTCCTCCGATTCCAAGCTCGACTTTTCCACAGGCCTGTCATAATTATGGTGTCAAACTTCTTCGGTTTCTCCGCCACTCTCAGGGTAAGTCTGTCTGTTGCATGCTATCAATGCCTGTTCTTTTTTCCTCAGTTGCCTAACGTTTTGGCTCCTCGTGAGCAGGGGAACCTGGTGGAGTTGTTACAGTTGCAGCTTGCCTTCGTTAGGTAAACAAACCAACTGTGATTTATTTACTTTGTTAAGTTTCGAGTCCTCTTTTCTTGGTACTGTCGGCACTTATTCCGTTTGCTGTTTGTTGTTGCAGGTATGGCCGCTCGAGGGTTTCGGCGTCTGGAAATTTGACTGCTCCAACTGGACACGGGTAGTGTCGTTCTCTGTTTGCTAGTTGTTTCTGTTCGGCTTCAGGCTATGACTGTTAGGGTCTGTGTATTTATGTTTTACGAGTCACTGTCTGTACACAGTTTTGTTGTAGATTGACACTGTTGTTTGGTTACTGTAATGGGTCGAGGGTTACTGTGTCTGGTTCCCGCTTTGACATAAGCATGGGTAATATATTTATGGAACGGGTTCTTTCTCTTTTGTTTCGAACAGAATATATATGTATAAAGAATCCGGAATGCTTCTCGTTTATATTGATTCAATTATGAAATTGTATGGACTGTATATTCGCATACTTGGCAATGGTAGAATTTAATTGGTTGTCTTAGCTTGTTAATTCCGGCTTCTTGGATTTCGTTTTTATATGTGGTCTCGAAGTCTATTTGTTTGGTCTTCCACCGCACGTTCTTTGAATCCGCCTGCAACCTGTGTGCTTACATTCTACCTCTAGTTTTTGCTATCACTTCAGTCGCATTATAACCTGTAAGGGTATTACCAACAGTCTACACGGTGCATAAAAAAAATGTAATTTCATACAAATAATGTAAACAGTCTTAAGGACATTGAAGAGGAGAATATGCACAGAAAACTACAACTCTTCCTTTTTCATTTCTCTGATAGTCGAACCCTTACATTGTGTTCTGTCTCTCTTTTAAGAACATTGTTAGGAAACTGTTACTAACTGCTGTTAGTTATGTTCGATCAGTTACATCAGTTATTTCTCGTACAGAACTTTTCATTGTCGCTCAGTATTTTTTAACAAAGGTAAATTAACTGTTTAGAACAGTGACACTAACTAATTCCTATTGTTCCTAATTACTGTTCACTAAATTAACTTAGACAACTTAATGAAATAAAAGTAAAAAAAAAACACAAGCACGTTATCCATTCAGTGAGTTAACTCCTCCGTCCCCTTCAGAGACCATACCGCCTTCATTTTGTCTTTGTCCTGTCAGCCAGATGCTCCTGCATCAGGCTCCCGGGGTAAGAGAAAATCATGGCTCCGTTCCATGAGCTCCTCCACAAAATAGCTAGCCTTCTGTATCTGCACCGCGTCGAGCCACGAACTGCCCTCAATTATACGATTTTTCCACTTGACGAGGTATCGTAGATACTCCTTCCTGCGTGTCTTCTTGGCTACCTAGGTATCGAGAATCCCCTCAATCTCATGGGGTTGAACCGAAGGCATATGCCTCATCCAAGAACTGTCTCCAACTTGGGTGTCCCGTTCTGGCCGTACCACACTGTCTTCCTCTGCGTGGGCAGTATATGGGAACAGGTCCACCACATTGAAAATAGGTGATATGCCTATATTAGGTGGCAGTTGGATTTCATAGGCGTTGGCTGAGAACTTACGCAAAATCTTGCAGGGGCCAATCTTTTTAAATTTTAACTTATTATATGCGCCCTTAGGAAATCGTTCTTTGTGCAAGTGTGCAAGGACCTCGTCTCCAACATTAAATTGGACTTCTCTCCGCTTTGAATCTGCTTGCTGCTTATATTTCTGCACGCTGTCCTGCAACTTTAATTTTACCCATTCATGTAGTTCACTCATTGCTTCAACAAAATCTTCTCCATCCGCACTTCTCCGTTCCAACTTTCCCAAATCTCGCAGTTCATGTATTCCCTGAGGATGCATGCCATACAAGATTTGGAATGGGCTGTGTCCGGTGCTACGATTTGGTGAATCGTTATAAGCGAATTCCGCCTGAGTGAGAGCACAATCCCATAACCGTGAATTTTCCCCAGTCAAGATACGTAACAAATTTCCCAAACTCCTGTTCATCACTTCTGTTTGTCCATCAGTCTGCGGGTGATATGCAGAACTGAAGTTCAACTGTGTGCCCAACTTTTTCCATAGGGTGCACCAAAAGTGTCCTGTGAATTTCACATCCCAGTCGAAAATAATAGATCTGGGTAGGCCGTGTAATCTAACAATCTCTGTGAAAAACAGGTAAGCTACATGGGTGGCATCACTAGTTTTTCGACAAGGGATAAAATGCGGCATTTTTGAAAATCTGTCTACCACCACCATCACTGAGTCATACCCCCGCTGCGTTCTAGGCAGTCCCAAGACAAAGTCAATGCTGACTGAGTCCCATGGCCTGCTCGGAATAGGTAGTGGCGTGTAAAGTCCAGTATTTTGACTATGTCCTTTCACCAATTGGCAGACTTTACACCTGTTCACATATCGTTGTACATCCCTGCACATTCTGGGCCAGTAATAAAAGTGTCCGAGCTACTCCAAAGTTTTGTCTATGCCAAAATGACTGGCTAGACCCCCACTATGTTTCTCCCGTATAATATTTTCCCTCATCGAACAGTCTGGGATACATAACTGTCCACCTCTGAATAATAGTCCTTCCTACAAATTGTAGTCCAACCATGGACTTGTATTTCTCAGCACGGAATTTTGGCAGGCTTCAAAGGCTTCCTTGAAGTCTGTGTCGGTCTGGTACAAATCCTTTAGATGTTCGAATCCCATCACCTGTATTGTACTTTCCTGTAAGAGCAAAGCTCTTCTGCTCAAGGCATCTACCACTTTATTGGCTTGCCCACTGATGTGTTTTAGCATGAAAGTGAAACTCTGCAGATATTCTACCCATTTGGCATGCTTATGGTTCAATTTGTGCTGTTGCATTACATATTGCAGCGCTGAATTATCAGAAAATAATACAAACTCGTTGCCCAGCAGGTAGTGTCTCCAATGCTTTAAAGTTTGGACCACGGCATAAAATTCCTTGTCATATGAGGAATATTTATGTTTGCTTTTGTTCAATTTCTCACTAAAGAATGCCACTGGTCTATCTTCCTAACTAAGCACAGCGCCAATAGCTGTCCCACTTGCATCACATCGAACTTGGAAAAGCTTGTTAAATTCGGGCAGCCTTAAAATTGGCCTCTCTGTAATCTTCCGCTTCAAAAGCTGAAAGTTGTTCTCTGCTGCTCTGGTCCAACAAAAAGGCTGACTGGCCTTTTTGATGGTGTCTAGCATTAGCGCGCAAATTTCACTAAAATTCCTAATAAACTTTCGATAAAAACTCGTCAATCCGTGAAAGCTACGTACCTCAAACAAGATCTTTGGTGACGGCCAATTGACGATTGCTGCGATCTTTTCTGGATCCATCTTCAATTCATTTTCCGCAATTACAAACCCCAAATAAACCAGTGCCTTCTACAGGAAAGTACATTTATTTAAGTTTATCAGCAGTTTGTTCTGCTGTAACTTCTCTAGCACTCTTTGAACATGCTGAAGATGTTCTCCATTCGTTCTGCTGAAAATCAAAATATCGTCAAGATAGACTATCACAAACTTGCCAATAAATTCTTTTAACATCTCATTCATCAACCTCATAAAAGTACTAGGAGCGTTGCTCAAACCGAACGGCATGACTAGCCACTCGTACAGCCCTTCATTGGTCTTGAAGGCTGTCTTCCACTCATCTCCTTCTCTGATCCTGATCTGATGATAGCCACTCTTCAGATCAATCTTCGTGAAATAAGTTGCCCCACTGAGACAATCCATCATATCATCCATTCTGGGTAAGGGAAATCTGTACTGAATAGTGATTTTATTGATAGCTCGCGAATCCGTACACATCCACCATTCTCCACCCTTCTTAGGTGCGAGTACTATTGGTACCGCACAAGGGCTCAAGCTTTCTCTGATCAGCCCCTTATCTAGCAGCTCTTGCACCTGTTTACGAATCTCTTCATTATCTTTCGGGCTCATTCGATACGCTACTTTATTTGGTAGGCTTGCTCCGGGTATGAAATCGATATGATGGCTGATGCTCCTCTTGGGAGGCAACTTGTCCGGTAAGTCGTCAACTACAATGTCCTTAAATTCTTCTAACATCTCCTGAATCTCTGTAGGAAATTCTGACATTTCTGTGTTCAGCAACACAGTCTTAGTTCTCCTCACGACCGCATAATTCACTTCGTTTTCCTCAATCTGTTTAATAAACTATTTTCCTCCTACCAATAATGCTTTTGTTCCACTTGCTTCTGTTGTATCCTCTTCTTTGATGGGTACAAGCATATGCTTGACTCCATCTTTCACAAATTTGTAACAATTCGTCTTCCCATCGTGCATCACCTTCCGATCATACTGCCACGGTCTCCCCAGCAGTATATGGCACACATCCATTGGCATGATATCACAGACAACCTTGTCCTGGTATTTGCCAATGTGAAATTCAACCTCGCACTGTTCATCAACTAATAGCTGGTGGCCTTTCTGCAGCCACGACACCTTGTAAGGTGTGGGATGCTTAAGTCACTTCAATCCCAGCTTCTCCACCATCTCAATGGCAACTAAATTGTCGGTACTCCCACTATCTATGATCAATTTACAACACTTTCCATGTGATTTTCAAATTGTTCGGAACAGTGCCTTCCGTTGGGTTTGCTCAGTCGTCTCCTTGGCTGGCTTCAAAAATACTTTATTTAAAACCAAAGCCTCTCCTGTTTCTGCCACATTTTCCACCTCTTGGGGCGGTGCTTCAGCTTCCTCAGGCTGTGCAACAAATGTTCCCCTCTGGCCAGCATGCTCTGCTTCCGGGCATTTGAAGGATCTGTGCCCCCACTTGTGGCACATGTAGCACTGGACATTAGCTCCCCTTCCTTGACCATTCCCTCTTCCTCGCTGATATGGCCGACCTCCTCTCGTGCTATCTCCCTTCTCTATTGTTCCTGAAGCTCTGGAGCTGCTGCCTTCTTCGCTGTTAGTGGCAGTTCTCCCTCTGCCGTAGGATTGTCCTCGTCCTCTACCATTTCCTCATCCTCTCCTATTATTCTGTTTCCTATTAATCTTTTCCTCAGCCTTTAAAACACTCTGAAAGGCTTCTTCTATATTCCGCAAAGAGAGAATACTGATCTCATCCAGTATTTCCAGCCTCAAACCGTTCACGTATCTCGCTGTCTTCTCAGGAGTATCATCAGTATAACCAACCCTCAAGTTTACATGATAAAACTCTTCTGTGTATTCCTTTACGGTCATACCCTTCTGTCTTAAATTTTGTACCCATCGGTAAAGCTCAACCTGATAATCTTTAGGCAGGAATCTGCCTTTCAGCTTTGCCACCATCCTTGGCCACTTCTTTATCGGTAGCTTGTTCATTCTCCTTCTGTCCGCCTGGACACTATCCCACCACAAAGCGGCGTGTCCCTTTAACTTGGTTGCAGCAAATCTGACTCTTTTTTCCTCACTGATCTCTTCGTTTTCAAAATACTTATCTAACTCACTTACCCAGTCCAGCAGAACATCTGCGGATAGACTTCCATCATAGTTAGGAATCTCAGGTTTGGGTTTGTTGCTAGCTAGCAATACCGATCTCAACAGTCTTAACTCCGGGGCTTCTTCATCTGATCCGTCTGTAGCAGTTACTGCCTCCTCCTCACTGTCATCCCCAAGTTCTGGGTCTCTTCTCCTTCCTGCCTCCACTGCTTCTAAGCGAGCAGTAAGGGCCCTTAATTCTTCCCTCAAGCCCTCATCTGCTGCTCTACGCACACCTCTTCCATATCCTCGTCTTTGAACCTCCATATCCCAATTTCTTCAACTTCCTACTCTAATACCACTTGACGGGGCCAGCCCACGTGATACGCCTCCAACGTATTCCCATGCGGGAGTATAGGGCAATTAACAATTAAACAGAGATTTTTATCTATACAGATCGATTAATCGGCGTTGAATTTAATGATGGGTCTTGTGATTGGTACGCTGGTCTCTGGTTGTTTGACAACTGTCCCTCCTTGGGATTCCCTGAGCCCGCCTTGGTAT
This sequence comes from Pinus tabuliformis, assembly GCA_031772625.1. Classification (NCBI taxonomy): domain Eukaryota; kingdom Viridiplantae; phylum Streptophyta; class Pinopsida; order Pinales; family Pinaceae; genus Pinus; species Pinus tabuliformis. The sequence continues at coordinate 42,112,430 of CM062807.1, read as the reverse complement.
GGGTGTTCACAAACTCGCGCCCAGGCTATTCACTCTATCATTCTCTCGGTTCTGTGTGCTATGCGCTCTCGGCGGTTCTTCGCAGTTTCGATGTGGATTTTTGTGGTTGCGTTCCCCTGGTTCAGGCTTCGACCTGGAATTTCTCCCACTCGTCCGGCAAGGGTTATATCAACCTGGTAAGGTTCGGCTCTTTTCCTGTTTATGCCAAGTTTCGGTTGTTGTTATGTGATGGTAATTAGTTGTTGTGTCTCTGCGCTCCTTTCTACTTGGTATGCAGTTCTGGTGCCTGTGCTTCCCACAGTTGTTGCAGTCGTTTGCTGGTTGTGCTGCTTCTGGTAACGGTCCTCCGGTTCCAAGCTCGACTTTTCCACGGGCCTGGCAGAATTACGGTGTCAAACTTCTTCGGTTTCTCCGCCACTCTCAGGGTAAGTCCGCCTGTTCCATGCTATCAGTGCCTGTTCTTTTTTTCTCAGTTGCCTAACGTTTTGGCTCCTCGTGAGCAGGGGAACCTGGTGGAGTTGTTACAGCCGTGGCTTGCCTTCGTCAGGTAAACAAACCAACTGTGATTTATTTACTTTGTTAAGTTTTGAGTCCTCTTTTCTTGGTACTGTCGACACTTATTCCGTTTGCTGTTTGTTGTTGCAGGTATGGCCGCTCGAGGGTTTCGACGTCTGGAAATTTGACTACTCCAACTAGACACGGGTAGTGTCGTTCTCTGTTTGCTAGTTGTTTCTGTTCGGCTCCATGATATGACTGTTAGGGTCGGTGTATTTATGTTTTACGAGTCACTGTTTGTACACAGTCCCGCTGTAGGTTGACACTGTTGTTTGGTTACTGTAATGGGTCAAGGGTTACTGTGTCTGGTTCCCGCTTTGATATAAGCATGGGTAATATATTTATGGAACGGGTTCATTCTTTTTTGTTTCAAACAGAATATATATGTATAAAGAATCTAGAGTGCTACCTTCTCGTTTATATTGATTAAATTATGAAACTGTATGGACTGTATATTCGCATACCTGGCAATGGTAGAATTTAATTGGTTGTCTTAACTCGTTAATTCCAGCTTCTTGGCTTTTGTTTTTATATGTGGTCTCGACCTGCAACCTGTGTGCTTACGTTCTACCTCTAGTTTTTGCTATCACTTCAGTCACATTATAACCTGTAAGGGTATTACCAACAGTCTACACGATGCATAAAACAAATGTAATTTCATACAAATAATGTAAACAGTCTTAGGGACGTTGAAGAGGAGAATATGCACAGAAAACTACAACTCTTCCTTTTTCATTTCTCTGATAGTCGAACCCTTACATTGTGTTTTGTCTCTCTTTTAAGAACATTGTTAGGAAACTGTTACTAACTGTTGTTAGTTATGTTCGATCAGTTACATCAGTTATTTCTCGTACAGAACTTTTCATTGTCGCTCAGTATTTTTTAACAAAGGTAAATTAATTGTTTAGAACAGTGACACTAACTAATTCCTACTATTCCTAATTACTGTTCACTAAATTAACTTAGACAATTAATGAAATAAAAGTAAAAAAAAAAAACACAAGCATGTTATCCATTCAGTGAGTTAACTCCTCCGTCCCCTTCAGAGACCATACCGCCTTCATTTTGTCTTTGTCCCATCAGCTAGATGCTCCTGCATCAGCCTGGATATTCAAATTATTTATTTAATTAACCTACATATTCAACTAATTCATCTAAATCAATATTGAAATATATTTAATGTACATCTTCCTCCAGCGATCAAAAGTGAAAATAATAGATTTCCTTTTATTTGTAATTACTTTATCTCCACACACACACATATATTTGGCTTGGCCCATGGGGCTTTGAATTTTGAAATACTTATTGCTTACATAATACTTCACCTCATGGTCATGTCCTTTAAAAATTAGTATAAAAGAAAAAAATTGGAAATATTTTATTTATGGCAAAGAGTAAGAGTGACCGCATATGTTTTACACTGTGTTATCATATCAACAATAGAGCCACTTCTAAAACATTTTATTGGTGAAAAAATATTGATGTGGATTATGTGTCTGCCCATCCACTTACTCTTTTCAACAAATTTGCCGAACAAAGCGCCTGCCTCTCCCGACGGGAGGGAGAGGGGACAACCTTTTTTCACGCTACCGAAAGGTACATAAGGTGATGATTATGGTTATTAGATTTTTTTAAAGGGATTCATAATTCATTTAATTTTTAATATGGAGTTGGCATATATATATATATATATATATATATATATATATATATATATATATATAGATATATATATATATATATATATAGATATATATATATATATATATATATATATATATATATTAAAAAGTATCTATAATGAAAATAGTTTTTAAGATAGATATATGGATATATGTTTTCTACTTCTAAATATGATTGGGATATGTACGAGCCTAGATCCATCTATCTTAACTTCAGATCTATAAGGGCCGACAAGGATCAAATATATTTCCACTCTAAAAGGAATTTGCACATTGATCCCTCTCAGCGCTTGGTAGATCTAGAGTTAACATAGATCTAGACTAGTAGTGTGTGTGTGTATATGTATATATATATATATATATATATATATATATATATATATATATATATATATATAGTGCCCATGATACTATTATCTAATATATATACATGGGTTGTTCCCATGATTTTATATATATATATAGAAAGAGATAAGAATACTATGGGCAAAATTATGGGTTGTCTAAATCTAGAACCAATAAATTTATTATTTTACCTCTATCTTATTTTAATTATTAATTCTATTTTTTATTTAATTTAATTTTTTTATGTAATTTGACCTAGTCAAAATGTTTAGACATGACAGGACATTACAACATCTCTACAAAATATTTTCATTTTGAAATGAGTTATGTTTTTTTGGCATATGATATTGATGATAAATCATGGTGTGTAATAACGGTGCATATCTATAACTTAATAATATCCATGGCAAAAGGGGTTGAATATCCATAATTATCAATCTTGTTATATTGTAAGTTTATTGTAAATATTACCTTTTTATGACTTATTAAATAAATATATAAAAATATTTAGACAAAACATGACATTATAACATTTCTACCATAAATTCCTATTGATGTAAATTAATAATAATTAGACAAAGATCCATTCATATCTTTTATTTCTATAGAATAAAGAAATAAAAATTGAAATTAAAAAATATATAAAAACTCCAAAAACATAACATTATAACATCTTTTATTTCCATTTGTATGGAATAATGAAATAGAAATTAAAATAAAATATATAAGAACTCCATTTCACCCCATGATTTGTGGCTACTCAACCATGTTTGTTCCTCTCAGAATTTGGATGACGTATTTTAGATTTTCTGATAAACGAGTTTTTTCCTAGCACAATGCTTTCTCTATTGTTATATCATGCGCTTTTGTCCTGTGTTGGAGGAAGAAGTTAGTTATTGCTGAAACATTTTCTTCTGCAGTGAGATTTATGGCCTAGAAGTTTGTTGTCTTATATTTTCTTTGTTTTCAATAGAATAGCTTCTCAGTTAGTTTTAGTTTTATAATGTTAATGGGTCATTCTAGTCAGCAATTTATACAAACTTTCTAAATAATTTTATTAGGTTGTTAAAACATTTTCTTCTGGGTGATATCTATGCCAGAGGTTTGTAGTTTTAAATTTTTTTTCCCTTTGTTTTCATTGATTCAATATTCAATGGGATAGTTTTTTTTAGTTAATTTTAGTTTTACAATGTCAACTGGTCATTCTAGATAGCAATTATTTTCTAAATAATTTTGTTATTAGCTTTAATATAAGTTTTTGGGTTAAATCTGTAGTATGTTCTGTAATTTCAAAATTAATCTTTTAAATTGTTTCTTAATTAGTTTTATAATGTCAAATGATCATTCTAATTAGCAATTTACACTAATTTTTTAAATAATTTTTTTCATTAAATGTAAAAATTAACTTTAAAATCAATTTTTACATCAAGTTATAACTACTATGTTATTCAAAATTAACATCCCAAACAATTTAGATGGTATACATTGCGGTCATTTTTGCTTTGTGATTGTTCTCTATATGATATTAGAAGGTATTTTTATATTAAAATTTTATTCCATATTAATAGTCATCTTTTTCTTCGGCTTTAAAGTTTATTGAAGTTTATGAATTAATCACTTTGTGTGATAAAGTTTACTCTTCAATGTTAGTTTTGACAACGAATTAGGTAAAATTGTAAATAGACAGTTACATACCGAATGTTTAGTTATATAACGGTAGTTAGCGACATAAAAATATCGAATGTTCATGTAGACAGAGAATCATTGTTGAATAAAGCAGATCCAAATTCAGTTTCGTATCTCTTGGTCATTCTGTTGTGTTTTTTTTCTTCTATTTTCCTGCTATTCTTTTTACAATTGGTATCAGAGCTCCGAGGGCGGTGAGCTTGGGCATGAAAGAAATCTGCTGCTGGAATCTGCATGCATGCCAGCAAGGTGTGAAAGGTTGTCTGCAAGCTGTGTATGAATCGAGCGTGAGATCAAAGAACCTGCGGCCTGTTCCAAAATTGCCTGCGTGAAAATTGCAGGGGAGAAATCTGCTGCTGGAATCTGCCTGCGTGAGAGGCTGTGTGTGAAGAAGCTGCGGTGTCCAGGTGTATTATCGATCTGCGTGCTGGATCTGCCTGAGCGTGGGTGATTTTCCTGTGTGCTGCATGAACAGTCGAACTACCTCCATTGCCAAACCGCCTGTGTGTGAAGAAGCTGCGGTGTCCAGGTGTATTATCGATCTGCGTGCTAGATCTGCCTGAGCGTGGGTGATTTGCCTGCATTCCTGCGTGTAGAGTCTGTAGAGGAAGTGCGTAGTGGTGCCAGACGCTGAAGAGGCAGAGCTGCTGCCTGCGTGGAAGTGCCAGATCTCCCTCTGCGTAAAGGAAAGGCGGTTTGCCTGCATTCCTGCGTGCAGAGTCTACAGAGGAAGTACGTACTGAGCCTGTTTGATCTGCTACAGAGAGAACCTGAGTGTGCCAGAACCTCGTCGTGTTTGCTGCCACAGTTGCTGCCGGCAGTGCTACTAGACCTGCGTGTTGGATCCGGGTATATTTTTTTTTTAAGGTTTTTGAGACAAATCTTGTTTCAGAAATTTTTTTGAATAAAGGGTGAATGTGTGAAATTGAAGAAAAAGAAAGTTTTTTTTTCTGAAGGAAAGGAGAATAGAAGTTTTTTAAAAAAAGGGGTGTTTTTATCTAAATTGAATTTTTTTTAGAAATAAGGAAATATACACCTTAGTGGAGGAAAAGAAAGGGTTCAGGAAGGGTTTCATTGTTTGTTTAAATCACCAGAGGCTAAGATTATTTTTTTTAAAAGAAAAAACCCTAAAAAGACTGAGACCCTAGGAAGGAGGAAAAATGGCCAAGATGTCAAATGCAAGATTCGAGGTGGAGAAATTCACCGGAAAGAGCAATTTTTCTCTTTGGAAACTGAAGGTTAAGGATCTGCTTGTGCAACAAGGGTTGCACAAGGCATTGGATGGGGTAACTAAGAAACCTACAACCATGACTACTTCAGACTGGGAGGACTTGGATGCCCGAGCTCTTAGTACCATCTGGTTATGCCTAGCGGATGAAGTTCTCTTCAACATTGTTGAAGAGACTACGGCGTCAGGATTGTGGGAAAAACTTGAAAATCTCTATATGACAAAATCATTAACCAACAGAATTTATCTGAAACGACAGTTATACAGTCTTCGAATGAAAGAAGGTTCAAACGTTGCAGAACATTTGAATGTTTTTAATACACTAATTTGTCAATTAACAGATATGGAAGTCAAGATACAAGAAGAAGATAAAGCCATAACCTTGCTGTGTTCTCTGCCTGAATCATGGGATCACTTCGTAACTTCAATCAGCTTCAGCTCTGCTGATTCTTTGAAGCTTGAATCAGTCGTGGGAGCTCTTCTGTCTAAAGAAGTACGAAGGAAATCCAGCACTGAAACAGCTGCATCAGAAGCCATGGTCGCTAGAGGACGCTCAAAGGAAAGAGGAGAAAAACCAAGGGGGTCTTCCAGGTCGAAATCGAAGGGCAAGAAGTGTAAGGCAAAATGTTGGAATTGCGGTAAAGTTGGACACTTGAAGAAGGACTGTTGGAAACGGAAGGAATTCGAAAACCCGAAGAACGAAGTGAATCAAGCCGATTCAGGTACGGTAGACGAAGTTTTATCTGCTGAAGAATTGTTTATGATAGATGAAACTTCACCTGAATGTAATGTCTCTCAGAGTTTTGACAACTGGCTGTTAGACTCTGGTGCTTCGCATCACATGTGCCCACATAGAAATTGGTTTACTTCGTATGAAAATGTAAACGGTAGTTCTGTGTTTATGGGTAACAATATGTCATGTCAGACTGTTGGGATGGGAGATATCAGGATTAAGATGTATGATAACACAGTTAGAACATTAACTAGTGTTAGACATGTACCTGATTTGAAGAAAAATTTAATCTCTTTGGGAGTGTTGGATTCAGATGGTTATAAGTTTACAGGTCAGGATGGCGTCTTGAAAGTCTTCAAAGGTGCTCTTATGGTTATGAAGGCAGAAAAGGTCGGAAATCTTTACAGGTTAAAAGGAAGTACTCAGGTTGGTGAAGCAGCGGTTGCGTCAGAAAAGGAAGAAGCAGGTACTCGTCTGTGGCATCAGCGTTTGGGTCATATGAGCGAGAAAGGTCTTCACATACTAATGAAACGTAAATCTATTCCCGGTCTGAAATCCTTGAATTTAGATTTCTGTAAACATTGTGTGTATGGAAAACAATGTAAACAGAGATTTAAAGTTGGCAATCATAATAGTAAAGATGTTTTAGACTACATTCATTCTGATCTGTGGGGACCTTCCCCTGTTATGTCATATGGAGGTGCATTGTATTTTTTAACGTTCATTGATGATTACTCTCGTAGAGTTTGGGTCTATATGCTAAAAAGGAAGCTGATGTATTAAATGTCTTTAAACAATTTAAAGTAATGGTAGAGAAAAGAACAGGCAAATCTATTAAATGTCTAAGAACTGACAATGGTGGTGAGTTCACTTCTGTTGAATTTGAACAATACTGTAAGGATGAGGGCATTGTTAGACACAAAACTGTTGTTTATACTCCTCAGCAAAATGGTGTTGCTGAGCGTATGAATCGGACTCTTATGGAAAGAGCCAAAAGCAAGATCAACAATGCTAACTTGCAAAAGGAGTTGTGGGCAGAAGCAGTATCTACTGCTTGTTATTTAGTTAACAGATCACCTTCAGTAGCAATTGATTGTAAAATTCCTGAAGAAGTTTGGACAGGTCAGTCTTGTGACTATTCTCATTTGAGGATATTTGGCTGTGATGCTTATTCTCTTATTCCGAAAAATCAGCGTTCAAAATTAGATCCAAAGTCGAAATGTTATGTCTTTGTTGGGTATGACTATGCAGTGAAAGGATATAGGTTGTGGGATCCTACATTGTGGAAGATAGTCATTAGTAGAGATGTAACATTTGATGAATCCTCTTTGTTAAAATCAAATGTTGAAAGAATTGAACAGGAACAGGTATCGCTGAGTCAACAAGTTCAGTTGGAGGCTAGATCTTTCGGTGACAGTCGAAAGGAAGGAGAGACTTCTGGAGACAAAGGTGTTGAAGACACAAAGGAAGCTGTTGAAGCTTCTGAACCAGTGCAAGTTTCTGAACCAGTTCAGCAACCAGTCGTTCTGAGAAGGTCTACAAGGGAAAGGAAAACTCCCAAAAGGTATGAAGATTCTGCTTCATCTGTTGGTTTGGTTACTGAAGATGGGGAACCTTCTTGTTATCAGGAAGCAATAGATGATACAGATAGCGAGAAATGGAAAATGGCTATGGAAGAAGAAATGGACTCCTTAGCCAAAAACAATACCTGGGATCTTGTAGAGCTTCCTGAAGGGAGAAGTGTTGTTGGATGTAAATGGGTCTTCAAGCTGAAACGGAAAGTTGATGGTAGTATTGAAAGGTATAAGGCGCGACTGGTAGCAAAAGGGTATTCTCAGGTTGAAGGTATAGACTTTCATGAGATTTTTTCTCCAGTTGTAAAACTTGTCTCTATACGTACTGTGTTGGCACTAACTGCGTTGCTTAATCTTGAGTTAGAACAGTTAGATGTTAAAACAGCTTTTCTACATGGTGATTTGAATGAAGAGATATATATGGAACAACCAGAAGGTTTTGTACAAGGTCGCAGCAGAAGATTAGTTTGCAAGCTCAGGAAATCATTGTATGGTCTGAGGCAGTCTCCCAGACAATGGTACAAGAAGTTTGATTCCTTCATGGTGAGCCAGAACTTTATAAGAAGTGAGTATGATCATTTTGTGTACTTCAAAAGTTTCAATGACATGTTCATTATCTTTGCTTTGTATGTAGACGATATGCTTATTGCAAGCAAAAGCATGGAAGAGATCAAGAGGTTAAAGGCTCAACTCTCTAGGACGTTTGATATGAAGGATCTTGGAGCAGCAAAACATATCTTGGGCATGGAGATACACAGAGACAGGAAAAATGGTAAGCTTTGGTTGTCACAGCAGAAGTATGTGGAGAAGGTACTTGAGAAGTTCTCTATGAATAATGTGAAACCTGTTAATGTTCCTTTAGCTTCCCATTTTAAGCTTTCTTCAGTTTTGAGTCCTAGAGCTGATGAATAAAAGCAGTATATGTCTCATGTACCATATGAAAACGCTGTAGGCAACTTAATGTATGCGATGGTATCTACAAGACTTGACATTTCACATGCAGTTGGAGTTGTCAGCAGGTTCATGGCAAATCCAGGTAAAGAACATTGGCAAGCAGTGAAATGGGTGCTTCGATATCTAAGAGGCACAAGTGACCATTGCATCGTCTTTAATGGTAGTGAAGGATCAGTTTGCGGATATGTAGATGCTGACTATGCAGGTGATTTGGACAAAAGAAGATCTACTACAGGTTACGTCTTTACTCTTGCAGGTGGAGCAATTAGTTGGATGTCAAAGCTTCAAGACACGGTTGCATTGTCCACTACCGAAGCTGAATATATAGCTGCTTCAGATGCCAGTAAAGAAGCAATCTGGTTAAAGGGTTTGCTTGATGAGATTGGGTTCTCTCCTCTCGAACCCATTGAGCACTCCTGCTCTAGGTTTGCTGCAATCTCCTCACCTTCACAAAATAAATTAAAAATTAAAAACTGTACCTCTTGTTTCCTTCGTACCTTCTTTCTTCCTCTCCGCAGGAAATCTTTCCCGCTCTGATACCACTTGATGAAAACGAAGTCTGGGTGATCTTCATTTTCAGTATTTTCACAAGCTCTATCCTGGGACCTGTGGGTTATGGGCCCACGAAGCCTATCGAACCTTCCGACAGTCTTCTCAACACGACTCTCCAGGTCATCATCTGCTTTCTGATACTTTCACTCACCTTCTATATTGTCCCTGGTTCATGCTCGACCCGGCTGCCAGAAGGAAAAACGCAAATGTGAACGTTATCCAGGACATTAACAAACTAAGTGTGGCTATGGATATGTTCCGAGAGGGAACTTGTTCACATTTCTAGTACGGCAGCATACGCAGCCCCCCATCGCATTGGCTGACAATTGCGCAAGCAGAAGTGCCAATGTTGCAGCCAGTTCCAGCGCCAGAGCAGGGATGCTTGGAGGGGTGCACTCTTCATGTTCGTATGTCACTTCAGGGGCCTGGGTATGTTTGAATTTCTGTAGCTATTGCCGTGCTCAGGGCGATCATACCCGAAAATCCAAAGAACAAGAAAAATCCCA